>CM055824.1:27804741-27839034 GCA_029582265.1 Zoroaster sp. YZ-2022 | reverse complement strand
ATCTAAAAACCATAACAGTCACAGTGACTTAAGAGGTCTGATACCATAGGGAATAGAGGTCCCATAGTTTTCATCATTATCACAAGTGTGCAAAGAGTACTCTTTTACAACCCCCCTCCGGCCTTACAAGGCAACTGAAAAAAATGATGATGATTAGCATTGCCCGCGATAGTTGATATACATGACTGCAGTGCAGGTACAGTATACTATTAGTAGTACTCACATGGCCCGAATTCTGTATAAAAATAAAATGCACAATCCTCTCAATAGCCAGAGTGAATTGTCTTTGCAACAAATTACATGAAACCTTTTCATTGTCCTCGTCATTGAAAGAAAACATCTATTCAAGTGATTAGTTGTATATGTCATATGGTAAGTTGTCACAAAGAGAAAATAACAGTCTGTGTGTAGCCTATTAAAAACTGTCTCCAGTTCATTATTTCAACTGTTCTTGGTCTCCCCTTTCTTGAGTTTATGCCTGTTGAATCCTGGTGCCGTTGGAGCTGGTATCGAGTTGTGAAGCTTTGGCCGCATACTTTGCAAAGGTTCTGTTGTGCATTGCCTTCCTTGGCTAGTTCCCTTCTACCGCCGTGGATCTGCAGAATTGACATCACACTGACGCAAGATCATAAAACAATAAATTAAATGTTTGTGAATGTAAAACTTTGCTTTGAGAATAACCAGGGCCCATATGTGAACATGAATACACCAAAAAAAAATAAAAAAATTGCAATAATTATCATAAAAAAGATGACACTCAAGGGGATGGTGAGCGTTTAACTACGTGTATAAAGGTAAGAGCATGTCTGCCTGTCCCCAACAATCGGACATAAAAAATCTAAATTCTAATGGTCCTGACTCCACCCCCCACCCTCCCCCCCCCCCACACCCACACCCGCACCCCCCCAGCCAAAATTCCTGGATCCGCCCCTGGCGCGGCGTTAAATCAGTTCCTGATGTTTTCATGCCTACTTTTTACAAATTTTGGAAAGCAAGATGAAATAAAAATATATTAGAAGAAAACCACCTACTTACCTTTGGCGTTGAATTGAAGTAGTCCGCAATTGAACGTTTTTTTGGACGATTTTTGATTTTCTCCATTTCAACAATTGTGCTCCTGTACAGTTTCCGTCTCAGATCCTGGGATGACTTGGCGGCTTTCCATGCTGCCTGTCCCGATTTTACGGCGTCTTGGCGCTTTGTTTTAGCGTTGGTAATTATACACGTTAATAAATTAAATAATACTCATTTCAGCAGATTCGATGAACCGCTGTAATAAATCATTAACAATGGAGAACAACGCAAAAATCTAAATCTGGGTCAGCATCATAATTGTCATGCAAAGCGGAATGCGGCAAGCTGCACGAGGACACTGGACTGGTTCGATCCTATACCTGCCTATACTAATGGTAAATGCGTCTGATCGGGGAACCAGTCTAAACCATATTTTTACCGAATGAGGCGCTGTATCGATGAAGTAAATTAATGAAGTAAATTATTAATCTATGATATAAAATTAATACGTCAATAAAAGTAAGCTAATTACAAAATTTATTATACACAATATCTTCAATGACAACTTGGCAATTTGCATAATTTACTATTTTTTTACCCCAAGATATGTCGATATAGCCCTCATTAGGTCAAAATAAATGACGCGTGATACGGATCATCATTTTCTATATTTCTAAAAAGCGTCAAATCGCCGGGTGTAACCCCTCCCCTAAATGCCGGTATGTACACTTGTGATAATGATGAAAACTATGGACGGCCCCATACATACAGTTGTATGAAATGGTTTATTATATAATTGTGGAAATAACTTACAGCATGGTTGAGCACCACATGTGCTATCTCATGAGCCAGTACCGTACCAAGTTGTTGCTGGGTGGAAACATTTCAATATACACGTGAAGACAAAAATTTCACCATTCTGTAAGAAAACAGGAGAAAAATGTCATGGCGTAATCACTAACTTTTTGATGACAAGTTGTCAAGTTTGGAAGCCAGATATATTTTGGTAGAGGACAGGGATCGAGATGTTCTTGAAAACAATCTGAAAGCTTCACCTCAATAAGTGCTTTGATATATTAGGAAAAAGAGGAAGGAGTAGTTGGCCATGGTTGACAAAAGCGGCACAGAAATAGTGATTAATCCTAACCTTCACAAATCCTCCAGGATTTTGAAGGATTGAAGTTATTAAGTAATCAGTGGTGAAGGATTGAAGGAAGGATTGAGGGCAAATGTGATTATTTGCTTGGTGAATAATGGAGGATCGGATGATCAGGCTATGTTTGACATTAGATGAAAATGGAGGATTGAGGGTTACATTGTACAATGTTGGTCTGTCCAAAAATGATTCAGGAGGATTGAGGTTATTAGGCATATTTGCCTTTCCATGATACCTGTACATCCATGTTTGTTATGGTAGTGGTGCAGGTCAGTGCTTGGGTCAGTGGACTGTTTATTGCTCCATGCATGCAGAGAGGGGTCCTGGCCTGGGTCATGTACATACCATCACAGATTAGAAAGCATGTGTGCATACGTGTAGTCTGCATATCAATGGTGATGGTCATTGTGATTGCTTTACTACTGAAGGATATTGGAGGATTGAGGTTGTGTGTGGGAAAGGGCAGGGAGTTAGGGTGAAAAGGTTGAACTGCGGTAATACAAATGCATTCTTGACATCCTTGTCAATGATATGGATGGTCCAAGACCTGTTAACGTATTTGAGGATATCTTGATTAGCTTCGGTAATCTTCAGTATGATTCTTCAAGTCCCAGAATTACAATGGATGGGAGTGTGGACACAATTGTCGATGTTGATGACTTCATCTGTATACAAAGTAATTCGAAAACAATAGAAAGTTACAGAAGATGGTTTGCAAAATTCCACAAAACAACATAAGCAAAATATTTTGAAATTGAAGAAGGAGAAGACCTACTTTTCATACTCAGTTTTAAGCAATCTTCTTAAACTGGCTCTCTGTAAGTGCAATGAAACGCCTACGGTTGGTAATAGGTGTCACCTGCAAGTGACTGTAATAGTACCTGGCCTTGATACCGTCAGTCCAGCCATAACCTTTAAAATCTTGTGCCCATTCTTACGTAGAAGACTGATGAAGTGTTGTCTTTTATTGTCACGGGAGATCTTTCCACCAGTTTGGAAGGCACTGCAGATTCAAGAATGAAAACAAGTAAGGAGGAGGCAAGAAGTAGGTAGTACAGCCAAACCTTTGAAAACCCACAGCAGACAGACCCAAACTACCTGTCTTTTTTATTCTAATCCTGTAACAATACAGTACCTGCCGATCAAAATAACCTGGAGCTGGAGGCCCTAGCCTCACAAAAGACGAATTACGAGGCCAGGTATGTCTCATAATCTAGCTTTGGTTTCCAGACATTAAATAATGCAAACCGCTCAATCATCTATAGTTTCAGACATTTTGTTGTAATAACAGCAACATTTCGAACATTTTCCTGTAAAGAATTGATTATTAGCTGCAAAATAAATGAACAATCATGGTTGCCACCACAGTAGCTGTAAAAAAAAAGCACTTAATAAAAAAGCATTAAAAAAAACCCCAGAGATCTCAGCATGATAACAACTTACAAGATCCACTGGGCCGTGATCAACTGCAATAGGCTTGAAAATAGCAAAGCAATTAGCAGTGGAATAGCCTGGCGAGGGGAGGATGTTTGAAACCAGCAGAAGAACAACTTATGGCCATCAACGTTGAAACAGCAAAGTTCTTGATTGACTAGCGCAATGTGCGGAATGCATGCCCTAGAATTTGCAGGCAGTTTACACATGATAAGTGTTCAATAGTTGTGCATTGCAGCTCTGATTGGCTGCCTGATTGGTGCCGAGACTCCGAGTTCCTGGATGCTGTGTTTTTCAGACGACAATAGCATCTGGTGATGCAGTGTGGTCTTCGCGTGTTGCCAGCATGCAGTCGGCAACCACTGCTGGATGAATCTGGTGAGGCATTACTTCATGTATATCCTGTTTGAAGAAACTCAATATGATAGAACTGCAAAATGAAAACCCTCCGTTAACTAACTACAATCCTCAAATTCCTCTTTTAACTAAAGTGAAGGATTTTAAAGTTAGGTAAACATACCATGCTCTTTGCTAAGGTGAAGGATTTTGGCAGATTGAGGGATTGTGCGCTGTTACCCTCCATGGTATGTACATCCATGTTTGTTGTAGTGATTGCAAAGTCCGTGCTTGGGTCAGTGAAAACTATTGCTCCATGCATGGGAGGGTCCCTAATGTGTCAGTCACAGATTAGAAACACATGTGCATACATATCATGTCGCCTTTACTATTGAAGTTTGGAGGATTCAGGTTGTGTGTAACAAATGGGCCTGAGTTGAGGGTTTTGTTTGCTAACATGATTACAAATATTCGGAATTATACTGAATATGTTGTGGCTCCCACTATTGGTAAAATGCATCATTTAAGAGACAAACACACTGTAATGTATAAAAAACCAACCTGTTATTCATTTTAAAACCAACCCGTTTTCCATTGAAATGCTAAGCCAAAGCAAAGGTGATTCGTCATTTCACAAGTCATGATTAATCCATGTCTCGTGGTTCGCGCAATGGCATCATGTAATACAACATTCGGCATTTCACTATAGCGTGTGCAGTTTGCTAAACTTATCTAAAGCCGTTAACGTTACAAAATCAAAATCAAAGAAGTGAAGTGTATGATTTCTGGAAAGTTAATGCTTCTGAAAGTGGACAAAGTTGTTTTAACACAGTTTTACCAGATACAAATAAGGTTATAGACACTTCATGACCTCAATTTGTTTTCACGAACATCTGTGATTTTATTGTTCTATGCCATCAACGAGATGTTTTCTGTAGAGCAAAAGATCTGAATGCTTTTGCATTTGCAATGATTTTTAAATAAATAACGATCCTCAAAATGGACATTCATATGGAAAAGGCGAAGACTACTTAATTCATTGGTGTTTACTTTGTCAGTAGTGGAAAATTGAGAAAATGAAACATTAATATCATGGTTATGAAAATCTTTAGATATGACAAACTGGTAACAAACAGTTTTGCACATTTTCAAAGTTTTAAAGTACTTTTGCAAAATTTAACCACCTTGCATTTATTGGTCTTTCAAGAATATTGATTAAAAGTTCTGAGAGCTTCTCAGAGTGTCACCATTTTATTTTAAAAATCTAAAACAATATTTTTATTTCAAGATTAAACAATTTTACAAAGCCATCTGGAATAAGATGAAACATGATTCAACTGTTTCTCTTCTTGCATTTGCATTTTCTGTGCCCCATGAACTTCTACAGTTTGGGGTGGTCATTATACCAACATCCAATTTTTGATGACCACAATTCTGTGCATATCCAAAAAGCAGTAGCTCAAGGCGATCACCGTATGATCATGCATTGAAATTCCGCATTTACAAAGAGTATCACAAACAAGCTGAAACACCAAACTGCTAATTTCATTTTGGTTACTGTCCGGTTGATGATATAGGCCTATCCTTAGCTGGTCGCGTCATGATTTAGGGTAAATTGAGGATGCATGGGCGATATATCCTCATCCTCCATATATGATCCACCTTAGGTAGGTAAGATTACATTATTGGTTATATTGCAGAAATATAACCAATAATGTAAATAACTCTTCGTTACTCGTTAGTATTATTAACGTAACCTGTTATTAATGTAATGATGTTATAATTATGTACACCATCCACACAAACTGAAATTGTTCCATGATTTAAAACTCTCGAATGCATTGTTTCATATTCAAATTGGCCCTAGTGGCTGTATACTAAGTGCCTACACTTACCACACAAACTGTGCTGGTATCCGCAATTAATTTGCACAGTGGATCAGTTCCGCGTGATATTTCGAAATCTGAAGAAAATAAAGGTTGTTGGCTAAGCCTGTACTAGTATCTTTGCCTACACGCAGTGACAGCAAACGAACGGAAGTTTAATTACCAAAGCTGCCCCCTCTGCGCCGGCCGTCGATCGTGTTTACTAGTAGTATTAGATTGGTCCTCTGTCCTGTCTATCATCAAGGATATAAACAGGCTTTGACGTACTACTAACTCCAAAGATTTCATTGGATAGTTAACGTTCTTTGAATCGACGTCACCTGGCTACCAACTAGGTCAAAGTTCAGCATCGGAAAAATATGGCAAAACAGCCATGATCTGGCGTAAAATTCACGCCTCTGGCTCAAAGCGTGACGTCAGTCTTCGAGCTACATCCAGTTTCCTTGATAACGGCTAGGTAGACTAGTCAAACGTTGAGAACAACCAACCGGCTCTTCTCCAGAGCCATCACTTCTTCAAGAAGAGATTATTACATGGTGTCACCCAAAGAACTCAGTATCTATCACCACGACACATGCAAAGCCTCAAATCCTATATTGGTAGTATTAGACTGGTCACTTGTCCTTGATAGGATAATATCCCTATATCAAGGACCTAATAGACGAGCTCCAGTCGTACCACTCAAAGTTTCATTGGATACGTTAACACGTTGTGGTTACTGAAGATCTGATTATAGCCTGCTGACGTATTTCAGGAAATTCTGGTCGGTCTGTTCACACTTCAAAAGCTACTCGGGAAATTCCAGAGTAGTTCGAAATAATTTTTCCCGGAAAAGTGTTTTCCCGAAATAACAACTAATGAAACGAAAGCGGGTTTACTTACCCACTTTTGCGTCGCGGATGTTGGGACGTACATCAGGCATGTGAAAGTCAGCGAGGTCACAATAAGCGCGCCAAATAATTCAGCACAGTAATGTCTCGTCGTGTGTTCAATTGCTTTGAACTTTCCTTCTAAAAATGTAAATATCTAAATCTGTAAATAACATGATTATATTGGTTTTATAGAGAATGTGACCAAATAACTGGTTTTAGGGTGAATAAAATTGTCATGAACAATTAGGCTATGTCTCGTTGTGTATTTATAATGTCCCGCATATGGGTAGGTACAGTCTCCCTTTTCTCAAGCAGTGAGTATTGAGTAGTATCACGTGTCTTCGGTAGCATTCTAATTCAACTCATAATTATAGTATAATATAAATATTATTTGTAATAATATATTGGTATAATAATATAGCATGCGAAAATGATGTGATGACGTCACGTTTGCGGAACCATTTTGGTCGCAACGTTGCATGGGAAACAGTCTGGCAACAACCGTGGTGCCCACAATATTTTCAACTTCCGCATGGGCCGATTCGGTTGCGCATTTCCGGGTTGATTGCGAGTAATTAAACGACCGTGTGCATATTCCAGAAGCCATGTTCCGGGAGTGACCGAATGGTATAGTGTGAACGGTCGCTGGGGTGTTGGCAGGGTTAAAACTCCCAGGAATTTCACAGGAATATTTTCCGGGAATTGGCTCTAATAGTGTGAAAAGGGCTTATGGAGGTCCGAAAAGAGTGGACATCTGCTTTTCAGCTTTCAAATAATGAAAAAAGCAGATTCGAACGTTATTATTAGTGCATTTTCTACTTTTCTGCTTTTCGGTTTCAAGAAAAGCAGTTTTATGATCACCTACACTGACGGTCAAAAAGTGGACATCTGCTTTTCTGGTTTCCCACAACTTGAAAGGTAGATCCGAACGTTTGGACAAATCTACGGAAGCTTAAATGACCATCCTGTTACCGCGTACGGTGGGAAAATGCACAACATATTACAGTTCAAAGATATTTTCCTCAGAAACACGAATTCCATTATAATGTATCTGTGTGAAACAAGGAATTCCATGATAATGTATCTGTGAATCATGGAATTCCGTGTTCTGACTCACATCTCATGGGTAGTGTTTCTGAATACATCATGAATTCCGTGTTTCACAGATACATCATCATGGAATTCGTGTTCACAGATACATCATCATGGCGTTCCATGTTTCATTTTATTATCATGGAATTCCGTGTTTCTGAAAAATATATTTGAAATTCATGTGACTGGTGCATTTGTCACGTTTCACGATAAATTCCTCTAAGTAACTTGATAACAGGATGGTCATTTAAGCTTCCGTACAAATCCATTTTCTGCTTTCCTGGCCCAAAAGCGGATCCAGACGTTTTCTCAACAGTGGCCTAAAAGTGGACAAGTCTACTTTGTGTGAAGAAAAAGCAGATTGAATGATTGATAAATCTCCTTATCCACGGAAATATTGGACGAATCCTACCAATGCCAATACAATGCATGCGATAACGGTCGCTGAAAAATAGGGGCGGACATCTGCCAGATCGAAGCAGGCGCACTGTGACGTATTATTCCTCCTCGCACTTCTTCAGGCGGAACGTGCCTGGGTGCGACGTCGGGACATGTATTGGCGACGGTAGGATGGTCCATTATTTACGTGGATGAGGAAATGAATTTATCAAATCGATAAATATCTGCTGCTATCAACATAACTGAACTGTTCATTTCAGAAAAATAAACACATAGGCCTAACGTTCTTATTCTTTGAAGAAAAAGTCATTTAAAAGCATCATTAAGACCAAAAATGATATGAATTGGCGATAAAATGATGTCAATTGGAATTCTGCCGTGCTGTTTTAAGCGACTTTTCATATGAGGATATGAACGTTTGCGGCCTCTCTTAATATTATCCCACCATGCAGCCCTGTAAATCTGGTCACCGCGTCAGCCACTATCCGTATGTTTCCTGTTGGAAAAAAAGATTACAAAAAGGTCTAAGGCCTTCTACATAAAATTGCATTATAAAAATAAATGTAAATTTTCAAAGACATATTACATGAATATGAATAATTGATTAGAAGAACTCGTTGGTAAGGTGCACGTCGGGGGGTGACTTTGTCAGGGTGCGACTTTGTGAGAGGCAATATCGTATAGGGCACGACTTTGTTTAGGGCAAAAGTCATTCCGGTGCTATTGGTTCACAATCATCATGCTCATGGCATGATTTTTGATGTGGCTAGTACGAGCCGACAATATAACGACGAGCTGATAATATAAAATTGTGCCTCAATTCCAAATGGCGGCAGGAAGCTAACATAGTATTCTCTTTCATAATCAAACACTGGCAGGAGATGGGAACTCTGAAATCTTTCGGTGTCTTGTTCAACCCTATGCTAGAATCTTTACCGGTGTACAGCAGCCCAGCTTGGGGCGGTTATCGGCATGACCAAACAGCATCCGGCTATATCATAGGTAAGTATGCGGAAGGCTATGTAATGATTGCAGTGAGATTAATGTTGGATATATTTAGAGGTAGGTTGGTCAGACTAGTAAAACTATGTTGCTCGTTCTCGTGGCTGATTAACGCCGCGCGTTGTTATATTTAATGTATGCCGTCGCTTCATGTTGACCAAACTACAAGTTTTGGTCTGCATTTTTTGTCATCAACTACAAAGCGTGTGAACGGTGCAATTCATGAAACGTGTATGTTCGATAATATTTGATAGGATTGCATGCGTTTCTACGACTTCATTTCATTTCATTAACCTTGTATAAAAACAATCAGTTAAGCGTCCCCGCGCGACTAACGTTTTGTTTACTTTTAAAACCTATCCGACAATGGTAAAACAAACAAACAAACAACAAACAAACAAAACAACCTCCCGACTGACCATGATAGTGAGATAAAGGACGCTAACCAATTGTTCTTGTTTAACTTCGCCTAAGTATTTGTTAATTTACACGCCCAGAATTTGTGACAATAGGCCTATTATTGTCTTCTCCACCTATATACCAATTTGCCTTTCAGTTGATTAACATCGTTAAAGCTCACTTTAACTGGGAATTAATTTAATATATATTCTAATTAAATTGCAAAGGTAATTTGAACAAGTTCTGAGCGCGTAACATTTAGGTTATAAACATAACGTAAATAATTTATTTATAGCAGCTAATTATGTCAGATAGGATAATTTAAAATGGCTTAGCAGATGCATGATACATATCCTTACAGCACATTCAGTTAATAAACATACGACGTATACAATTTATTTATAGCAAGTTAACTATGAAGTTAACAGGATAATGAAAAAAAAGCCTTTAAAATTATACCATGATAGCCACCACAGCATTCAGTACCACTGTAAATCTGTTCATGTTGTTATCACAGATGTAACGACCAACAATTCCTACAACGATATAATTATTTTGCGAGTTACGCGAGCTCAAAAATTTCCTAAGATAACAAGAACTAAAACAAGGTTACACTCGATATTTGCAACAACAACAATTATTCAAATGGTTTAATTAACACAGAGTAATCAAGTTTACGATTATAAATAAAGCTTTATACAATGATCGTAAATAGTCGACATTACATTTTAAAGGGGCTTACATCTTTAAGTGACACTTGGGAACTTATCTAATATAGCCAATCTCGCCCCGCAGAAAACACTGGTCAGCATTCTCTGACGTATCGTCAAGACTCACCCGGAAAGCAGTGCCAGCTGCAGTCACTAAAATCTTCTATTGTTAACTCCCTAATCCATTGACAAAAGTGTTCCTGAGTTATGACGGTCGTCTGGCTGTGCGGCTGGTCGCTTCTTAACCCTTTCATTACCAGCCAGTTAAAGTACCCTTGGTCAAATACAAAGCGTGTAGACAATTGCAATTCATGAAACGTGTATATCATTCGATAATACTGAACAAAAAAACTATAAGTCAGGGGACAGCAAAGAAACGCAAGTCCGTGCAAAGACAAACCATTGCAAATTTTCACATCCAGCAGTCACTTTCAGCTCACAAATTTAAAAAGCATTTTCATTAAATGGTGATTAGAATCAAAATGGTTTTGTCTTCTGTTTGGCTTTCGACATGACCTCGGACTTGCGTTTCTTTTGCTTAATCTCGGGCTGCGTTTCTTTGCTGATATATTTGATAGAATTGCATGCGTTCGACTTCGTTTTCATTCCATTAAGCTATATATGTATAAAAAACAATCAGTTAGCGTCCCCGCACGACTAGCATTTTAGTTTTTGCTTTAAAAACCTATCCAACAGTGGTAAAACAAACAAAACAACCTCCGACCGACCATGATAATAATTGAGATAAAGGACGCTAACCAATTATTTTGTTTAACTTCGCCTAAGTAGTTATTTACCGCCCAGAATTTGTGACAATAGGCCTATTATTGTCTTCTCACTATATGCCAATTTACGCCTTTCAGTCGATTAACATCCGTTAAGCTCTTTAACTAATAATAATAATAATAATAATAATAATAATAATAATAATAATAATAATAATAATAATAATAATAATAATAATAATAATAATAATAATAATAATAATAATGTGTGGACTTATATATAACACGTATCACCAACTGAGTGTGCTCAAGGCGCATTATATGATTACCCTGTCATAAACTCATAAATCATTCCTGAAACCATCTCAGCTCCTAGGGTATACAGCTCAGTGCTGCCATTACAGCGCATATAGGGCTAATCAACCAACTCTGCCCTGGTACCCATTTAACCCCTGGGTGGAAAGCAATTATGGTTAAGTGTCTTGCTCAAGGACACAAGTGTCACAGCTGAGTTCAGACTACACATTCTGCTGCTTTGAACAGGTGGTCAGCTGACCGCTTGGCCGACCGCTCGGCCATGAGTTATGGGATGTTCGGCTTGAAGTGGTCGGTGATTCAGCTGTGGGATGCAGTTCCTGGTGTACCAGCTGACTGGGAGAAAATCCGTGGATTCTCAGCAATGGGGGCGTTCGCGTTGGGAATTTTGGCTGGGCTGGTCGATTGGGGAGTTGCTGTTATAGTTGAGCGTCGATTCGGGTAGCATTTGGTGGCAAATGATGGGGAGTTGCAACTGATGATATTGATTGTGCTGGATTGTTGTTTAATGGGCTGGATACCCTTCTTGGGATGGCGACATAGATTATAGATATTTAACAGACTCTCGAAGTGCTTTCTGTCCAGCTGGTAACCATATTCATGTCTTTCTTTTACCAGTTGAATTTCGCCATTGTTCTCGCTTCCATATCTGCTAGAAATGATAACTATTCTGGCGGGTTTCTGACGTCCGTCATTTGTTGCAGCCTTGAGGGTGAACTTTTCACTACCCGCATCCTTTCATGCTTTGGTTCACTCCATCTGGATATTTGTAATTGAATCATGGAAACTCATTTTAATAATAACTCTGAAAACATTTATTTATTGTTCCCTTAATATAATTACTTGCCGTCCTAATTAATACAAACATGAGATTCATTGTATCTTTTTTAAACGTAATGAAACAGAAAATAATACCATATCATGGGCGGATCCAGAACAATTTTTTGGGGGCTGAGAATCAAAAACAATTATTTTCAGTGCTACAAAATTACAATGAAATAATGAGGAGAGAAAACAAAGCACACTGTAGAATGGGGTGCGTTCTCCCTCCCCCTCTCTCTCTCTCTTTCTCTTTTTAAATTGTTTACGATTTTAGGGGCTACAGCCCCCTTAGCCCACCCTGGATCCATAAAATGCATATACTATATTTTTTAAATACATTCAGTTGTTGAATAAAAATCAATATTACGTTAATAATGTGATGAATAAATTTGTCAAATGCGGTTTTATACTATTTAATATGAAATTATTGTTATCAAACTCTTCACATAATGTGAAATCTGATTGATCACTAGCTATGTCAGGGCCAGCCTGCGCGATTATTTATACAGTTATTTTATACCTTAATGTAACCTAATATAGTTCAACACATGGTATGGGTGTTCCCTAGCATTTATGTTAAAACGTTAGAATGACGATATGAACGAACAGAATTGTATTAATACCACAAGAACCAATACCGGAGATCAACTAAAATTATGGCTCCCGGCCTTCTCCATCTCGGCGAGCTGGGGTGTCAGACTATTCTGTATAAGGCGAGTACAAAGCTTGTTCTAATACCCCAGCCCCACAGACGAAACACGAATTGCGTCCTATCAATAACGACGTGTTGAAACGATAACGGGTTCACACTATTGTACACGTGCCACTAAGCACAGATTCCATGCGGTGTGTTGGCATGTGGTGGAAAGTAGTGTCTGCGTTGCAGCGCGGGACCACTGTTCTCAACAGGCAAAACCCAAAACGCCAGGTATTGTATGACCCGAGCTTATGACGAAACTACGGCATTTATCATAATGCATAACTATCGCCGAAAAGGTCAAAAACTGGCCCCAGGGACCAGTTTCATGTCTCGCCGACATTTTCTCTCTTGATTTTGATGGGAAAAAGAACAATTCTGAAACGTTCTTGGGAACATTGTTAATTTTCACGATAAATTTGGAGGTCACTTTTGAAAATTGGGTCCAAGTTTAGGGTTTCAGGGGCCAGTCACATATAGCTCAAATTACTGCACCAGCAACAGTGATCACAAACTCAGAAAATAATAGTAATTAGCTTTAAAAAAAAATTTTTTTGTTACTTTCAGGAAATTGTCTGTCAGAGAGGAAAAAAAGGAAAAACAAAAACAAAAGACAAAAAACACGGTAAGCGTTTTATTTCTTCTTTTAATGTTCCTAAGAATCCGTAAAAAAAAAAAATAACTAAACATCTTGTTAAAGTCCTGATCTGGGCCAGCCTACAGTCCCTACCAGGAGAAAATTTGCAACTTAGACCTTTTGTATTGCCAAGTAAGCCTTTCCATTGTGTGGATGGATTAAAGCCTTAGGCCAGCCTGCCCAGCCAGGCAAAAGCTGGTTACATCAAACTAATGTGACCGGCTTCTGTTTAAAGGTTTTTCTAAAAGTCTGGTAGCAGACTTGGAGTAAAAAATATGAGGGCAGGATTGTTGCAGGCAGGAAATTTAGATCGTTCAGGTGGAGTTACTGGGCGAGATTGGCTAAGGTCCTGCAGATGATTATGAAACTTTTCTGCAAGTTTCATTAATACGTTCTCTGGTATACAAGGACTGTCGCTTACGTAACACAGAACAGCAACTTGATTACGTCAAATTCGAAACAAGAATTTAATTATTAGGACGTCATCAATTTCCTCGTTTTTCTATCTGAAACAGTCTAGATCTGCCTTAGACCACTCGACAGAAAATTCACATCATCAACGACGGCCAAGTGTTTTATCATATACAATATATGTTCCCTTCGTCAACTTGAGCTTATAATACACAACTTTTATCCATGTTAACATCCTTTTAAACCATTTAATTGGCACTTATCTTGATCTATATGCTAATATAATTATATTCTTAACAAATCTGTGATGTCACAGGGGGATCAGGCGCAACGTCATGGTTATATGCATAAACGTTGACAATTCTAATTTTAATGTAAGTCAGTTCTCTTAATTTTTGATATTGCCTTGTTAACCAGTGTTTGGTGTCTTATACAAATGTTAAACCTTTTTTGGGTAATACATTGTTTTGGGAGGTTGATTTGGTGCACTTTCAGTGCCATGTAACTCTGTGTTCCTGCGTTGTGTTCATACAGAACAGCGCCATCATGTATCAAGTAAAAAGCATGGATGGGCTATTAAAACAGTATACTCAATCTTCACTTTATGATAAAATAAGATATCCATTTTGTTTGGCGAATATTACAGCTAAAATATTTATCTACACTGTAAAATAAATTCCGTTATTTACGGAAAAGTTCCGGCAACAAAGAGTACCGGAACTTTTTTAATATTCAATAAATTTATGGATTCTTTTTAACGGAATTATATTAAAATTACGAGGTAAAACTGTATCTTTTCTTGAGATAACACAGAAATTAATTTACATTACAAATGACAAAAATGTTGTCGTAAAATAAATCAAAACAATACCAGATTAGTGTATTTAACGTGATTAACACAAAATTGATTCCCGTACAAATTACGGCAAAAAAATTTTGTCGTAAAGAAATAAAATCCATATATTTACGGTTGAATTGTATTTTAACGTGATTAACACAAGTGATTCAGTACAAATTACGGCAAACAATTTGTCGTAAAATAAAATCCGCTATATTTACGGATTAGTTAGCCATTTAACGGGATTAACACAAAATTAGTTCCACGTATAAATACAGCAAAAATTTTGTCCGTAAAAAGAAATCTAAATTACGGATAAATCTAACAAAATTAAGACTTTTTCAAAAATTCCCGTATTTTTTAATGTTTCCCATGAAAGATGTGTAAATTCAACGACATAATCTTAAAGTCTACCAGAACTGCATGTCTATGGACATGAAAACTTGAGTTCCATTATGTTTCAATTCTGTGGTGATATGGGGAACATCATAAACATCAAAACTTTGGATATCTTCCTGTACAGGGGCGAAATCTAAGTGATGGTTATAAACTGAAGTGCTAACTGTAAGCATGTTATTTTAGCACAAGGAAGGATGAAATCTCGAACTTCACAGACACTTACATTGTACAAATGATTTCAGAACAACTGAGGGTTTAGGTAGGCAGATCTTGAACATCAAGAATTTATCGTGGAATAAAATTGCTGCCCACAACAATGAGTTTTCAGCACTTAATTAACAACACCATTTACATCTCAAGACCTAACACCAGTTTTTTCCTGAGAAAAGAAAATCCAAGGATATTATCTCCAGGTGTGGATCAGAGGAGAGTTGCCCCCTCCCATGCTCTGGATCCACGCCCCTGGTCTCGAACTCAATCCATGATGCCTGCAAAGGGCACCAACTGGGCCGAATTTCATGGCACCATAACGTGGAATTCTGTGCCCCACACCCTTCTGTGGCAAATAAATGTGCACTTTACAGGGTGCCATAAGCACAGAAGTCTGCAGGCATCTGTGAAATAGACCCCTGTGCTGATGACGTCATGAACCACTCGTTGCAGAAGAATGAGGAAACTATTGGCCAATGCTCCGCACAGCTGTCGAAATGCAGTACTCAGTTACAGCGCTGTAATAAACAAACAATGATAAACAAACCATGATGTCATCGGTACATATTTAGCCTGGCCATCAAGTTTGTCATCTGGTCTATGCATGCAATCGGTGTGAGCTGCTGTTTTTGGGTCAGGCCAAGCCCGAGCTAGGTTTAGTAAACAGGAAGTTTTCGGTTTGAGTCCTGCACGCCTGTAATTTTGTTTCTCTAATGAACGTAAATGGCAAATTCACTAAACATTACTAAACATACCACAAAAGAAACTCTTTTCAAGTGACCATTATTCAAAACAAAAGTTATGCTAAGTTATGTTACCTTGCATTTGACACCTCATTTGTTTAATATTGCGATACAGCAGTCATTTGAATGCAAATAAGGGCAAATCAAAGTTGCACTCAAAAGCTGTTGAATTGACATTTGTGCCATGTTTTTGAGTTGGTGTGTGTAACCAATCTGTGTGGTGCACTAATCAATAGCTTTTGAGTACAACTTTTGATTTGCAATGATTTAATGATTTAACCTCCTACTACTACAAGGTCAAAATCAGTCAAAGTCTTGATATACTTGCAGAGTATATCTAGTGCATAAACGAACTGCTGTCAAACTTTACGCGTAAAGCACATTTTACAGGTCAAAATGATTCAACCGTTTTTTGACTGGTGAAAGCATTGTCTGGTATTGTTCAAAATGACAGTAAAAGCCAATCAAAATACTGATATTGCACACATTTGAGTCCAACAGTCCGGCAGACAGTTGACTGGTTTGACCTCTAGCCACTTGCCACTAGAGTGCAGTTAATGGGAGGTAAATGATTTAAAATCTTTACACTGGCCAATGCAAATGGGCAATTCCACATAATGGGCACAAAGAGGTGTGACATGGGAGGCAACATGGGATAGTAATAACAAATGCAAGTATATATTTGCCATGTAACTTTGTCTGTGTACATTCAAGGCGCATGGAATAATGTTTGAGCATTTTAAGAAAACTGGAGAATAAATCTTCAAAATTTGCAGTGCAGCAACAGGAACGAAATTTTTTGTTATCATTTGGTAGAAATTATACTGAAATAAATTGATTGACAACATTGTGTAATTCTGAGCCCGCCAGGAATAGGTACTAGCCAAAATTAAAAGCCCACCTGGTGAGGAATTATAATTAAAAAAACAAATTGTTATGTACAAGCAGGGACAGACTTTGTCAAAATATCTGTCCAATGTTATTTCATAATACTGACAATATACAGTTTACCAACACAATCTTAAAGGGTTAGAATGTTACTGGCACAATATTTGGTATTTTTGTTTATTATTTTCTTCACTTATTAGGCCATATGTCTGTCTTTGTTACATACGTAACACTTTTCAAACTGACATAATTTCTAAAAGGTCACGGATAATTTATTATTTTTGCTATGAACAATCATGAACAGCTTTGGAATGTACAGGGAAAAGACTGGGACAAAATAGTTACTTTTGTCTCCTCCTCAATGCCTCTCTTACAAAGTTTTCTTTTTGGCCCAGTGGTGTGGAATTGCCCAAATCAATATTGAGCCGTATCGAATTGGCAGCTGGCCTTCTGATGATTACTGCTAAAGGGTGTTTACCAAGGACGTCGATAACCATCGCCCTACAATGTGCAGCGATCCAGCCGTAACCCGCTTCCGCAATTTGGACATTAATTTACTGCTCATTTGTCCAATCACTCTCCAAAGAGAGCCACTACATTAGCCAGTGCAAAGACTTCACTGACAAAACCCTTCCCGCTTCTTCAAGCCAGTCTTGGATCCTGTACTTGGATTTATTCCATGAAGAATCTATGTGAAAAGATCATTAAAATTACTCACCCTTTGACCAACAAATCAACCTCATAATACTGAATGACAATGGGATGGTTCAACATTGTTTTGACGAGTACAGTATATATTATTTGTTTTGTGTCCGCGTTAATTATTACATCTATGAAATTGTTTGTGGTGCCCTCTGCTGATAATTATAAGTTCGCTCGGTTGTCTATTAGTTAAGACATACAATTCTAGAATGCGAGAGTCGTGGTTGAATCACCAATTGGATTAACCTGTAGATTTTTTGCAGGTCTCGAGCAGTCGAGGTGTGAGGTAAAACCAAAAATAATATTCATTATCCCAGTGCAATTTAAAACAAGTACAATATTATTCCATCCTCTGGGTGTCAAGAAACATCAAACAGTAGCCTGGTCAAATGGCAATTCAAGTCCAAAGTGCCTTTAAATCTTTCCTTTTAATCAAAATTGACCAACATTAAATGTTTCACAATCACATTGTTTTTGAGTGTTAGACTGTCACATTCCAGTCAAATTCAACACCTCTGAACAAAATCAGGGTTAGGATGCCTCCTTAGCATAATGTATGTTAAAAACATATTGAGCCGCAAACGTGGGGTTGAAACATCTCCTTCTACAAGTTGATGATATTGCCATCAATTGCAAGGTATTACTCCATAGGTGAGTACATGTTTCCTGCAACAAATTATTTGAAATTTTAAATGCCTTAATTTTAAGGATGGTATAGCATGGATTTACTGGATGAGTACACTCAATCCGTTACCTAGTTTTCAAAACAATCATAAACCAACCTGTAAATTTCATTCAAGATATTATGTAACGGTCATATTTTTTTCATGCTTTAGTCTGACAGCAATTCGAAGGAACTAGATGGAAGTGTTTGTGATATTACAAACACGTAGGTGTCGAGTTTTGTCAGGGCAGTGATGATGACGTCAGAATGTTTTTTAAAGAGCTTTGCATTATTATTTTTCATATTAAAGAGTACCCTGTAAAATATGATGGTTGATAGTTTGTTTGAAGTCCATTTCAATGATTTGAACTTAATCACATTATTTATTCTTGAAAAAACAATTTCAATGTGAAAAACAACTGTTCTGCTAAAGGTCAATTTGGTACTAATTCTTTGAAGAGGTCATTTATTCAACACCTGAGATTTTAACCGTTTCATAGTTCAGATACAATTGTGATTTTGACAGAACGTCGTCCTCGCCATGTGTACGATTTTGAAAATATTTTCAATATTAAACTTTAAGGACGAATAAGGTCCAAATTAGGGTCTGCTGTGTTGTATTTTCGACAATTATTAACAATCTCTATGCAATGGTGGAAGATTGAATTACCCCTTGTGGTTGTTGAATATATTTTAATATTAAATTTTGTAACTTCCAGTTTGGACAGGAAATGGAGGTCAAATTGGGGTCATGTTTTTTGTAAATGTTTACGATAATTAATCTCTGTGCAATGGTGTAAAAACTGTGAATTTACCTCTTGTAGTTGTTGAGATGATTTTTTAAATAATAAATTCCTGACTTCCGGTTTGGACAGGAGTAAAGGTCAAATTAAGTCGTCTTTATTATGTTTTCGACGTTAATAATCTATGCAATGGTGCAAAAATATGTCAATTTACCTCTTGTAGTTGTTGAGACATGAGGATTTTTTTAATATTTGACTTCCGGTTTGGACAGAATGAGTCGAACTGAGGTCACGTCGTACGAAAAAATCATAATTCAGATCTACAACATGGTGTAAATATTGTGAAATATCTACGTGGTTCATGAGATATAAGTTTTGAAATATTAAACTTTTAATTGAGTATGGTCTGATATCTGATGAGCCTCACTATGACGTCACAACTTAAGATGCAACTACATGTTAAGGTCTAACTATGTGTGAAGTTTTAAAGTTCTGTGAACTCTGCAACTATGATTTTGCTCTGGATGTTCACCGAGAAGAAGAAGAAAAAGTAAAAAAACTTTAAAAAACTAGAAATTATTGAGTTTGTTAAAAACAAACTCAGGGTGTCAGTGTGCATCATATGTGATGACGTCACCTAAAGTTATTAAAAAACAAGCTTTAGTTCAGGGTAGTTTTCATAATATGTAATTTAAAAAAACATTTAATGTGCTATGCTGAATATTCGGTTCATCCATATAATTTTAAATTCTTCAACCATGGTTCTGGTTCAATCATGTGACGTCATTCATACTTCTGAAATCTTTCCTCATAATATGGGTGTCAATTGTACCAAATTTGGTAAATTCCATCTAATATTTTCTTGAGATAGCACAAAGTGATTTTCAGAGCAATGACGTCACCAAATATGTTTTGAAAAACAGATCATAACATATATACCCAAAATGTTATTTCAGTACCCTTTCGGGTTGAGTCAATTTAAGACGTGAACTCCCAATTTGGACCAGGTAAAGGTTCAATAAGGTCATGTCTTTGTATCCAAATGTCGAGTCCTCCATGTTCTGTATGATTGTGAGAAGGAATCAAGATAGTATCTGTGTGGTTCACGGATATAAAATATATTGTTTTAATTATAATTAGTACGTAATAATTCATTAGATGACCTCACCAGACGTCACAACATTGCACTGGAACTATGTTAAGATCTATTTGTTGCTTTAAGTTCTTTGAACTCCGCAACTTCTGTTTTAGCTGTACAAATACATTTACAGTGCCATGGATATTTCATGGTTTACTGGAAGCGCCTACGATTCGTACAGAAAGGTATAACAGTGAAATGTAACATGGTGGTTATATGCTGAGACGCAATAAAACTTACCACTTTTTCGACCTTAAATTATCAGTAATCACAATGCACAAATGATATATATTGCACTCGCGGTAAGTGGATACAGATGGGATCGGTACAGTGGACAAAACGTGAGCTTTCCCTCAATAAAATGCCCAACATTTCTAATCTAAATTGTTGTGTTGTCTTACGAACCATTACAATTTTATACTATTCCAAAACAAGTGTTGTGCGTCTCCGGTATATATTTGGGTATATTATTCTAATTAGATACTGTCGCCTTTTCTTAGTGACAATAGTTTATACAGTGTATTATACACTGTATGCCTCTGTCTGTGTGTGTCGGGCCGTTCCACGCGGAATGGGCTGTGTGCTTATGCCAGTACATATAACCTGATAGTTTGTTCACTTAAACCGTGTGGGAGGTCAAGTGGGGTCATGTCTGTGAAAATGTGACATAGTTCAAGGTCTTTCAGATGATGCAAGATTGTGAAATATCTTCTGTGGTTCATGAGATATGATTTAAAAAATAATAATTTCAACTTCGGTTTCGAGCGGAAGGAGGTCAGTTGGGGTCCTAATGTCTGTGTTACGAACAATCATAATTAAAGATCATAACATGGTGCAAAAATTGTGAAAATATCGTTTGTGGTTCATGAGATATGATTTTTGAAATAAGCTTATTTTTGAAAAATAGCTTTTGATTTAGTGGCAATTTGATATCTGATGACCTCACTATGACGTCACAACAGGTACAACTACATATTAAGTCTAACATATTGTTAGTTGGAGTTCTATGAACTCCCATAACTATGTTTTGGCTCTGGATATGTTTCAGAGGAAAGAAAAAGCAAAAAAGCCGAACAATAACAGAGGTGTTGCTATGGCTCAGACACCTTAAAACTCGAACAATATCAAGAGGTGTTCGCGCTGTCATCGAACACCTAAAAGCGCATATTCTAACAAAAACGGAACAATAACAAAGTATAGTTCCTTTTTAAAAACAAACCATATTAAGAATGTGTTTGCAGATATCTCAAAATATCGATCAGCATTTATGGTTTATTGTCATACACCAATTAATACATTTGGTGACATATTCTGTTAAAAACCAGACATGTTAAATTAAACCCAGACATCGATAATCCTCCGTCAGTTGAAGTTTGAAAGCTGTTAGTATCTTTGGAAATCATCCGAGCACAACGGCTCATTTAATACATTCATAAGACTAAAAATAAAAATTGATGTGCTTTTTCTTCACCAATGATAATTCAATTGGTAGGCCCAGGTTGTTTGTGTTGATGCCTTTCAAACATCAGTGTAGGCTGTTATGGTTTATTGTCAATATACCAGTGTACATTTGACATTCTACAAAGCCAGACATATTCAACATTAAACCCATACATCTTTAATCACCCGTCAGTTGAGTTTAGAAGCTAAGTATGCTTTTGAAAGCCATCCGAGCGCAACGGCTCATTTTCAATACATTTCATAAGACTAAAAAATACAGAATTTATTGCCTTTTTTCTTTCCGCCAAAAATAATTCAATGGGTAGGCCCAGGTTGTTTGTTAGTGCCTTTCCAAACATCAGTGTAGGCTATACATCACGTGTACATGACTTCAATTGGATCGAAACCAGTGAAAGACGAAAGCGCACCACAATTTACTGCCCGTTTAGATAACGCTGTAATGGAAAAATAAACAAAAGTATGACTCCAAAAATATGACTGCCAAAGTGGATCTCAAAGTGCTGTAATGGTTGTAATAAATTAATTTGCTTATCTGGATGATTTTCTCATCAAAGGTGAAAATGCACGGGGAAGCTTGTAAAGTGCATTTATTACTTGTTTTACTTTAAGTTAGTATTTAATATAAATTGGTCAAAGATGGATAGCCTTCAAACAATCATTGTCTTTGTATCTTATACCAATGTCAAGACTCTTATATAAAAATACAGGAAAAACTTGTTCATTGAACTACTTCGGGGTGTTCACAACCATCTAACTCTGCATATTCTATTAAGCAGACGCCTTCAAAGTTATTCATCCAGTTGCGAAAGTTTGAAAACTGGCCTATACTTTTTACCAAATCACCTGGTACAACCTAATTTGACTCATTTCAATACGTTTCATATGACTAAAAATACAGAAAGGTTCTGCACTTTTTTCTTTCCACACCAACATGTTTGTAACGGCTTCTACAAAATATAAATCTATAGTATATGCTGTAGGTGTTCACAGCCAAGTAAGAAACCAGTGATTTCGAAAACATAATATGAGTGAGACCCACGTGAGGAGCCAATGTAATATGTACTTCAGGCTAACTCATATGGGAACACGGTGCCAGATTGTTTTTTTTATTGAAACTCATTCTATTTGATTAAAACAAGTGACAGATCTTTTCAAAGTTTGTTCCTAGGTTTTCAATCTAAAAGTTTAAGAAGGAATGTGGAATCAGATTGTATGACATGAACACAAGAGATCACTGATGATCATGAGGGCAGATGGACCAGTGCTGTTAGCTTGGAACGAATAAATAAGTTCTTATTCAGTGTACAAAGTGTATTTAATTAGGAATTCAGTAGAAATATATTGGGAATAAAAGGGAACTGGAGTTAGTTCTTATCTCTTAATGATTTTGAATTATATCCATGTCAGTACTTTGAAATCAGAATGATGGTTTATAGCTGTACTCTGCACATATGTACCCACTCGACTGTGTACTAATTGTAAACAACTAACAATAACAATGGCAGTCAGTGTACCTTCAGACATGGTGTCACTCTTGATTGAACTTCAAGATATATTTTGGACATTTTCCTAACCACAGGTCTGACACTCTCTGGGTGGAATCTCTTAAATGTCTTAAACAGTATCCCTACTTAGGTTTAAAACATTTAAATTGCTGGAAACGTAAGCTGTATTACATTTTCAGACATTTCTGAAATGTCTTAAACCTGTCTAAGCTTATGTACTGTTTAAGACATTTTTGTCCCTATTCTAACCCAACATTTCTGCAAGACATTTCCCTGCTCATAGTTGTCAAGAGAGAAAACATTATGGGAAAGACTAGTATATTCATGATCTTAATCTCTTGTGCATTATTTCAAGCATGGAAATTTTCTCTCAAAAGATTCTTACCACTGGATTTCCTGGGATTTTGTCCATCAGCTGTTGCTCTAAGCTTTCCACATCCACGGCGTTTTACAACTCTGTATTAATGAATGAAAATAACCAGCGCCCTCACTAAACCGAGCGCAGCTTCCCATTGAGCTACTTTACGCACGACCGTTGGTGACGTCAACATATTAAAAGCCACCTTGAACCAATCAGTGTATTAAAGCATCATGCTGCACCGTCACAATGCACAAAATGTAATACTGTGCACTCATGATGAAAGTGGATACAGATGGGATCGGTAGTATAATGCTGTGAACCAAAACGTGGGCATTTCCTCAATAAAATGCCAAATTATTTCTAATCCAAATTGTTGTGTTGTCTTATCTTTGAACCATTACAATTACCCTTATACTATTCCAGGAAACAAGTGTTAAGTTTCTATTGCGTCTCAGTATATGTTGCGATGTATTATATTCTAATTAGATACTGTCGTGTACACTCGTGCCAGTGACTGTAATAGTTTATACAGTATGGCTTATGCACCAGCCTGCCTCTTGTCTGTGTGTCAAGGCTGTTCACACGCAGGAATGGGCTGTGTCGCTTATGGATATAGTACATATATTCTGAATGGTTGTTCACTAAACTTCCTGCAGTCTCGTAATCGACCCAGAAGGAGAGGTCAAATTAGGGTCATGTCTGTGAAAGAAAATGTGACATAGGTTCCAAGGTCTTTAAAGATGATGCAAGATTGTGAAAATATCTTCTGTGGTTCATGAGGATACTGATTTTTTAAATATTCAACTCCGTGTTCTGGCCTGTAGAAGGAGAGGTCAAATTGGGGTCTCTGTGTACGGCCAACAATCCACATAATTAAAGATCTATAACATGGTGCAAAGGTTGGTGAAAATATCGTTTGTGGTTCATGAGATATACAATTTTTAAAATATTAAACTGTTTTTTGAAAATATTAAACTTTGATTTGGTGTAATTTGATATCTGATGACATCACAACTTTAAGGTACAACTACATGTTAAGGTCTAATCTATGTGTTAAGTTTTAAGAGTTCTGTGAACTCATAACTCATGTTTTTGGCTCTGGGATATGTTTCAAGAAGAAGGAGAAAAGAAAAAGCAAAAAAAAAACGAACAATAACAAGAGGTGTTCGTGCTACAGCTCGAACACCCTAAAAAAAAAACTCGAACAATATCAAGGTGTTTCAGCTGTCGGCTCGAACACCCTAAAAATAAAAAAACTAGATGGAAGTGTTTGTGATAGCTAAGCCTGAAACACATGGGTGTTCGAAGGTTTTTGTCTGAGGCACAGTGATGATGAACCGTCAGAATGTTTTAAAGAAACTTTGCATTATTATGTTTTCATATTCAAAGAGTACCCTGTAAAATATGATGTGGTTACCAACGATGATTTGTTTGAAGTCCATTTCAGCAATGATTTGAACTTGTAAAGATTGTGTAAAATTTACCCCTTGTGGTTGTTGAGATATGATTTTTTAAATATTAAACTTTGACTTCCGGTTTGGACGAGGAAGTAAAAGGTCAAGTCAGTCATGTTTTTGTAAATATTTTGAAAATTAACAATCTGGCACATTGGTGCAAAAACACTGTAAATTTACCTCTTACCTTGGATTTGTTAAGAAAAGCGACATGATTTTTTTCAATATTAAACCTTTGACTTCAGGTTGGGACAGGAAGTTAAAGTCAAGTGGGGTCACGTTTGTGTAAATATTTTCTTGACAATTATTAACAATCTATACAATGGTGGAAAGATTGGTGAATTTACCCCCTGGTGGTTGTTGAGCTATTGATATTCTTTAATATTAAAAATTTGACTTCAGTTTGGCAGGAAGTAAAGGCTCAAGTGGGGTCATAAGTTTTTGAAAATATTTTTGACAATGGGTAACAATCTGGTACAAAGGGTGCAAAAAACTGTGAATTCTACCTCTTGCGGTTGTTGATATGATTTTTTTTAAATATTACAACTTTGACTTCAGTTGTTGGACAGAAATTCGTAAAGATCCAAATTGGGGTCCACCTTTGTGTAATTTTTTTCGGCAAATTAACAATCTATACAATGGTGCAAAAAATTTTAACTTCTACCTCTTGTAGTTGTTGAGATATAGATTTTTTAAATATTAAACTTTGATTTGCCGGTTTATTTTTGCAGGAGCTAAAGGTCAAATTAAATTGGGTCATGTTTTTTATATAAATATTTTTGACAATTAACAATCTGTACATTGGTGCAAAACTGTGAATTTACCTCTTGTGGTTTGTTGAGATATGATTTTTTTAAATATTCAAAGTTTGACTTCCGGTTTGGACAGGAAGCTAAGGTCAAATGGGGTCACCAATTTTGTGTAAATATTTTCTGACAATTAACAATCTATACAATGGTTGGAAAGATTGTAGAATTTACCCATTAGTAATTTGTTGAAGAGATATGATTTTTAAATATTAAACTTTGACTTCCGGTTTGGACAGGAAGTAAGAGGCTCAGATTAGGGTCCACGTCTGTGGCACAAAAATCACATAATTCAAGATCTATAACATGGTGCAAAGATTGTGAAAATATCTTTTGGTTCATGAGATATAATTTTTTTAAATATTAACTTGATTGAGTGTAATTCGATATCTGGTGAAGCCTCACACTATGACGTCGTACATCTTAAGGTATAACTACATGTGTGAAGTTTTAAGGTTCTGTGAACTCCGCAACTATGTTTTGTCTCTGGATATGTTTCACTGAGAAGAAGAAGAAAAAGTATTTTAAAAAAACGAACAATATCAAGCGGTGTTCGCGATGTGGCTCGAACACCTATAAAACCCGAACAATATCAAGGTGTTCGCGCTGTCGCTCGAACACTAAATATTTCTCAAACAAATGGTACCAATACAAAATTTATACCAGTAAGCATTTTATTAAAAATTCAAAACATTTTACATTTTGTATTTTAGTAAAATATTTCGCAGTGTGTAATTTTGAAGTTTAAGGTTTTATAGTCTGAATTCTCACCCCATCCACCCAAACTTTTGGGATTTTTTTTAATTTTATATTTTTTAAAACCTTATCGATAACAGCATGCAATGCAGGGTGTGAGAGAGAAGGTCACAGATGTCATCCTTGTCACCATGTTCTGTAAATGTATGATTAAGTTAGTAAATAAATTAACCCTTATATGACCAAAAACTTGCAAACACTCAAACAGCAGGTTTGGTTTTGATTCTGGTTGACTGATTAATTCTCTAGCTAACTGAAAATGCTTATCAACCTTTTCCATGAAATCAACTGCATCAGAATAGATATTATTGGAAGATTGTTACCCTTACTTGGCTTGGCATAGTTCTTTGATAAACATATATAGTTCTTTGTTCTGCAGTCAGCCTGCTGGCTGGTTTGTGGACAACTATTGAACGGACTGTGTTGAATATAGGAAGGATCCCAGATATAATACTTCAAGGAGGCAACGAGAGCAATTGCCTCTGTTGCCCTGGTCATTACCTTGGTGCCTTGGGAAGAATTGAAGTTAATGAATTTTACTTTGTGTCTGCTACATGTTGCATTTTACACGTCTGCACGGTGGCTCATTTCACCAGGTTGGGATACACTCAAAAATATGTGAACTCAACTTTTAAGGGACAATTGTATAAGTTGGGCTATGTTTAAGGGAAAATTATGGTTTATCCTGATTAATTATATACTAGAGTATGAATCAGAATTGTTTTTTTAATAATTTCGGGTTTAAATTTATTATTTCTATCCAAGAATGTTGTGGTGTCCATGGAAATAAAAGTGATGAAAATTGTGACATAAAAAAATATGCATATTATGATGATGAAGAATAATTTAAAAAAAATCAAAGTAAACTTTTTCTGTTAATATATGTGTTATATGATGTTTAAATTCTCACATAAAGGTAGCCATACTGGAATATTTGCATAAATTATTTCAGCAACGGCGCTCAAATTTTCTTTCATCGACGTAACGCATGGTGTCTTTTTGGTAAATCTGTGTTACGTCGACAGAATGGTGTAAAAGATTTTCGCCAGTGCCCAAAACTATAACATTGCATCATAATATTCATGTCCAAACCCCTCTTTAATGAATAAAAGTGTCAGCTGGAAGTTCAACTGTACCGTTTTCTCAAAATTAAGTTGAAATACCACGACCGGAATTTGGTGTCCATCCGTATTTCGTTACATCGAAGCACAATTCGTAGAAAAAAAAAATATTCCACCGCGTACATTAAAAATAGTATGGTGCATAACTGATGTCTACATGACCGTCTTGATTTCAACTCATTAAGTCTGTTCTACCGAGGTTTAATTTGGCGGGAAAAGCTGTCTGAAACCCTGATGGAAAGCTTGATCCACCAGTGAGTGAGTGACTCACATCCCTTTACTGACCATGACTCACTGGCAGACTGATTAGTACTCAATCACTGACTGACTCGACACTGAACCCACCCCACCCCACCCGCCCCGTTATAGCTGAGAAATGCATTTATTGTATTTATTAACTTTATTTACTCAACTCAAGACTCAATACATTTTATTATCGTTTCATTTCTATAGGTGTGGTGTGGGTCTTACCTATGTACCACAGATAATTATTCTAATGGAGGCTTTCCCAACACGCTTCCCGTTAGTATACGGCATCGCTGCAGTGGGTGGTTCACTCGGTATGATGGTGTGCCCACCCATAGTCGAGCTCCTTGTTCGTGTTTACGGCTGGCGTGGTGCTATGATGATAATAGCCGCTTTGGCCTTTTCAACATTTGTGCTTTTGGTGAATTAAGAAGCTACCATCTCGGACCTATTCCAGACTGAAAACAACTGACACGAAATCGAACGAAACTGTTGATAAGAAGGATATCAGTTTCTGCGGTAGACTCTTCGAAGTAGCCTCGTCTGTAGCTAGTTGGCTCTCCTTAAAAATCTTCGTCAATGAACCCAGGGTGGTTGTGAACATATGTGCTTGGTTCCTTAATGGCTTCCTCTCGGCTGCCTGGATGGTGTTTCTTGTTCCTCACGCCATAGCCAGAGATATACCTGTAAGCGATGCAGTCCTTTTATCGACAGGGGGCGGTGTTGGGAATCTCTTTGGACGAGTCATCCTTGTTCCTTTGCTTGAACGCAAACTAATCAGTGCATTTTGGATGTTTGTGTTTGCATGCGTTATAAACGCATTGGTATTCTTTCTGGATTTCGTGGCTGGGGACATGTATACGGTAAGATTACAGCCTCATCTTCATTCAATTATATCCTTATTTGAGGGCGTTTCCCGGAGTTCCAGTTGAGTACTTGATAGCTATATGGTACGAATGCCCTTGACTCGGAGATGGGGTGCGTTTTCACCGCTAGAGGGCCACGATGTGAGTGGATAGTTATGGCTGGAGGTGGTTTTATTCTGCCTTCGCCGCCCGTCCAGAAAGTTCCGCATGATAACTGATTTCAGTTCTATTTTATATATTTGAATCTGTGCAAGAAAGGTCGCATACTTAACAAATAACAGGTCACTATTAATTTGGGAGTCAAAACCAAAAGTCGAAGGTCACTGCAACGTGGACTAATAATAATAATAATAATAATGTGTGGATTTATATAGCGCACGTATCCACCAACTAGAAAGTGGTGCTCAAGGCATTATATTATTATCCCTGCTCATAAGGCTCATAAGGCTCATAAATCATTCCTGAAACCATCTCAGCTCCTGGGAGTATACAGCTCAATTGCTGCCATTTCTAGCGCATATAGCAAACCAACTCTGCCTTCACAGGAACCCATTTAACCCTGGGTGGAAGGAAGCAATTATGATTAAGTGTCTTGCTCAAGGACACAAGTGTCACGGCCGTGATTCGAACCCACATTATGTTGCTAACACCAGAACTTGAATCGGTAAAATTGCAAATGAATAATATAGGTTTTCTGGTCAATTTTTGGCAAATGAGCAGCCAATGTCACTTTCATACGTTCACATTAAAGCGATTTTGCCTCTCCAGTTGCTACTCTGTTTCGAATTAAGAATTCAAGCATTCAATTTCATTTTCAGGCACGAGAATTCAGTTAGCATTATATTCAATTTAGCATATACGTCGTTCTTTTTAGTAATGCACATTTTGTCATCCAATTTAGCAGAGTTGGATTCGATTGGAAATTTTCGCTAAAATTATATTTTCATTTTCGTATAACGACAATCAATTTCGCAAAATGAGAATTTTGCAAACAAATGCAAAAGAAATAGATTAATTGTACAAGACAACTGAATACGCTTCACGTCTTTACTTAAATTCAAACTTAATTTTATTAGGTGTTCGAGCGCGCAGCGCGAACACCAATTGTTTTTGTACTGTTTTTTTAGGTATTCGAGAGCGCAGCGCGAACACCTATTATTTTTGTACTGTTTTTTTTTTTGGTGTTCGAGGCGCGCAGCGCGAACACCTATTGTTTTGTACTGTTTTTGTTGTTGTTAGGTGTTCGAGCCACGCAGTGGTGAGTTGTTCGTCCTCACGGCATTGTATGGAGTCACAAAGTGACGATAATGTGAAGAACATGATGCAAGTTGCATCATGTTCGCATGCTTTCCAAGACGCAGGATGCGTCTTGAACGAACCACGTAGTGGTGAGTGGATCTCTCACGATAGTTTTATTTATTTATTTGGAATTACACTTTTGAAACAGTGGCACACGATGTATGTAAATATCGGTGCATCCATCAAAACAATTTCTAAGTACAATAGTTACAACAATTAATATTTATAAAATAACAATATTTAATAATACAAATATTAAATAATAGTAATAATTTAGCGCAACAAAGCGAACGCATGGAGCTGGACGAAGGACGCATTGACACGCCGCACCGTCGTATGCGAGATAACCATGTAGACCTACACAATGCCAGGTAGGTCTACTGAGGTAGGGTGAGCAAAACAACAAAATGCATACGAACCAATGTGAGGCCTATATCCCGCGATTCGCTTTTGCTTCGTCAAATACAAATAATAAATAATATCAAGTAAATGGATATTTACAAAATAAATTGCAAAACAAATTGCACGGTCTTAATTGTGTCTAAAGATGATTTGACAACACTGTACACTGCTAGAACGCTGGTCAAAACCTCAACCAACACGGACCACATGCGAACCACACAACAGCCGTTTAAAAACATTTAACCAACAAGCCTAAACATTTAATCAACGTTTACTAATGTCCAAACTTGTTGGTGAAAATCATCCAACAACAATTGCGCATCCCACCCGGCAGTCCGTGCCGGCTAAAGCTCCGACCCGCGTTCCAACAGTGTAGGTTTCGGCGGATAGGCTAATAGGCTATCTCCTAACACCCCAACGCATCAGTCTTGTAACCCAAAAAGAGAAATGAAAACATGAAAACAATTGATTTAGAAACATGTCAAAGCGACAAGAGAATCCCGTCCATGTCAAAATCCCCCTCCACCCGCGGATTTGAGACGCATGAATTAACGCAGTTGATGAGCCCGCCGGGGGTAGTTCAAGCTCTGCAAGCGAACATCATCTTTAAACGCAATGCCTTTATATTAATGAAACAATACAATAAATAGCTATAAATAATCAACAGCAATGGCAGTAAACAAGTACATATATAAACATCAATTACGTAAGTCAGCTCTTAGCTTCCATGCACGCTTGGTGTAAGATTTACAAAAATCATCAAAAATAATAGCAATATTGTCAACATCACATTTGTTTGGGTTAATTGATACATCACTACCTAATGTAAGGTTCAATTTAACATCTAAGTTACTTGACATAAATAATTCCCAAACATCAATACGATTCACGGAGATTAATTTTCTTTCTAACTTAACATATTCATCGGTTCTTATATCATTGAGCGCAGTGCAAGTGAACAAAAAATGTTGAATATTTTCAGTACCATTATTACACGTTTTGCAAGTGCTGTCATGGTCGGGAGACCATCTACTTGTTCTACGATCGAGTGGCAAGGTATTTGAGCGAAGCCTGAATTTAAGACTTGCCCCATGGAAATCTGTTTTGTCAAGCAAGTAATTCTCCAGACCAGGACAGCACTTGATAGATGCGTAATCCTGATGACTTCCTATTAATCTCATCATGCCAAAATTGAACATAATTTTCATTAATAACGTAATTAAAGATGTAACCCATTGACTTGTTTTAGGGACGTCCCTATGCGAGCGTTATCAAGGATATTCATAATATCGAAGTTGCAATCAGCGCATGTCTTTTGAATGTTATTGAGAAAATTATACCGCAATCTATCCTCTTCCGAAAGATTAAGAATATTATTTAACATGAAATTTGACCAACGGTGCTTATCCATGTGTAAAAGGTGATCAAGATATTTTGACTCTAAAGTGCATCTTGAGAAACCTTGATAGGCACCCATCCTAGATCACCATATAATGCTTCCTTCGGTGTGTTTCTAGGAGCCTTAAGGATGCTTGTACGCGCCATTTGCAACTGAATACTTTCAATTTTGTCCGTGTCTTGTTTGCTTGAGTCAACCCAAATCGCGCAGGCATAATTAATAGAGGGAAGAGCAATTGTTTTCCATAGAATATCCCCATAATATACACGATTGAAATCATCAAAGTTGTCGATAATAGATTTAATGTACGCAATAAGCCTATTACCTTTCTTGATAGTTTCTTCAATGTGGACGTGGTCTGAAAGACTTCGACTAATATGCACACATTTATATGACTCGACTTCCGAAATATGGTGCTCCCCTAATTTCCAAACTTTGTTCTTATTGATACGCTGGCCAATAGTAAGAACATTAGATTTTTCGTGATTAAAGTCGAGTTTCCAAATTTTGGCGAAGTTGGCAGCCAGGTCAAGTAATTTATTTAATTCATTTTCATCGTTAGCCATTAAAACCACGTCATCTGCCCAAAATAAACTACCCATACATACATTATGAATACGAACACCTAAATCATGTTTTTAAAGAAGTTTAGTAAATTCGTGCATAAAAATACAAAATAACACAGGTAATAAGACACATCCTTGTTTTACTCCTTCATCAATATCAAAAAAGTCTGTTTCAATTTCCCCCATTCTAACTCGTCCTAAACTTATTATAAAACTATCAATAACCCTCAAATTTTACCCGTAAACCGATGTCCCATGCCGCCCTTAACAACCCATCTCTCCAAACAGTGTCAAATGCCTTACGGAAGTCCAGGAAGGCTAAATAGGTCTTCTTCCCTTCTGCAAGGCGACAAGCAGCTATGCTTTTGAGAGTAAAAATGTGATCTTCACAACGCCGACTGAGATGACCTAAATCCCCCCTGGACCTCCGAAAGAATGTTATCCTGTTCAAGGAAGCTCGAAATAGAATTAGCAATAATACGATTGAAAATTTTGGATACACATGATGTTAACGAAATACCTCTGTAGTTATTAAGATCTCTACGGTCACCTTTTTTGAAAATAAGAATGATAATACCTTTATTCCATTCAGATGGAATCGTCTCAAGACAAATTATTCTATTGAACAAAGATAAAATAGACATGTCAAGACACTCGCCACCATTTTTCAGAATTTCGTTCGTAATCATGTCGATACCGGTGACTTATTATTTTTTGAACTTGAGATGGCATCTCTTTAATGATATCTAGAATTAATGTGAATGTCAGACAATATATTTTCATTATCACCTTCATGATGATGAGTTTCATGATTATTATTCCTGATACGGTTAACGAAAGCCCTAGTATTGATAGTGTGCTTATCGTCCTCATCATTTAGACTTCTGTTCATTTTAATACTGTCTGATCATGGAGGAAGAAAACAGAAGGAGTCACAACGAAGGCATATCAAAGGTTCAATGTCTTTTGCCGCGGTCGTAAAACTTCCAAGCCAGCGCTTCGGCTCGATGGTTCGACCCCTCCATCCATTACTTATTTTAAATTTAATTAAGGTAATCTTTTTACCCATTCTCTAGATCTTGCGTCTTTATTCGTCATTTCTTGCGCATATTGATGAGAAAACAATCTTTCGGCTAAAAGATTCTATTGAATCGTTCCACGATGCCTTGCGCTCTATGATTCCCAAACCTCACCTCTCTGTATCTTTACGCCTTTTACTCATTAAAGTATTGACGCTCGCCATATAAATTCTTTACCAGGATCAACTTTTGAGAATTTTCGTAGGGTTAGCAAACTGTGTTTGTAAATTTGTTCAAACGCATTACCGACTTGCGCTGCGGTCTTGTCGATTAACGGTTCGGCTTCTCTGTACCGCTGGTTCGTCATGATGGTTAACGCGTATGTAAACTTTGTTACCAGATTGTAACCGTGAGGAAGAAACAACAAATCGGCTTGATGAACCTCGTTTGATTTTTCTTGAAAAGAGTTTGAGCTGGTCCGGCCTAGGAATGTATTTAGGGTACGGAGATAAATCTGCCATAACGCTTGCTTTTAACCACTCTTTAGTTTTACTTGTGAAATTTTAGTTTCTTGAGCTAATTTCTCAATCGCTCCAAAGACCTTTTGATATCCTTTCGGACTATATTAAGCGTTTTCAGTTTTGTTCTCGTGCGCTTATCCATTATTTATTTTATAATATATTTTAAGTGGTAGAATTCATAATACTGTTTGGTAAAATTTGTTGTTAACTAACCCAAATTTTGGTCATTAGCGCAACTAACCATTACGGTGAGTTTATCAGGTCAACACATCCTTTCCC
>CM055824.1:27591227-27804241 GCA_029582265.1 Zoroaster sp. YZ-2022 | reverse complement strand
ATTTAAATATTTCCCCGGAAAACCCCCCCTTTTTATTTGGGAAATTCCTTTTTTAAAAAAAGGGCTAAAACCCAAAATTTAAAAAGGGTCCCCCTTTTTGGGGAAAAAAAAGGGAAAAAATTTTCTTAAAAGGGGGGGGGGGGGGGGGGGGGGGGGGGGGGGGGGGGGGGGGGGGGGGGGGGGGGGGGGGGGGGGGGGGGGGGGGGGGGGGGGGGGGGGGGGGGGGGGGGGGGGGGGGGGGGGGGGGGGGGGGGGGGGGGGGGGGGGGGGGGGGGGGGGGGGGGGGGGGGGGGGGGGGGGGGGGGGGGGGTATAACTTTAAAAGTTTTAAGGGAGGCCGACAAATTTATATTCAAATTAAAGCTGAGGTTCTCCTCTTTCAGAAAATCACATGACTTTTGGATTTGGACAAATTCTTCATACCTTAAACGGTCTCCATGCACACTTAGCCCACCGCAAAATACTCTCAAAATACGGGACGGTACACCTACATTGTTGTGAATAAAGCAGAAATACAGAATGAAATTATTTCTAGCAACAGGTATAACTTTAAAAGTTTTATGGGAGCCGACAAATTTATATTCAAATTAAAGCTGAGGTTCTCCTCTTTCAGAAAATCACATGACTTTTAGGATTTGGACAAATTCTTCATACCTTAAACGGTCTCCATGCACATAGCCCTCTGTAAAATACTCTCAAAATACGGGACGGTATACACCCTACATTGTTGTGATTAAAGCAGAAATACGAATGAAATTATTTCTAGCAACGGGTATAACTTTAAAAGTTTTTATGGGAGGCCGACAAATTTATATTCAAATTAAAGCTGAGGTTCTCCTCTTTCAGAAAAATCACATGACTTTTGGATTTGGACAAATTCTTCATACCTTAAACGGTCTCCATGCACACTTAGCCCACCGCAAAATACTCTCAAAATACAGGACGGTACACCCTACATTGTTGTGAATAAAGCAGATATACGAATGAAATTATTTCTAGCAACGGGTATAACTTTACAAGTTTTATGGGAGGCCGACAAATTTATATTCAAATTAAAGCTGAGGTTCTCCTCTTTCAGAAAATCACATGACTTTTGGATTTGGACAAATTCTTCATACCGTAAACGGTCTCCATGCACTTAGCCCACCGCAAAATACTCTCAAAATACGGGACGGTACACCTACATTGTTGTGAATAAAGCAGAAATACAGATGAAATTATTTCTAGCAACGGGTATAACTTTACAAGTTTTATGGGAGGCCGACAAATTTATATTCAAATTAAAGCAGAGCTTCTCCTCTTTCAGAAAATCACATGACTTTTGGATTTGGACAAATTCTTCATACCATAAACGGTCTCCATGCACACTTAGCCCACCGCAAAATACTCTCAAAATACGGGACGGTGCATTGTTGTGAATAAAGCAGAAATACGAATGAAATTATTTCTAGCAACGGGTATAACTTTAAAGGTTTTTAAGGGAGGCCGACAAATTTATATTCAAATTAAAGCTGAGGTTCTCCTCTTTCAGAAAATCACATGACTTTTAGATTTGTACAAATTCTTCATACCTTAAACGGTCTCCATGCATACTTATCCCAGCGCAAAATACTCTCAAAATACAGGACGGTACACCCTACATTGTTGTGAATAAAGCAGAAATACGAATGAAATTATTTCTAGCAACGGGTATAACTTTAAAAGTTTTTATGGGAGGCCGACAAATTTATATTCAAATTAAAGCTGAGGTTCTCCTCTTTCAGAAAATCACATGACTTTTGGATTTGGACAAATTCTTCATACCTTAAACGGTCTCCATGCACACTTAGCCCACCGCAAAATACTCTCAAAATACGGGACGGTACACCCTACATTGTTGTGAATAAAGCAGAAATACAAATGAAATTATTTCTAGCAACGGGTATAACTTTAAAAGTTTGTATGGAGGCCAACAAATTTATATTCAAATTAAAGCTGAGGTTCTCCTCTTTCAGAAAATCACATGACGTTTGGATCTTGACAAATTCTTCATACCTTAAACGGTCTCCATGCACACATATCCCAACAAAATACTCTCAAAATACGGGACGGTACACCCTACATTGTTGTGATTAAAGCAGAAATACGAATGAAATTATTTCTAGCAACGGGTATAACTTTAAAAGTTTTTTATGGGAGGCCGACAAATTTATATTCAAATTAAAGCTGAGGTTCTCCTCTTTCAGAAAATCACATGACTTTTGGATTTGGACAAATTCTTCATACCTTAAACGGTCTCCATGCACTTAGCCCACCGCAAATACTCTCAAAATACGGGACGGTGTACACCCTACATTGTTGTGAATAAAGCAGAAATACGAATGAAATTATTTCTAGCAACGGGTATAACTTTAAAAGTTTTATGGGAGGCCGACAAATTTATATTCAAATTAAAGCTGAGATTCTCCTCTTTCAGAAAATCACATGACTTTGGATTTGGACAAATTCTTCATACCTTAAACGGTCTCCATGCACACTTAGCCCACCGCAAAATACTCTCAAAATACGGGACGGTACACCCTACATTGTTGTGAATAAAGCAGAAAATCGAATGAAATTATTTCTAGCAACGGGTATAACTTTAAACGTTTTTATGGGAGGCCGACAAATATATATTCAAATTAAAGCTGAGGTTCTCCTCTTTCAGAAAATCACATGACTTTTGAATTTGGACAAATTCTTCATACCTTAAACGGTCTCCATGCACACTTAGCCCACCGCAAAATACTCTCAAAATACGGGACGGGTACACCCTACATTGTTGTGATTAGAGCAGAAATACGAATGAAATTATTTCTAGCAACGGGTATAACTTTAAAAGTTTTTATGGGAGGCCGACAAATTTATATTCAAATTAAAGCTGAGGTTCTCCTCTTTCAGAAAATCACATGACTTTTGGATTTGGACAAATTCTTCATACCTTAAACGGTCTCCATGCACTTAGCCCACCGCAAAATACTCTCAAAATACGGGACGGTGTACACACCCTACATTGTTGTGATTAAAGCAGAAATACGAATGAAATTATTTCTAGCAACGGGTATAACTTTAAAGGTTTTTATGGGAGGCCGACAAATTTATATTCAAATTAAAGCTGAGGTTCTCCTCTTTCAGAAAATCACATGACTTTTGGTTTGGACAAATTCTTCATACCTTAAACGGTCTCCATGCACATAGCCCACCGCAAAATACTCTCAAAATACGGGACGGTGTACACCCTACATTGTTGTGAATAAAGCAGAAATACAAATGAAATTATTTCTAGCAACGGGTATAACTTTAAAGGTTTTTTATGGGAGGCCGACAAATTTATATTCAAATTAAAGCTGAGGTTCTCCTCTTTCAGAAAATCACATGACTTTTGGATTTGGACAAATTCTTCATACCTTAAACGGTCTCCATGCACACTTAGCCCACCGCAAAATACTCTCAAAATACGGGACGGTGTACACCTACATTGTTGTGAATAAAGCAGAAATACAGAATGAAATTATTTCTAGCAACGGGTATAACTTTAAAAGTTTTATGGGAGGGCGACAAATTTATATTCAAATTAAAGCTGAGGTTCTCCTCTTTCAGAAAATCACATGACTTTTGGATTTTGGACAAATTCTTCATACCTTAAACGGTCTCCATGCACACTTAGCCCACCGCAAAATACTCTCAAAATACGGGACGGTACACATTACATTGTTGTGAATAAAGCAGAAATACAAATGAAATTATTTCTAGCAACGGGTATAACTTTACAAGTTTTTATGGGAGGCCGACAAATTTATATTCAAATTAAAGCTGAGGTTCTCCTCTTTCAGAAAATCACATGACTTTTGGATTTGGACAAATTCTTCATACCTTAAACGGTCTCCATGCACACTTAGCCCACCGCAAAATACTCTCAAAATACGGGACGGTACACCCTACATTGTTGTGAATAAAGCAGAAATACGAATGAAATTATTTCTAGCAACTGGTATAACTTTACAAGTTTTTATGGGAGGCCGACAAATTTATATTCAAATTAAAGCTGAGGTTCTCCTCTTTCAGAAAATCACATGACTTTTGGATTTGGACAAATTCTTCATACCTTAAACGGTCTCCATGCACACTTAGCCCAATGCAAAATACTCTCAAAATACGGGACGGTACACCCTACATTGTTGTGAATAAAGCAGAAATAAAAATGAAATTATTTCTATGTTGGTGTTTAACTTTAAAAGTTTTTATGGGAGGCCTACAAATTTATATTCAAATTAAAGCTGAGGTTCTCCTCTTTCAGAAAATCACATGACTTTGGGATTGGACAAATTATTCATACCTTAAACGGTCTCCATGCACACTTAGGCCACCGCAAAATACTCTCAAAATACAGGACGGTGTACACCCTACATTGTTGTGATTTAACCAGAAATACGAATGAAATGTATTCTAGCAACGGGTATAACTTTAAAAGTTTTTATAGGAGGCCGACAAATTTATATTCAAATTAAAACTGAGGTTCTCCTCTTTCAGAAAATCACATGACTTTTGGATTTGGACAAATTCTTCATACCTTAAACGGTCTCCATGCACACTTAGCCCACCGCAAAATACTCTCAAAATACGGGACTGTGTACACCTACATTGTTGTGATTAAAGCAGAAATACGAATGAAATTATTTCTAGCAACGGGTATAACTTTAAAAGTTTTTATGGGAGGCCGACAAATTTATATTCAAATTAAAGCTGAGGTTCTCCTCTTTCAGAAAATCACATGACTTTTGGATTTGGACAAATTCTTCATACCTTAAACGGTCTCCATGCACACTTAGCCCACCGCAAAATACTCTCAAAATACGGGACGGTACACCCTACATTGTTGTGAATAAAGCAGAAATACAAATGACATTATTTCTAGCAAGGGTATAACTTTAAAAGTTTTTTATGGGAGGCCGACAAATTTATATTCAAATTAAAGCTGAGGTTCTCCTCTTTCAGAAAATCACATGACTTTTGGATTTGGACAAATTCTTCATACCTTAAACGGTCTCCATGCACACTTAGCCCACCGCAAAATACTCTCAAAATACGGGACATTGTTAGTGATTAAAGCAGAAATACGAATGAAATTATTTCTAGCAATGGGTATAACTTTAAAGTTTTATGGAGGCCGACAAATTTATATTCAAATTAAAGCTGAGGTTCTCCTCTTTCAGAAAATCACATGACTTTTGGTTGGACAAATTATTCATACCTTAAACGGTCTCCATGCACACTTAGCCCACCGCAAAATACTCTCAAAATACAGGACGGTGTACACCCTACATTGTTGTGATTAAAGCAGAAATACGAATGAAATTATTTCTAGCAACGGGTATAACTTTAAAAGTTTTTATAGGAGGCCGACAAATTTATATTCAAATTAAAGCTGAGGTTCTCCTCTTTCAGAAAATCACATGACTTTTGGATTTGGACAAATTCTTCATACCTTAAACGGTCTCCATGCACACTTAGCCCAGCGCAAAATACTCTCAAAATACGGGACGGTGTACACCCTACATTGTTGTGATTAAAGCAGAAATACGAATGAAATTATTTCTAGCAACGGGTATAACTTTAAATGTTTTTATTGGAGGCCGACAAATTTATATTCAAATTAAAGCTGAGGTTCTCCTCTTTCAGAAAATCACATGACTTTTGGATTTGGACAAATTCTTCATACCTTAAACGGTCTCCATGCACACTTAGCCCACCGCAAAATACTCTCAAAATACAGGACGGTGTACACCCTACATTGTTGTGATTAAAGCAGAAATACGAATGAAATTATTTCTAGCAACGGGTATAACTTTAAAAGTTTTTATGGGAGGCCGACAAATTTATATTCAAATTAAAGCTGAGATTCTCCTCTTTCAGAAAATCACATGACTTTTGGATTTGGACAATTCTTCATACCTTAAACGGTCTCCATGCACACTTAGCCCACCGCAAAATACTCTCAAAATACGGGACGGTGTACACCCTACATTGTTGTGATTAAAGCAGAAATACGAAATGAAATTATTTCTAGCAACGGGTATAACTTTAAAAGTTTTTATGGGAGGCCGACAAATTTATATTCAAATTAAAGCTGAGGTTCTCCTCTTTCAGAAAATCACATGACTTTTTAGTTTGGACAAATTCTTCATACCTTAAACGGTCTCCATGCACATAGCCCACCGCAAAATACTCTCAAAATACGGGACGGTGTACACCCCTACATTGTTGTGATTAAAAGCAGAAATACGAATGAAATTATTTCTAACGGTATAACTTTAAAGTTTGTATTGGAGGCCGACAAATTTATATTCAAATTAAAGCTGAGGTTCTCCTCTTTCAGAAAATCACATGACTTTTGGATTTGGACAAATTCTTCATACCTTAAACGGTCTCCATGCACACTTAGCCCACCGCAAAATACTCTCAAAATACGGGACGGTACACCCTACATTGTTGTGATTAAAGCAGAAATACGAATGAAATTATTTCTAGCAACGGGTATAACTTTAAAAGTTTTTATGGGAGGCCGACAAATTTATATTCAAATTAAAGCTGAGGTTCTCCTCTTTCAGAAAATCACATGACTTTTGGATTTGGACAAATTCTTCATACCTTAAACGGTCTCCATACACACTTAGCCCACCGCAAAATACTCTCAAAATACGGGACGGTGTACACCCTACATTGTTGTGATTAAAGCAGAAATACGAATGAAATTATTTCTAGCAACGGGTATAACTTAAAAGTTTTTATGGGAGGCTGACAAATTTATATTCAAATTAAAGCTGAGGTTCTCCTCTTTCAGAAAATCACATGACTTTTGGATTTGGACAAATTCTTCATACCTTAAACGGTCTCCATGCACACTTAGCCCACCGCAAAATACTCTCAAAATACGGGACGGTGTACACCCTATATTGTTGTGATTAAAACACAAATACGAATGAAATTATTTCTAGCGACGGGTATAACTTTAAAAGTTTTTAAGGGAGGCCGACAAATTTATATTCAAATTAAAGCTGAGGTTCTCCTCTTTCAGAAAATCACATGACTTTTGGATTTGGACAAATTCTTCATACCTTAAACGGTCTCCATGCACACTTAGCCCACCGCAAAATACTCTCAAAATACGGGACGATGTACACCCTACATTGTTGTGATTAAAGAAGAAATACGAATGAAATTATTTCTATCAACAGGTATAACTTTAAAGGTTTTTATGGGAGGCCAACAAAGTTATATTCAAATTAAAGCTGAGTTTCTCCTCTTTCAGAAAATCACATGACTTTTGGATTTGGACAAATTCTTCATACCTTAAACGGTCTCCATGACGGGTATAACTTTTAAAGTTTTTATAGGAGGCCGACAAAATTATATTCAAATTAAAGTTAGGTTCTCCTCTTTCAGAAAAATCACATGAATTTTGATTTGGATAATTCTTCATACCTTAAACGGTCTCCATGCACACTTAGCCCACCGCAAAATACTCAAAATACGGGACGGTGCACACCCCACATTGTTGTGATTAAAGCAGAAATACGAATGAAATTATTTCTATCAACGGTATAACTTTAAAGGTTTTATGGAGGCCAACAATTTATATTCAAATTAAAGTTGAGGTTCTCCCCCGAAAATCACATGACTTTTGGATTTGGACAAATTCTTCATACCTTAAATTAAACGGTCTCCATACTTTTAGCCCGCAAAATACTTCAAAATACAGGACGGGTTACGCCCCCTACATTGTTGTGATTAAAAGAAATACGAATGAAATTATTTCCAGCAACGGGTATAACTTAAAAGTTTTTACCGACAAATTTATATTCAAATTAAAGCGAGGTCCTTCCTTTAGAAAATCACATGACTTTGGATTTGACAAATTTTCGATTAAACGGTCTCCATGCACACGTAGCCCATACAAAAATCTCTCAAAATACGGACGGTGTACACCCCACATTGTTGTGATTAAAGCAGAAATACGAATGAAATTTTATTTCTAGCAACGGTATACTTTAAAAGTTTTTATAGGAGGCCGACAAATTTATATTCAGATTAAAGCTGAGGTTCTCCTCTTCAGAAAAATCACATGACTTTTGGATTTGGACAAATTCTTCATACTAAACGGTCTCCATGCACACTTAGCCCACCGCAAAATACTCTCAAAATACGGGACGGTGTACAACCCTACATTGTTGTGATTAAAGCAAAAATACGCATGAAATTATTTCTAGCAACGTGTATAACTTAAAAGTTTTATAGGAGGCCGACAAATTTATATTCAAATTAAAGTTGAGGTTCTCCTTCAGAATATCACATGACTTTTGATTTGGACAAATTCTTCATACCTTTAAACGGTCTCCATGCACACTTAGCCCACCGCAAAATACTCAAAATACGGGACGGTGTACACCCTAGATTGTTGTGATTAAAGCAGAAATACGAATGAAATTATTTCTAGCAACGGGTATAACTTTAAAAGTTTTTATGGGAGGCCGACAAATTTATATTCAAATTAAAGCTGAGGTTCTCCTCTTTCAGGAAATCACATGACTTTTAGATTTGGACAAATTCTTCATACCTTAAACGGCCTCCATAGACACTTATCCCTCTGTAAAACACGGTCAACTTGCATGCGATTTCACCAGAAAAAATACAGCACTATATAGTTTTACGAAAAAAAACATTTCTAGGGTTGGGTATAACTTTTCAAGTTTTCAAGGGATGCCGATATATTTATATCTAAATTAAAGCTTAGGTCCTCCTCTTTCGGAAAAACACCACACTTTTGAATTTGGATAATGTCTTCATACCTTAAACGGCATCCATGGTCACTTAGCCCTCTGCAAAACACGGTCAACTTGCATGCGGTTTCACCGGAAACAATACAGCACTATACAGTTTTACGGGGAAAAAACATTTCTAGGGTTGGGTATAACTTTTCAAGTTTTCAAGGGAGGCCGATAAATTTATATCTAAATTAAAGCTTAGCTTCTCCTCTTTCCGAAACACACCACACTTTTGAATTTGGATAATGTCTTCATACCTTAAACGGCCTCCATAGACACTTATCCCTCTGTAAAACACGGTCAACTTGCATGCGGTTTCACAGAAAACAATACAGCACTATATAGTGTTACGAAAAAATCATTTCTAGGGTTGGGTATAACTTCTCAAGTTTTCAAGAGAGGCCGTTAAATTTATATCTAAATTAATGCTTAGGTTCTCCTCTTTTCGAAAAACACGATACTTTTGAATTTGGATAATGTCTTCATACCTTCAACGGCCTCCATAGACATTTATCCCTGTGTAAAACACGGTCAACTTGCATGCGATTTCACCGGAAACAATACAGCACTATATAGTTTTACAAAAAAAAACATTTCTAGGGTTGCGTATAAGTTTTCAAGGGATGCCGATAAATTTATATCTAAATTAAAGCTTAGGTCCTCCTCTTTCGTAAAAACACAATACTTTTGAATTTGGATAATGTCTTCATACCTTAAACGTCCTCCATAGACACTTATGCCTCTGTAAAACACGTTCAACTTGCGTGCGATTTCACTGGAAATAATACAGCACTATACAGTGTTACGAAAACAAATTATTTCTAGGGTTGCGTATAAGTTTTCAAGAGAGGCCGATAAATTTATATCTAAATTAAAGCTTAGGTCCTCCTCTTTCGGAAAAACACAATACTTTTGAAGTTGGATAATGTCTTCATACCTTAAACGGCCTCCATGGTCATTTATCCTCTGCAAAACACGGTCAACTTGCATGCGGTTTCACCGGAAACAATACAGCACGATATAGTTTTTACGAAAAAACATTTCTAGGGTTGGTTATAACTTTCAAGTTTTCAAGGGAGGCCGATAAATTTATATCTAAATTAAAGCTTAGGTTCTCCTCTTTCCGAAACACACCACACTTTTGAATTTGGATAATGTCTCCATACCTTAAACGGCCTCCATAGACACTTATCCCTCTGTTAAACACAGTCAACTTGCATGCGGTTTCACCGGAAACAATACAGCACTATACAGTTTTACGAAAAAAACATTTCTAGGGTTGGGTATAACTTTCAAGTTTTCAAGGGAGGCCGATAAATTTATATCTAAATTAAAGCTTAGGTCCTCCTCTTTCGGAAAAACACCACACTTTTGAATTTGGATAATGTCTTCATACCTTAAACGGCATCCATGGTCACTTAGCCCTCTGCAAAACACGGTCAACTTGCATGCGGTTTCACCGGAAACAATACAGCACTATACAGTTTTACGAAAAAAAACATTTCTAGGGTTGGGTATAACTTTTAAAGTTTTCAAGGGATGCCGATAAATTTATATCTAAATTAAAGCTTAGGTCCTCCTCTTTCGGAAAAACACAATACCTTTGTATTTGGATAATGTCTTCATACCTTAAACGGCTCCATAGGTCACTTATCCCTCTGTAAAACACGGTCAACTTGCATGCGGTTTCACCGGAAACAATACAGCACTATACAGTGTTACGGAAACAAATTATTTCTAGGGTTGGGTATAACTTTTCAAGTTTTCAAGGAGGCCGTTAAATTTATATCTAAATTAAAGCTTAGGTTCTCCTCTTTTCCGAAAAACCACACTTTTGAATTTGGATAATGTCTTCATACCTTAAACGGCCTCCATAGACATTTATCCTCTGTAAAACACGGTCAACTTGCATGCGATTTCACCGGAAACAATACAGCACTATATAGTGTTTTACGAAAAAAAAAAACATTTCTAGGGTTGCGTATAAGTTTTCAAGGGATGCCGATAAATTTATATCTAAATTAAAGCTTAGGTCCTCCTCTTTCGAAAAACACAATACTTTTGAATTTGGATAATGTCTTCATACCTTCAACGGCCTCCATGGTCACATTTAGCCCTCTGCAAAACACGGTCAACTTGCATGCGATTTCACCGGAAACAATACAGCACTATATAGTTTTACGAAAAAACATTTCTAGGGTTGGTTATAACTTTCAAGTTTTCAAGGAGGCCGATAAATTTATATCTAAATTAAAGCTTAGGTCTCCTCTTTCCGAAACACACCAATACTTTTGAATTTGGATAATGTCTTCATACCTTAAACGGCCTCCATAGATATTTATCCTCTGTAAAACACGCTCAACTTGCATGCGGTTTCACCGGAAACAATACAGCACGATATAGTTTTACGAAAAAAAACATTTCTAGGGTTGGGTATAACTTTTAAAGTTTTCAAGGGATGCCGATAAATTTATATCTAAATTAAAGCTTAGGTCCTCCTCTTTCGGAAAAACACAATACTTTTGAATTTGGATAATGTCTTCATACCTTAAACGGCCTCCATGGTCACTTAGCCCTCTGCAAAACACGGTCAACTTGCATGCGGTTTCACCGGAAACAATACAGCACTATACAGTTTTACGAAAAAACATTTCTAGGGTTGGGTATAACTTTCAAGTTTTCAAGGGAGGCCGATAAATTTATATCTAAATTAAAGCTTAGGTTCTCCTCTTTCCGAAACACACCACACTTTTGAATTTGGATAATGTCTTCATACCTTAAACGGCCTCCATAGACACTTATCCCTTTGTAAAACACGGTCAACTTGCATGCGATTTCACCGGAAACAATACAGCACTATATAGTTTTACGAAAAAAAACATTTCTAGGGTTGGGTATAACTTTTCAAGGGATGCCGATATATTTATATCTAAATTAAAGCTTAGGTCCTCCTCTTTCGGAAAAACACCACACTTTTGAATTTGGATAATGTCTTCATACCTTAAACGGCATCCATGGTCACTTAGCCCTCTGCAAAACACGGTCAACTTGCATGCGGTTTCACCGGAAACAATACAGCACTATACAGTTTTACGGGAAAAAAACATTTCTAGGGTTGGGTATAACTTTCAAGTTTTCAAGGGATGCCGATAAATTTATATCTAAATTAAAGCTAGCTCCTCTTCCGAAACACACCACACTTTTGAATTTGGATAATGTCTTCATACCTTAAACGGCCTCCATAGACACTTTATCCCTCTGTAAAACACGGTCAACTTGCATGCGGTTTCACCGGAACACATACAGCACTATATAGTGTTACGAAAAAACATTTCTAGGGTTGGGTATAACTTCTCAAGTTTTCAAGAGAGGCCGATATAAATTTATATCTAAATTAAATGCTTAGGTTCTCCTCTTTTCGGAAAAAACACGATACTTTTGAATTTGGATAATGTCTTCATACCTTAAACGGCCTCCATAGATATTTATCCCTCTGTAAAACACGCTCAACTTGCATGCGATTTCACCGGAAACAATACAGCACTATATAGTTTTACGAAAAAAAACATTTCTAGGGTTGCGTATAAGTTTTCAAGAGAGGCCGATAAATTTATATCTAAATTAAAGCTTAGGTCCTCCTCTTTCGGAAAAACACAATACTTTTGAATTTGGATAATGTCTTCATACCTTAAACGGCCTCCATAGACACTTATCTTTCTGTAAAACACGGTCAACTTGCACGCGGTTTCACCGGAAACAATACAGCACTATATAGTTTTACGAAAAAACATTTCTAGGGTTGGTTATAACTTTCAAGTTTTCAAGGGAGGCCGATAAATTTATATCTAAATTAAAGCTTAGGTTCTCCTCTTTCCGAAACACACCACACTTTTGAATTTGGATAATGTCTTCATACCTTAAACGGCCTCCATAGACACTTATCCCTTTGTAAAACACGGTCAACTTGCATGCGGTTTCACCGGAAACAATACAGCACTATATAGTTTTATGAAAAAACATTTCTAGGGTTGGGTATAACTTTTCAAGTTTTCAAGGGAGGCCGATAAATTTATATCTAAATTAAAGCTTAGGTCCTCTTTCGGAAAAACAATTCTTTTGAATTAGGATAATGTCTTCATATCTTAAACGGCCTCCATAGACACTTATCCCTCTGTAAAACACGGTCAACTTGCATGCGGTTTCACCGGAAACAATACAGCACTATATAGTTTTACGAAAAACATTTCTAGGGTTGGGTATAACTTTTCAAGTTTTCAAGGAGAGGCCGATAAATTTATATCTAAATTAAAGCTTAGGTTCTCCTCTTTCCGAAACACACCACACTTTTGAATTTGGATAATGTCTTCATACCTTCAACGGCCTCCATAGACACTTATCCTCTGTAAACACGGTCAACTTGCATGCGGTTTCACCGGAAACAATACAGCACTATATAGTGTTACGAAAAAACATTTCTAGGGTTGGGTATAACTAGTTTTCAAGAGATGGCCGTTAAAATTTATATCTAAAAATTAAATGCTTAGGTTCTCCTCTTTCGAAAAAACACACTTTTGAATTTGGATAATGTCTTCATACCTTAAACGGCCTCCATAGACATTTATCCTCTGTAAAACACGGTCAACTTGCATGCGATTTCACCGGAAACAATACAGCACTATATAGTTTTACGAAAAAAAACATTTCTAGGGTTGCGTATAAGTTTTCAAGAGATGCAGATAAATATATATCTAAATTAATGCTTAGGTTCTCCTCTAATCGAAAATCACAATACTTTTGAATTTGGATAATTTCTTCATACCTTAAACGGCCTCCATAGACACTTATCCCTCTGTTAAACACAGTCAACTTTGCATGCGGATTTCACCGGAAACAATACAGCACGATATAGTTTTACGAAAAAAACATTTCTAGGGTTGGGTATAACTTTTCAAGTTTTCAAGGGAGGCCGATAAATTTATATCTAAATTAAAGCTTAGGTCCTCCTCTTTCGGAAAAACACAATACTTTTGAATTTGGATAATGTCTTCATACCTTAAACGGCCTCCATGGTCACTTAGCCCTCTGCAAAACACGGTCAACTTGCATGCGGTTTCACCGGAAACAATACAGCACTATATAGTTTTTTAAAAAACATTTCTAGGTTGGGTTATAACTTTCAAGTTTTCAAGGCCGATAAATTTATATCTAAATTAAAGCTTAGGTTCTCCTCTTTCCGAAACACACCACACTTTTGAATTTGGATAATGTCTTCATACCTTAAACGGCCTCCATAGACACTTATCCCTTTGTAAAACACGGTCAACTTGCATGCGATTTCACCGGAAACAATACAGCACTATATAGTTTTACGAAAAAAAACATTTCTAGGGTTGGGTATAACTTTTCAAGGGATGCCGATATATTTATATCTAAATTAAAGCTTAGGTCCTCCTCTTTCGGAAAAACACCACACTTTTGAATTTGGATAATGTCTTCATACCTTAAACGGCATCCATGGTCACTTAGCCCTCTGCAAAACACGGTCAACTTGCATGCGGTTTCACCGGAAACAATACAGCACTATACAGTTTTACGGGGAAAAAACATTTCTAGGGTTGGGTATAACTTTTCAAGTTTTCAAGGGAGGCCGATAAATTTATATCTAAATTAAAGCTTAGCTTCTCCTCTTTCCGAAACACACCACACTTTTGAATTTGGATAATGTCTTCATACCTTAAACGGCCTCCATAGACACTTATCCCTCTGTAAAACACGGTCAACTTGCATGCGGTTTCACCGGAAACAATACAGCACTATATAGTGTTACGAAAAAATCATTTCTAGGGTTGGGTATAACTTCTCAAGTTTTCAAGAGAGGCCGTTAAATTTATATCTAAATTAATGCTTAGGTTCTCCTCTTTTCGAAAAACACGATACTTTTGAATTTGGATAATGTCTTCATACCTTCAACGGCCTCCATAGACATTTATCCCTGTGTAAAACACGGTCAACTTGCATGCGATTTCACCGGAAACAATACAGCACTATATAGTTTTACAAAAAAAAACATTTCTAGGATTGCGTATAAGTTTTCAAGGGATGCCGATAAATTTATATCTAAATTAAAGCTTAGGTCCTCCTCTTTCGGAAAAACACAATACTTTTGAATTTGGATAATGTCTTCATACCTTAAACGGCCTCCATAGATATTTATCCCTCTGTAAAACACGCTCAACTTGCATGCGATTTCACCGGAAACAATACAGCACTATATAGTTTTACGAAAAAAAACATTTCTAGGGTTGCGTATAAGTTTTCAAGAGAGGCCGATAAATTTATATCTAAATTAATGCTTAGGTTCTCCTCTTTTCGAAAAACACCATACTTTTGAATTTGGATAATGTCTTCATACCTTCAACGGCCTCCATAGACATTTATCCCTCTGTAAAACACGGTCAACTTGCATGCGGTTTCACCGGAAACAATACAGCACGATATAGTTTTACGAAAAAACATTTCTAGGGTTGGGTATAACTTTTCAAGTTTTCAAGGGATGCCGATAAATTTATATCTAAATTAAAGCTTAGGTCCTCCTCTTTCGGAAAAACACAATACTTTTGAATTTGGATAATGTCTTCATACCTTAAACGGCCTCCATGGTCACTTAGCCCTCTGCAAAACACGGTCAACTTGCATGCGGTTTCACCGGAAACAATACAGCACTATATAGTTTTACGAAAAAAACATTTCTAGGGTTGGTTATAACTTTCAAGTTTTCAAGGGAGGCCGATAAATTTATATCTAAATTAAAGCTTAGGTTCTCCTCTTTCCGAAACACACCACACTTTTGAATTTGGATAATGTCTTCATACCTTAAACGGCCTCCATAGACACTTATCCCTTTGTAAAACACGGTCAACTTGCATGCGATTTCACCGGAAACAATACAGCACTATATAGTTTTACGAAAAAAAACATTTCTAGGGTTGGGTATAACTTTTCAAGTTTTCAAGGGATGCCGATATATTTATATCTAAATTAAAGCTTAGGTCCTCCTCTTTCGGAAAAACACCACACTTTTGAATTTGGATAATGTCTTCATACCTTAAACGGCATCCATGGTCACTTAGCCCTCTGCAAAACACGGTCAACTTGCATGCGGTTTCACCGGAAACAATACAGCACTATACAGTTTTACGGGGAAAAAACATTTCTAGGGTTGGGTATAACTTTTCAAGTTTTCAAGGGAGGCCGATAAATTTATATCTAAATTAAAGCTTAGGTCCTCTTTCGGAAAAACAATTCTTTTGAATTAGGATAATGTCTTCATATCTTAAACGGCCTCCATAGACACTTATCCCTCTGTAAAACACGGTCAACTTGCATGCGGTTTCACCGGAAACAATACAGCACTATATAGTTTTACGGAAAAAAAACATTTCTAGGGTTGGGTATAACTTCTCAAGTTTTCAAGAGAGGCCGTTAAATTTATATCTAAATTAATGCTTAGGTTCTCCTCTTTTCGAAAAACACGATACTTTTGAATTTGGATAATGTCTTCATACCTTCAACGGCCTCCATAGACATTTAGCCCTGTGCAAACACGGTCAACTTGCATGCGATTTCACCGGAAACAATACAGCACTATATAGTTTTACAAAAAAAAACATTTCTAGGGTTGCGTATAAGTTTTCAAGGGATGCCGATAAATTTATATCTAAATTAAAGCTTAGGTCCTCCTCTTTCGGAAAAACACAATACTTTTGAATTTGGATAATGTCTTCATACCTTAAACGGCCTCCATAGACATTTATCCCTTTGTAAAACACGGTCAACTTGCATGCGGTTTCACCGGAAACAATACAGCACTATATAGTTTTACGAAAAAAAACATTTCTAGGGTTGGGTATAACTTTTCATGTTTTCAAGGGATGCCGATAAATTTATATCTAAATTAAAGCTTAGGTCCTCCTCTTTCGGAAAAACACCATACTTTTGAATTTGGATAATGTCTTCATACCTTCAACGGCCTCCATAGACATTTATCCCTCTGTAAAACACGGTCAACTTGCATGCGGTTTCACCGGAAACAATACAGCACGATATAGTTTTACGAAAAAACATTTCTAGGGTTGGGTATAACTTTTCAAGTTTTCAAGGGATGCCGATAAATTTATATCTAAATTAAAGCTTAGGTCCTCCTCTTTCGGAAAAACACAATACTTTTGAATTTGGATAATGTCTTCATACCTTAAACGGCCTCCATGGTCACTTAGCCCTCTGCAAAACACGGTCAACTTGCATGCGGTTTCACCGGAAACAATACAGCACTATATAGTTTTACGAAAAAAACATTTCTAGGGTTGGTTATAACTTTCAAGTTTTCAAGGGAGGCCGATAAATTTATATCTAAATTAAAGCTTAGGTTCTCCTCTTTCCGAAACACACAACACTTTTGAATTTGGATAATGTCTTCATACCTTAAACGGCCTCCATAGACACTTATCCCTTTGTAAAACACGGTCAACTTGCATGCGATTTCACCGGAAACAATACAGCACTATATAGTTTTACGAAAAAAACATTTCTAGGTTTAGGTATAACTTTTCAAGTTTTCAAGGGATGCCGATATATTTATATCTAAATTAAAGCTTAGGTCCTCCTCTTTCGGAAAAACACCACACTTTTGAATTTGGATAATGTCTTCATACCTTAAACGGCATCCATGGTCACTTAGCCCTCTGCAAAACCCTGTCAACTTGCATGCGGTTTCACCGGAAACAATACAGCACTATACAGTTTTACGGAAAAAAACATTTCTAGGGTTGGGTATAACTTTTCAAGTTTTCAAGGGAGGCCGATAAATTTATATCTAAATTAAAGCTTAGATTCTCCTCTTTTCGAAAAACACCACACTTTTGAATTTGGATAATGTCTTCATACCTTAAACGGCCTCCATGGTCACTTAGCCCTCTGCAAAACACGGTCAACTTGTGCATGCGGTTTCACCGGAAACAATACTGCACTATATAGTTTTACGAAAAAAACATTTCTAGGGTTGGTTATAACTTTTCAAGTTTTCAAGGTAGGCCGATAAATTTATATCTAAATTAAAGCTTAGGTCCTCCTCTTTCGGAAAAACACAATTCTTTTGAATTTGGATAATGTCTTCATACCTTAAACGGCCTCCATAGTCACTTAGCCCTCTGCAAAATACGGTCAACTTGCATGCGGTTTCACCGGAAACAATACAGCACTATAAAAATTATAGTTTTACGAAAAAACATTTCTAGGACTGGGTATAACTTTTAATGTTTTCAAGGGAGGCCGATAAATTTATATCTAAATTAAAGCTTAGGTTCTCCTCTTTTCGAAAAACACTACACTTTTGAATTTGGATAATGTCTTCATACCTTAAACGGCCTCCATAGACACTTAGCCCTCTGTAAAACACGGTCAACTTGCATGCTGTTTCACCGGAAACAATACAGCACTATACAGTTTTACGGAAAAATACATTTCTAGGATGGGTATAACTTTTCAAGTTTTCAAGGGAGGTCGATAAATTTATATCTAAATTAAAACTTAGGTTCTCTTTTCGAAAAACACCACTCTTTTGAATTTGGATAATGTCTTCATACCTTAAACGGCCTCCATAGTCACTTAGCCCTCTGCAAAACACGGTCAACTTGCATGCGGTTTCACCGGAAACAATACAGCACTATATAGTTTTACGAAAAAAAACATTTCTAGGGTTGGGTATAACTTTTCAAGTTTTCAAGGGAGGCCGATGAATTAATATCTAAATTAAAGCTTAGGTTCTCTTTTCGAAAAACACCACACTTTTGAATTTGGATAATGTCTTCATACCTTAAACGGCCTCCATGGTCACTTAGCCCTCTGCAAAACACGGTCAACTTGCATGCGGTTTCACCGGAAACAATACAGCACTATATAGTTTTACGAAAAAAACATTTCTAGGGTTGGTTATAACTTTCAAGTTTTCAAGGGAGGCCGATAAATTTATATCTAAATTAAAGCTTAGGTTCTCCTCTTTCCGAAACACACCACACTTTTGAATTTGGATAATGTCTTCATACCTTAAACGGCCTCCATAGACACTTATCCCTTTGTAAAACACGGTCAACTTGCATGCGATTTCACCGGAAACAATACAGCACTATATAGTTTTACGAAAAAAAACATTTCTAGGGTTGGGTATAACTTTTCAAGTTTTCAAGGGATGCCGATATATTTATATCTAAATTAAAGCTTAGGTCCTCCTCTTTCGGAAAAACACCACACTTTTGAATTTGGATAATGTCTTCATACCTTAAACGGCATCCATGGTCACTTAGCCCTCTGCAAAACCCTGTCAACTTGCATGCGGTTTCACCGGAAACAATACAGCACTATACAGTTTTACGGAAAAAAACATTTCTAGGGTTGGGTATAACTTTTCAAGTTTTCAAGGGAGGCCGATAAATTTATATCTAAATTAAAGCTTAGATTCTCCTCTTTTCGAAAAACACCACACTTTTGAATTTGGATAATGTCTTCATACCTTAAACGGCCTCCATGGTCACTTAGCCCTCTGCAAAACACGGTCAACTTGTGCATGCGGTTTCACCGGAAACAATACTGCACTATATAGTTTTACGAAAAAAACATTTCTAGGGTTGGTTATAACTTTTCAAGTTTTCAAGGTAGGTCGATAAATTTATATCTAAATTAAAGCTTAGGTTCTCCTCTTTTCGAAAAAGACTACACTTTTGAATTTGGATAATGTCTTCATACCTTAAACGGCCTCCATAGACACTTAGCCCTCTGTAAAACACGGTCAACTTGCATGCTGTTTCACCGGAAACAATACAGCACTATACAGTTTTACGGAAAAATACATTTCTAGGATGGGTATAACTTTTCAAGTTTTCAAGGGAGGTCGATAAATTTATATCTAAATTAAAACTTAGGTTCTCTTTTCGAAAAACACCACTCTTTTGAATTTGGATAATGTCTTCATACCTTAAACGGCCTCCATAGTTCACTTAGCCCTGTAAAACACGGTCAACTTGCATGCGGTTTCACCGGAAACAATACAGCACTATACAGTTTTACGGAAACAAATTATTTCTAGGGTTGGGTATAACTTTTCAAGTTTTCAAGGGAGGCCGATGAATTAATATCTAAATTAAAGCTTAGGTTCTCTTTTCGAAAAACACCACACTTTTGAATTTGGATAATGTCTTCATACCTTAAACGGCCTCCATGGTCACTTAGCCCTCTGCAAAACACGGTCAACTTGCATGCGGTTTCACCGGAAACAATACAGCACTATAAAAATTATAGTTTTACGAAAAAACATTTCTAGGCCTGGGTATAACTTTTAAAGTTTTCAAGGGAGGCCGATAAATTTATATCTAAATTAAAGCTTAGGTTCTCCTCTTTCGGAAAAACACCATACATTTGAATTTGGATAATGTCTTCATACCTTAAACGGCCTCCATAAACACTTATCCCTCTGTAAAACACGGTCAACTTGCATGCGGTTTCACCGGAAACAATACAGCACTATACAGTTTTACGGAAAAATACATTTCTAGGATGGGTATAACTTTTCAAGTTTTCAAGGGAGGCCGATGAATTTATATCTAAGTTAAAGCTTAGGTTCTCCTCTTTTCGGGAAACACCACACTTTTGAATTTGGATAATGTTTTCGTACCTTAAACGGCCTCCATGGTCACTTAACCCTCTGCAAACATGGTCAACTTGCATGCGGTTTCACCGGAAACAATACAGCACTATATAGTTTTATGAAAAAACATTTCTAGCGTTGGGTATAACTTTTCCAGTTTTCAAGGGAGGTCGATAAATTTATATCTAAATTAAAGCTTAGGTTCTCCTTTTTTCGAAAAACGCCACACTTTTGAATTTGGATAATGTCTTCATACCTTAAACGGCCTCCATGGTAACTTATGCCTCTGCAAAACACGGTCAACTTGCATGCGGTTTCACCGGAAACAATACAGCACTACATTGTATATAGTTTTACGAAAAAAACATTTCTAGGGTAGGGTATAACTTTTCAAGTTTTCAAGGGAGGTCGATAAATTTATATCTAAATTAAAGCTTAGGTCCTCCTCTTTCGGAAAAACACAATTCTTTTGAATTTGGATGATGTTTTCATACCTTAAACGGCCTCCATAGACACTTATCTCTCTGTAAAACACGGTCAACTTGCATGCGGTTTCACCGGAAACAATATAGCAATATATAGTTTTACGAAAAAAACATTTCTAGGGTTGTGTATAACTTTTCAAGTTTTCAAGGGAGGTCGATGAATTTATATCTAAATTAAAGCATACGTTCTCCTCTTTCGGAAAAACACCATACTTTTGAATTTGGATAACGTCTTCATACCTTAAACGCCATAGACACTTATCCCTCTGTAAAACACGGTCAACTTGCATGCGGTTTCACCGGAAACAATACAGCACTATACAGTTTTACGGAAACAAATTATTTCTAGGGTTGGGTATAACTTTTCAAGTTTTCAAGGGAGGCCGATAAATTTATATCTAAATTAAAGCTTAGGTTCTCCTCTTTCGGAAAAACACCATACTTTTGAATTTGGATAATGTCTTCATACCTTAAACGGCCTCCATGGACACTTATCCCTCTGTAAAACACGGTCAACTTGCATGCGGTTTCACCGCAAACAATACAGCACTATACAGTTTTACGAAAAAAACATTTCTAGGGTTGGGTATAACTTTTCAAGTTTTCAAGGGAGGCCGATAAATTTATATCTAAATTAAAGCTTAGGTTCTCCTCTTTTCAAAAAACACCACACGTTTGAATTTGGATAATGTCTTCATACCTAAACGGCCTCCATAGACACTTCTCCCTCTGTAAAACACGGTCAACTTGCATGCGGTTTTACGGGAAACAATACAGCACTATACAGTGTTACGAAAACAAATTATTTCTAGTGTTGGGTATAACTTTTCAAGTTTTCAAGGGAGGCCGATAAATTTATATCTAAATTAAAGCTGAGGTCCTATTTCGGAAAAACACAATTCTTTTGAATTTGGATAATGTCTTCATACATTAAACGGCCTCCATGGTCACTTAGCCCTCTGCAAAACACGGTCAACTTGCATGAGGTTTCACCAGAAACAATACAGCACTATATAGTTTTACGAAAAAACATTTCTAGGGTTGGGTATAACTTTTCAAGTTTTCAAGGGAGGCCGATAAATTTATATCCAAATGAAAGCTTAGCTTCTCCTCTTTCGGAAAAACACGATACTTTTGAATTTCGATATTGTTTTCATACACTACACGGCCTCCATGGACACTTAACCCTCTATAAAATACCGTCAACTTGCTTGCGATCTGAGTGGAAACAATACAATACTGTACAGTGTTACGAAAAAAAAAATTGTATGGTCAGGAATAACTTTTAAAGATTTCAAGGGAGGCCGATAAATTTATATCCAAATAAAAGCTTAGCTTCTCCTCTTTCGGTAAAACACGATACTTTTGAATTTCGATAGTTTCTTCATACATTACACGGCCTCCATGGACACGGTACCCTCTGTAAAATACCGTCAAGTTGCTAGCGATCCGAGTGGAAACAATACAATACTGTACAGTGTTACGAAAAAAAATCTGTATGGTCAGGAATAACTTTTTAAGATTTGAAGGGAGGCCGATAAATTTATATCCAAATGAAAGCTTAGGTTCTCCTCTTTCGGAAAAACAATACTTTTGAATTTGGATAATTTCTTCATACCTTACACGGCCTCCATGGACACTTAACCCTCTGTAAAATACCGTCAAGTTGCTAGCGATCTGAGTGGAAACAATACAATACTGTACAGTGTTACGAAAAATAAAACATTTCTAGGGTCGGGAATAACTTTTAAAGATTTCAAGGGAGGCCGATAAATTTATATCCAAATGAAAGCTTAGGTTCTCCTCTTTCGGAAAAACACAATACTTTTGAATTTGGATAATTTCTTCATACATTACACGGCCTCCATGGACACTTATCCCTCTGTAAAATACCGTCAAGTTGCTAGCGATCTGAGTGGAAACAATACAATACTGTACAGTGTTACGGAAAAAAAACATTTCTAGGGTCGGGAATAACTTTTAAAGATTTCAAGGGAGGCCGATAAATTTATATCCAAATGAAAGCTTAGGTTCTCCTCTTTCGGAAAAACACAATACTTTTGAATTTGGATAATTTCTTCATAAATTACACGGCATCCATGGACACTTAACCCTCTATAAAATACCGTCAAGTTGCAAGCGATCTGAGTGGAAACAATACAATACTGTACACTGTTACGAAAAACACATTTCTAGGGTTGGAAACAACTTTAAAGTTTTCAAGGGAGGCCGATAAATTCATATCAAAATTAAAGCTTAGCATCTCCTCTTTCTGAACAACACAATACTTTTGAATTTGGATAATTTCTTCATACATTACACGGCCTCCATGGACACTTAACCCTCTGTAAAATACCGTCAAGTTGATAGCGATCTGAGTGGAAACAATACAATACTGTACACTGTTACGACAAAAACCATTTCTAGGGTTGGAAATAACTTTTAAAGATTTCAAGGGAGGCCGATAAATTTATATCAAAATTAAAGCTTAGCTTCTCCTCTTTCGGAAAAACAATACTTTTGAATTTAGATAATTTCTTCATACCTTACACGGCCTCCATGGACACTTAACCCTCTGTAAAGTTCATGAGACAAACTGAACTTCACATAATAAATACAAACATTGTAACTTTGACTTCAATCACCATATAACATGACTCAGACTCAAGGTTTGAGGAATACGTGTCGGCTATAAAAGTGTAATAAATAGTTAATTTTAAGTTGATGACGAGTTGTAACAGTTGTACTTAAAGAATTGCCAATCATGAACAATTATTTTGACATTTATTAATACTTCATTTATAGTGTTACTTTCCTTCTGTTTTTCTGATTTAGTTGAGGTGTACATTTATATTGGATGTTGGATGTTGGATGTTGGATGTTGACCTAGAGTTGATTCTAATTGTGACTGGATTATTTTACTTTCTTTCTGATTATTGTTTAATTCTTATCATTTTACTTTATTGCATTTCCCACTTTTGTATTGTTGCTGATTCAGTTACATCGGTTTGCTTACACTTTTACTGTAATGTAATGAATGGAGGTTTCAGAATTCACCTAGTTTCCACTAATCATTTTGTTGTAAACCTTGTTGTAAAAAAGAATATTATTTCCGCGTTATTTGTAAATTTATAGCTCACCATAAACCCTAAATTCACTGTATCACTGGTTTCAAGTATTCCAGATGTTAAGACTATCTAGACTTATGCCTTCAGCTGAGTGAAACTGCAGTTTTCTTAGTTTCCATATCAATTGTTAGTACCGGTAGTTATATTATTAAATTCACTATCGATTTTATCGATACTGTGTTGCAAACGCACAGTGTGTATATTGTCTATTCATGCCTGATATGTCGCGCGCGATGCCTCAGAGACAGGTCCTCGACGAGCTGGACCTGCCCCTATCACTGAACGAGGTCAGTAAGGCCATCAGACAGACTTCATCAGGCAAGTCTCCTGGCGCTGATGGAATCCCTGCTGAGATTTACAAGCATGGAGGTGATTATATGAAGAGAAGACTTACTCATCTGTTCAAGCTTATCTGGGAAAAGGGCTCAGTGCCACAAGAGTTCAAAGATGCAACCATAGTACATCTCTACAAGCGCAGGGGCGACCGCACCTGCTGCGACAACCATCGGGGCATCTCCCTCCTGTCAATCGCTGGGAAGATCCTAGCACAGGTCATACTCAACAGGATGACTGAGCAACTGGTGGGCACTATCTATCCCGAATCCCAGTGTGGGTTTAGACAAAGCCGAGGCACCACAGACATGATATCTTTGCAGTCAGACAAATACAAGAGAAATGTCAGGAGCAAAATCAAGACCTGTACATGGTATTCGTCGACCTTACAAAGGCGTTCGACACTGAACCGTGATGGCCTCTGGAAAATTCTACTCAGGCTTGGATGTCCTGACAAGTTTGTCTCTCTTATCAGATCCTTCCACGAAGGGATGCTAGCTAGAGTGCAGGAGTGTGGAGAGTCCTCTGACCCATTCCCCATCACAAACGGAACTAAGCAGGGTTGTGTTCTTGCCCCTACCCTCTTCTCCATTGTGTTCTCGCTTATGTTACTTGAGGCATTCCATAACATGGACATGGGAGTGTATATACAGTTCAGATCTAGTTCTGATGGAGGGCTTTTCAATCTAAGACGACTACAGGCTCGCACCAGGGTCCTGAAGATGCTGATCAAGGACATAGGTAAAACTTGTAGCTTTGCATGGTGAGGATGATAAGTAAGACTAATTGCGGTGACACCATGTGGAATCTCAATTGAGTAGTAATTAGTTCTGAAAAGAACTGGAGGTACAACTCGACGTTTCGATCAGTATGCTCTGATCGTCCTCAGGAGAATGCCGGACTCTGGGAAAATGCTGCTGCTTAAGTAGACTGCTGGAGGATCATCCCATGAATGGATGCTGGAGGATTAGTTCATTGAGGCGCGCAGGCGGGAACTGTTGAGACTAGGATCCTAGGGGTTGGGGGAGAGGAGTGTGTGCTCACTGAACTGAATCAGTTAACAAGCACAGGGGGATGGAGGGTGGTTGACTTAGGATATAGGAGATCCCTCAGTCTGGGGTGGGTTTTAGACTTTGGATAATAGAAGATCCTTCAGTCCGTAGTAGTGGTCGCCAAATGTCACTGATGTAGAAGCCGATGTCCTGTGGCACAGTGTCGTGTTTGACGATCTCGATGGCCTCTCTGATGCGTCTGGGGTGCCATGTGTCGATGGGTGTGATGAGTTGGGCTGCCTGCCAGTCGATTTGGTGGTCCTTGATGTGCGAGTGTTTGACGATGGCGGACTTCTCGAAATGTCCTCTGCGGCCGTGTGCTCGGTGTTCCTTCAATCTGATGGGGAGGTTGCGTCCTGTTTCGCCGATGTACACCTTACCACACTCACAGGGGATCCGGTAGACTCCCGCTCTGTTGTTTGGGTCCGGTTTGTCCTTGTGGGTGTGTAGAAGTCCTTGGAGTTTGCTGGGGGTTGAGTGGAACACATCGATGCCTGCTCGTCGGAGGATGCGCTGTAGTTTGTGAGACGTCGAACCTAGATAGGTGAGACAAGCAGAGAGGGTTAGATTACTTACCTTGCTTTCGGCATTTGGAAACGGCTTCGCTGTGCTGATCTTGCTGGGGTTGTAACCGTTGCGTTTGAGGGTGGTTCGGATGTGCTGTAGTTCCTTGGGAAGGCTGTCCTTGTCACAAATGTTGTAGGCGCATTGTACGAGGGTACGGTTGACCGATGACTTGATGCTTGGGTGATGGAAGGAGCGCTGGTTCAGGTACCGATCTGTGTGCGTGGGCTTTCTGTAGACGTTGTGGTGTAGGGAGCCGTCTGGGTTTCTGGAAATGCCAACATCAAGGAACACGATCTTGCCGTCTTCTTCTGTTTCCATGGTGAACTTGATGCTCGGTTGTTGCTGGTTAAGATGTTGTAGAAAATGGGGGGGGGGGCGGGGGGGCCGGGGGGGACCTGGGGGGGGGGGGCCTGGGGGGAGGGGGGCCAGGGGGGACACGTGCCCCTACCCCCACAAATTTCCAGTGCCCCCAGGTGCCCCCCACGAAAAATCCTCATAGTGCCCTAAAAACAGAAAAGAAAAAGAAAAGGGGAAAAACCCATACCCCTGTGCCCCCTGGGCCCCCTGCCCCCCCCCCCCCCCCCGACTGAAAAAGTCCTGGATACGCCGCTGGTTCCACTCAGCCCCCAGCAACCTCCAAGGACTTCTACACACCCACAAGGACAAACCGGACCCAAACAACAGAGCGGGAGTCTACCGGATCCCTGTGAGTGCGGTATTTTGTACATCGGCGAAACAGGACGCAACCTCCCCATCAGATTGAAGGAACACCGAGCACACGGCCGCAGAGGAGATTTCGAGAAGTCCGCCATCGTCAAGCACTCGCACATCAAGGACCACCAAATCAACTGGCATGCAGCCCAACTCATCACACCCATCGACACATGGCACCCCAGACGCATCAGAGAGGCCATCGAGATCGTCAAACATGACACTGTGCCACAGGACATCGGCTTCTACATCAGCGACATTTGGCGACCACTACTACGGACTGAAGGATCTTCTGTATCCAAAGTCCATTACCCACCCAAGACTGAGGGATCTCCTATATCCTAAGTCAATCACCCTCCATCCCACTATGCTTGTTAACAACTGATTCAGTTCAGTGAGCACACACTCCTCTCCCCCAAACCCTAGGATCCTAATCTCAACAGTTCCCACCTGCGCGCCTCAACGAACGAATCCTCCAGCATCCATTCATGGGATGCTCCTCCAGCAGTCTACTTAATTAAGCAGCAGCATTTTCCAGAGTCCGGCATTCTCCTGAGGACGATCAGAGCATACTGATCGAAACGTCGAGTTGTACCTCCAGTTCTTTTCAGAACTAATTACTACTCAATTGAGATTCCACATGGTGTCACCGCAATTAGTCTTACTGATCAAGGACATGCTCTTTGCAGATGATTGTGCACTGGTGGGTCATACTCTTGAGGACATACAATTCATCACAGATATGTTCACTCGTGCAACAAACAGATTTGGCCTCACCATCGGCATAAAAAAGACTGAGGTGATGTACCAGCCTGCCCCGGACAAGACCCACAACCACCCAGTTGTCACCATCAACAACAACCCTCTTAAGTCAGTTGAGAGGTTTTGCTATCTTGGCAGTGTCCTCTCAAACACAACATCCCTCGATGAAGAAATCATCCAGCGAATTTCTAAGGCTAGCTCCTCATTAGGAAGACTCCGTCATCGACTCTGGGACGAGCATGGTGTGAAGCTAGTAACTAAGATCAAGATGTACAAGGCTGTAGTCCTTACCTCTCTCCTTTATGGCTGTGAGACGTGGACTACATACCGACGACACATCAAACAACTCTAGCAGTTCCATCAGAGATGCCTCCGCTCCATCTGCAACATTAAGTGGCAAGACAAGGTCACTAACACAGAAGTCCTGGAACGCTGCAACATAGCCAGTGTGGAAAGTCAGGTCGTGAAATCCCAGCTCCGCTGGGTAGGACATGTTGTGAGGATGGACGACACTAGAATTCCAAAGGCAGTCTTCTATGGTCAGCTGAAACGTGGCAGGAGGGCTCAGGGCAGACCCCGCTTGAGGTACAAAGATACACTCAAGGCAAACCTCAAGGCTTGCAACATTGACACTCATGACTGGGAGGCGATAGCCCAGGAGCGGGGTAATTGGCGCCAGACATGTCATGCGGGTGTTAAGACATTTGAAGCCAATCGAACCAGACAAATGAAAGAAAGGAGAGCGAGGAGAAAAGTCAGGATAGGATAATGATAGGTACCATCTCAGGCACTGGATTTCGCTGCCGCATCTGGAACAGGATCTGTGGATCCAGAATAGGTCTCCTTTCTCACAAAAAGACTCACCAATGAAGGACACCAGATGTCGTTGAATACCCATCCGTTGACATTGACGGGGGACCCCATCATGCCTGATATGTGATTACTTCACTATCATCAGCCAAGGTATGGCCTTGGGTTGGTTTGTTTACATTCCAAGTTTCTGGCAGAGTCTCTGGTCTGCCTAGGGACTTTGTTTTGGTAGCTCATTGGTATGTTGGGCTAGCAAGAGATTTAAGTGTTTTGAGACTGATAGAATAGGTCATGAATATGTCATCTGATTGGCTGAAATATCGCGGGATGGAAATTCTTGTTTTTTGCAGAAGAAAAAAAATCGCGGCGCGGACAAGATGTGTGCTGCCCTCACACGTCATATATCTCTGATGAGCGCAATCTAGGGATTTGCGCAATCTGAAGATTTCCAGCCTCGTTTTCGCCGACCTAGCTTGCCCACGTAATCTCGAGATTGCGCTCAACATCTCAACGCGCGCTACTATATACTCGCCATTATTATCTTCTATTTTATTGCACTTCTTCATGAACATACGCACATCTGGCCCCTATACCGTCGACATCAACGGCAAATATTAGGAACGTTAACGGAAAATCCTCATTGAAAAGCTAACATTTGTGATTAGTATCAGTGAATCATCATGTCTAACCCTTGTGCTGGATGTGGAAAGACAGTTTATCATGGTAAGTTGTCTTCATACCACTTTTTACGAGTCTTCACTTTGACGCTTGAGAAATGTATGTTTGACCATGCACAGCACAGTAGGCCTATACTGTCACCATCATGGCATCATGCCTGGAGGATTTAAATGCGATACTTGCTCTAGCATAGGGCCTAGTACTAGTACTAGTAGTAGTATAGGATTGGTAATTTGTCATTTAGCAGAATAAAGTAAATGTAGATGAAACTGAAACGTTATTACATTGTAAAACGTACCTGATTGAATATTGTTTTTTGATGACACAAGTCACAACATACGCCTACTAATACTATTAAGTACTACTAGTACTACTAGTACTAGGCCTACTAGTACTACTAGTACTACTAGTACTACTAACTTTAGACTTAGTACTAATTAATTTAGTAGGCCTAGTTAACAAGCTAACATTTTCACAGGTGAAATGTAATGTGGATATCTTGGCAACTTCTTGGTTCAAAGAAAGTACTTTTGACAAACATTTCCAATGTTTGTTACAGTTTAATTAACACAGCCCTTTGTGACACTAACAAAACTTTTGGAAACAATTTTGTAAGCAATTGTGACTTAATTTGTTGTGCATGCAAATATTTTCACAAAGACTAGTTTTAAAGTGACAATAACAAGATCCTTCAATCTGAAGATTAACCATTCAGGCCAACCATGTTTTCAGTTATTAATTTGATTGACAGCTGAGAGCTATCATATTTTCATTTGTAAATTTAGTCCCTCCTGCTCATAAGAATTTCATCTCCCAATTTTGATTTTCAACCCTTACTGCCATGTAGGCCTACAATTTATTAAAACCGTTCAAATTAAGATCAGAACCTGAACCAACATTGCAATTAGAAATAAAGGAACAAAATTTTGTCTGTCGTCTTTAATATGATGGCTTTCCATGGATTGGTATGGTGGACAAACAGACAAATGCTGGGTTACAAGATCAACACTCCATCTCCGACATCATCATCTTCCAGAAAGTATTTTATCTCAGAAAATGATGCAGTGAGGATTTCAAGAGTGTGCTCAGACTGGATCATTTATCATTAAATGATTAACCCTAACCACCACAAATCCTCCAAGGGGCACATTTTGGGAAAAATTCAGCACTGTTGGAAACTGGTACATATATATGTACTTTCACCTCTTCAAATGGGGCAAAATTACTACCTGGCAAGAAGTACAGGCCATAAGTGCTGAATATGAAAGATCAACGAAAATGCATGGTATGTAAGGGCATGTTTCCAAAAGTGGATTTTGGAGGATTCAGGAAGGTTTCTAGCCAGAATACCCAGGGGGTTAGGGTTCATCTTTAGACTCCTGAACGATCATTAACATTGCTAATTAATGCACTTTAAAAGTAGTCAGGCTGCAATGTATGTACATATATGCACATTTTTGCATCAAGTACATGGTGTATGCCAACTTTGAGAAGCGCTGGAAAGCCAACAAAACATATTATACCTCCAATTTTTTTATATGTTGTAGAAAACATGTTGGGGTATAATTTTCACCAAAGTTCATCTCAAGGTCTTGTGATCCACAGGGTTAAAGTAAAGGTCAAAGTAAAGGTCAAAAGGTTATCAAACTCTAAATTGCTCCTAAAGACACCCGATATCAACAAATTTGGCCCACTGGTTAGGGAGATACGGCCATTTGAAAATGGGCGGTCACGCCCATTTTTGCCAAAATCACCCAAAAATTGGCAATAAATGGCTTGAAAACCATTTGTCCTATAGGGATAAAACTTGAAATTTCAGCTTTTTGAGCCAAAATTACCCCACCAATTATGAACCAATTTAAAAGGGGTTGGGTTTAACCCATTGGGTGATCTGACACGGAATGACCCATGTGTACATACAGAACTACATGTAGCTGAATACACTGGACTCTCTGGAGTGGAATCTCTCCGTATCCTCTCTCTCGTAAGGGGCGACTTTTCTCTTTGTTCAACTTTTGATCTGCTGATTATTACAACCTAAAAATTAGTGATTAGGTAACCTTGCCCAAGCAGATGCTTTTGACATAAAATCCGTTTTTCTAGGAGAGCTCACTTTCATGAAATTTTCTAAACATTTTTGAAATTAAAAAATATTAATAAAATTAAAATTTCACCAAAATTACCAATCTCACAATAGTGAACTTTATGCCAAAAGTGTCTGCTTTGGCAAGCAGATTGTAATGTACAGTGAACGATTTCCCCTATCTCGCATCGTCCGACATACGTTGTCAACAATGATTTCATAATGTGAAGGTATTTATGCAACTGTGAATGCGTACACTGGTTTCTACCTATGTGCAAGCCGTATGGAGTGTCATGGCCGAGCGGTCTAGCTTGTCGGGCTCAAGTTCTGGTGTTAGCAGCAGAATGTGGGTTCGAATCCCAGCCGTGACACTTGTGTCCTTGAGCAAGACACTTAACCATAATTGCTTCTCCACCCAGGGGTTAAATGGGTACCTGTGAGGGCAGAGTTGGTTGATTAGCCCTATAATGGCAGCAATTGAGCTGTATACTCCCAGGGAGCTGAGATGGTTTTCAGGAATGATTTATAAGCGTTATGAGCAGGGGTAATAATATAATGCTCCTTGAGCACCACTCAGTTGGTGGATACGTGCGCATTATTATTATTATAATAATTATAATTATTATAATAATTATTATTATTATAATTATTATAATTATTATAATTATTATTATAATTATTATAATTATTATAATTATAATTATAATTATTATTATTATTATTATTATTATTATTGTATGCAATTTTATTTTCCAGCAATTCATAAGGATTTTCACCGCAATGCCCAAAATTCTATGTGCATGCAATTTTTTTTCTGCTGATGAATCAACTACGGGCGAAATCCCTGAAATGGAAAACATGCAACAACTGCCTATTTTGTTTTTAGTTTTGCACTATGTTTATTTTTACTTCTCCAGAGTTCAGGGGTTGGAGCAATTGAGCAACTCCCTATACACAATTATTACCATTTTCAGTTCACACGTGGGCTTTCATACGATCAGTACGGCCGCATTGAAAGGAAGTCTCTATACGTTACTAACTTTGTTTATACTTTTCCCGACGAAGAATAATCAAAAACAAGCTTGATCATACCACAAAGTACACTCGAAATTCACTTTGAAAAGCACCTGGACACATTGCAGTCGGTAATTTATTTTTGCAAGGACTAACTTTCATGAATGACTTTCAATTTTGCCAAAATAAGAAATTGTCCTGGAAGAATGATTATATACGTGGCATTTTTTTTTTACCACCTATGACCCAATTTCCAGACACTAAATATTATTCAGTATATATTTCTGGTAAAAAAATCTGGACATCATTTATATGCATGATGAGCCAAACGACAGTAAAGTCTTGAAAAGTAACACCTGTACCTGTGCACACTGCATACAGTAATTTTAAGCATTCTAAATTTGCTATACAAAATGATTTTGCTCTGCAAATTTTTGGAACGCATTCGTTCCCTGTAATAATTAGCAGATGTATTGGCCCTAGAATGGGGCTAGGGCCAAGGGTACGGAGGGATCAAGGCCAGTGTATTGGCCCTAGAAAGGGACTAGGGCCAAGGATACGGAGGCATCAAAGCCAGTGTATTGGCCCTAGAAAGGGACTAGGGCCAAGGATATGGAGGGAGTCCAGTGTATATTGGCCCCAGAATGGGGCTAGCTGTATACCAATCATACATTCAGATTCAGTAATGATTTCATTGACCTACATCTGACATCTAAGTTTGTTATTCTTTGAAAAACGGGGTGTCCAAATATTTTTTCTTACAATGCTGTGTATTAGTTTACAAATAAATCAGGGTGTCCATTTAGCTAACAGGACATTCAACTGATTTAATTTTTGCCCTACACCGACGTGTGTACACACGTCGGTGTAGGGCAAATTTAAATCAATTGTTTATCTCCCAACGCAAGAATTTCACCAGGACATTCAAAAGACAATTTTATTGTAATGTAAAGCTCTTTGATGTCTTGATGGTCGAGGCCAAATTAATATCAAATGATTAATATTACTAAAAAATTGTTTTAAAGAGAAATTTTGTAATACTGACTGAATTAAATCCAGTGTAATGTACTTTGTTCACTGTAGCGTCTATAATACATGTACATGTAGCATTTGTGTGCACTCAGTTGTATGCTTTTGTGCAAAACTCAATTCATATATCCCTGTGGTATGCATTGTATTCATGCATAACCAGGTATGTGGGTTACACCCTGTTCTTGTTAGTATAAGCGAATATGTTTATGTGTATTAGATATACATTTTATTTCCCATAGTTAATCACATTGTATACCATTTTGTAGTGTGTAATCATTAAGGCTGGCTAGATGGTCTGCCAGTCCTACCTGTACCATCAACACTTGTTAAAAGTACACATTAAGCTGATCTTTAATCTGTCAAGTAAACACTTCTATCTAAAGTTTAAATATTGAAATCAGAAATGTACACTCCGGGACTGTAATCCATAGAAGAAGTAATGGATTTTCTTCCTCTGTAAACACAAGTGGCTCAACCTCAATTTGTTTTCAAATGATTCCTGGGTTTCTGCCAAGAGTTAAAATGGTGTTGTGAAAGAATCTATTTATATGTACATTTTATTTGTATTTCATTTTCAAATAAAAATGGTTACCATTCAATCTGGGTCTTTATCTCCTGATGACATACTATGTATGCCCAAAAGGTCGAGGGGAAAAGCCTGATAGAAGCCCTTTTCACACTACAGAGCCAATTCCTGGGAAAAATATTCCTAGGAAATTCCCGGGAGTTTTTAACCCCGCCAACACCCCAGCAACCGTTCACACTGTACCTATCTGGTCACTGCCGAGAACGTTATTTCCCAGGAATATGCACGGTCGTTTCACACTCGCAATCAAATTCCGGGAAATGCGCTAAACTGAATCGGCCCATGCGGAAGTTGAAAATGTTGTGGGCCATGCGCTCAAGCACCCACCGGCACCATGGCCGGGTTGTTGTGACTGTTTCCCATGCAACGCGTCGCAACCAAAATGCCTCCTGCAAACGTGTCATCACATCAGTTTCGCGTGCTACCAATGCATTATATGACAAATAATATTTATATTATAATTATATTTACGAGTAAACGGAATGCTACCGAAGACAATGCTACCACACGCATGCCGCTTGAGAAAAGGGAGACTGGTACCTAACCATGCGGACATTATAAATACATGTGAACGAGACATAGCCTTGTCCGCGACAATTCTTTTATTCAATTCTAAAACCATTTATTTGGTCACATTCTATAAAACTACATATATCGCGTTATTTACAAATTTAGATATTTATATTTTAAGAAGGAAAGTTTGAAAAGTATTGAAATACAACACGAGATATTTCCGCGCGAATTATTTGGCGCGCTATTTGTGACCTCGCTGACCTTTCAAGACACGTCCCAACATCCGCGACGCAAAAGTTTCACACTAGTTGCTATTTCCCGGGAAAAACACTTTCCCTGGAAAAAAAAAATCGCTTAACCCTACTCCCGAGCAGGGGTAATTATTTCCCGGGAATAAGCTACTTCCCAGGAATTTCCCGGGAGTAGCTTTTAAATACGTCTAGTGTGAAAGGGGCTAGAGTCTCGGAAATTGACTTTTCTCTTCCCTCCCCCTCCCCCACCAAAAATAATATGCAAAAAAAAAGTATCATATTAAAAGTATACTGAATTAAAACAAATACATTAAAAAAATGTAACTTATTATTTTATTATTATTGTAGGAATGGCAGACATACATTGTAGGTATTATAACAGTTGTAATTACAATCTGTTCTCTTCACAGCTGAGCAACTGGTAGCAATGCATAAGTATTGGCACAAACCATGCTTCAGATGTGCTGAATGTAAGCAAACTCTTACTTCTGGCAAGCAAAGTGAGGTAAAGCCATCATTTACAGCTACTAACAATCTCTGAAAATATTACACTCAGTTAAGGCTAAGAAAAGCAATATGGAATACAGAAGCTGTTGGCAGTATAAAAGTGTGTTGTAATAAAAAAGATCTAAATTGTATACTTGTGCAATATTAGGGGCCTACAGTAAATTTATGTTTCCTTTTTACTTAGTATCTTTCTTTGCGATAATAAACTGTGGCATTTATCTGCAGCTACATCATATGTTTGTTATGTTGCAAGTGTTATTCCTATGAACATGACCTTGTTTCTGTTTGTAAAATACAAACAAGTCACACTGACAAATATTTTTGTATAACTACATATAATGTGTATGTTGTTTTCATATCACATTGTGAATAACTCATGCACAGTTGTATACGTGTGTGTGTGTGTGTGTGTGTATGTACATTGCAACATGTTTGTATGTTAAGCATTTTAAAAAATAAACTGAAATTGTACAGCAAATTAAACCCAACATTTTTGTTTTTAATTTTATAGCATGATGACAAGCCATACTGCAAAAAATGTTATGGAGTCAACTTTGGACCTAAGGGTAAGTACAGGAACATTTTATATGTTTCTGAAAACTGTATACCCTCAGTCTGGTGTTCAACTTGATAATAATTATACATACCAGTCTATTGAGAGTATTCTTTCCTAAATTGCATGCATTCTCACTAATTGATGAGGGTATAAATCATCCATTCAAATTTGTCTTTCTGAAATGCGTCAAATAATTTCCCAACTTAAATTTTTACCTCCAGGGACAAAAATTTAATGTTACAATGAATAAGTTTACATGTATGATAAATATGAATGCATTATTTATTATTTTCCTGATAACTTATAAGGCGACACTTTCACAGATTGGTTTGTTAATGTGGTATCGAGAATTTTAATGATTGTTTTTTGTATATTAATATCCAGGTTACAGCTCTGGAAATGCTGCAACTGTTAATAGCTATGTGAACAAGTAGGATGACAACCAATGAGATATGGTTATGGGCCAGTTATCAATATATTGCCACATTGGACCATCTTCAAATTAGTAAGGACATGGTAGACATTGCTAAATTCTGTCATTCATATTTTACCTACACATTCATAAGCATGTATAATACTAAGAATAAGTAACTAAACATGCATACATAATTATAGCCTTGACCAAGGCACATCGGGACAGTTTGGTCACATTTTACGGACTCATGCATCCTGTATACACATGTACCATGGACAGGTGTATACATGTAGTACACTGTACATTACTGTACATACATGTGTAGGCCTACATGTACATTACATGCAGTGACCATTCGTCGTCGTGCCTTGTTGCTTCTTTACATGCCAAAATTTAAGGTCGAGTTCATTAATGCCAATACCAAATTCAAAAACCAAAGACGCATTCTTATTGGTTACTGATTGGCCCAGCAACTGTATGCTCGCTGTGCGCGATACATGATTGTACTGTACATATGTACAACTAGCCCAGGTTGGACTTTGACCTTCGTGTACTCCATCTCACATGTATACAGAGACGAAGTCCAATTTGGGCTAATGTACCATGTGTGTTTACATTCATTGTGCTGTGTGTGTGGGGATCAAATTGGAATTGGAATTCCAATGGGAAAATAAACAAACACATAAGCTTTCGCTTACAGAAGGATCAAGGCTGTTGTTTGAGTTCGAACGCGTACAAGGTCGCAATGCACAACCGTATCTACGACTTAATTATTGATCTCGCTGTACAGTGTACATGTCCGGGGCCAGGGATGGCGCACCGTGTGTGTTCTGAATTTCTCGGGCTAGCAATCGGTACAGGCCAGGGTTGAGAATAACATGGTAAGTGCACACTACGACAACAGCCTTGGTCAAGGCTAACATAATTACATGGTAGATATGTATGGACATAATATGCATGTGTTGACAGCTAAACTATCATTATTATCTTTTATTCATATGATTGCCTACATATGTGTATGTGCAGTACATGTACACAGTGCTAAGATTAGAATCGGTAACTTAACAGTAAGCTTACATGTAGCTTCATTCCCCAGGTACATTAATTAAAAATAAAAGAGTACTTATTCAAGGTATATGTATATCATGTAAGTATATAAAATGGCCAGCTTTATACATGAGGGATTTTAATATAGACAGCTGTCATTTTGTCACCTAAAATATAAAACGAATAAAAGTATTTCATATCAGTATCTTATTTTACTGATGTTCATTTTATGCCTAGAGCTATACGGAATAGATCCATTACTCGCATGTATACAGTATGTATTTCATCACACGATGCTACATGTATGTCTGGCTGGGCAGACAATTACATGTACCGTCTGATCCAGTAATTATAATCAGCCTTACATCAGGTGACTGATCCAATGGTGCATGTACATCATATGTTGATAAATATGACATGCATAAAAAACTAGCTGATTACAGGAGATATAAATGTTATATTGGTGCATTGACTTCATTAATCTACAAGGACACCAAAAACTAGCTATTTACTGGTTTTGTTTTTAAATGGTTTGAGGGAACACAATATAATTAAATTATTACACTGAAAGGCTCAACATTAAAATTATCTAAGAAATAATCAATACAAATTTGGATTAAAGCGAACCATTATGTAATGGCGACACCATGACTTGAATTGTAAAAGCATTGTCATTTGGATTTTATAAACATGAAATGAAATACAGTTAGTCATTTTTCCACATTTGCTCTAAATGTTACTTTTCTAATTTAGAATGAAAAAAATGATCTGTGCATTTTAATCTTAAATGTGGAGTTGCATTTGTGCCTTCCACTTCAAACATGGGATGTAACTCATGTACACACCAGAACTTTCTTTAAAAAAAGCCTTTCTGTCATTATAGATGTTTTAATGGACTTATATTCATAATGTATTCCTGTACGATTTGAACTATGTATTCAGTGCTGAGTAATGCTAAATTAAAGATAGTATGATAATTATATTATTTGAAATAATCTTGCTTGTAATGAAGCCATTCCAAAGATTGTAGAAATTACAGGTCTGTATATAATAGTCTGTTTAGCTTGTTTTTAGAACATGTGTATTCATAGAAATGATATGATTATACAAGATACTTCATCTATGAACAGAAAGCATCAATTTGTTGGATTTAAACTTTGGTCATTTGAAATTCAGGTACAGTATGCCATCTATACAAGCTCCTGAACCCACAGTATAATGCAAACTAATTTCTTTAGTTCTTTGAAATAATTCTGGAAAGCAAACTACATGTATCATGTATGATGTTTACATTTTGATGTCATATACATGTATGTGTACATGGATATTTTTATACCATTTTTTCAAAGTTTCAAAGCCCTACCGTTACACATCATTTTGGAATTATTTGTGTTTTATGATTTGTTTGCTTATTTTCATATCTTTATAATCAAATTGTACACGTATAATTTGTACATGCATACATATTTAAAGGAACTGAAAAAATATCTGCGTGGACTGGAATATCTAGTACGGTTTATTGGATTTTATTTTCCCGTTGTTTGAGGTGGTTGGGTTATTATTTTTTGGAAAGAATGTCGTATCCGGCTGCCACTTTTTAAGGGCTTTTTTGGATTTTTTTTGCAACCACTAACCAGTTAAAAAAATCATTCTATCGATTTTTGGTGGTACAGAAAGCGAAAACTATCTTTAAAATCCACTTTTATGATGGTTTTCGGACTTGATTTCCCTTCTAAAAAAATCCTCCCCTTCAGAAAATAGAAGGATCCTATTAGTATTATAGTTGCCACTACGCATGTACAATGACTGTGTTGGTCACTAATTGTGGAGTTTACAAGATCAGACTGACATGACTGAGGAAGTCATCGTATACCAAAAATGCCTGATTTTTCATGAAATAAATATCCTGGAATAATTTGAAGTATATGTCCATCATCATCCATATGTTCTCCACCTTACCAGGTAGGTAAGATTACATTATTGGTTATATTTAATGAAAAATAGTGGCGGCCAGATACGACATTCTACCCAGTCTTACAGTTAAAGGGAAAGTATATTAGTAATGTTGTACTTTCCCTTTAAACTAAAATTTTAATTACATTATAGCAACAGAAATGGTATTTTAACATACAGCATATTGCATACAGTGTTTTAATTGTCTTGTGGTTAATGTAGAGCTCATAAATTTAATATGTAATTATTATACTTCCAGCTAACTGGTAAACATGTCTGTACATGTAGTTGTATGAATATCATCATTAATGAAAAGTTTGGCAACTAGCTAATTTGTACACAATTTAAATTTCTGGGATTAATGAACCAGTACATGTGTTTACATGTAAGTAGGTGATTGTGCACAGGTACCAATTACATGTACTTCAAGTACACTTTCTCCAGCACTATGTCATTACATGTATGGGTGACAGGGTGCCAGACCATACATATGGTGATGTACTATTTGGTGACTTGTCCCCAGGTCTTTCGAGCAACCTTATACAAATTGCTAAGTCAACACATGCACAGTGAATGTTATTCTATAAACACTGTTAAATCCATGAAATTCATGAAATAAGACAAAAAACAGTATACACTTTTAAGTGTATCAAACTTACCTACAGAACTGGAAACGCATTACTGCTGGAGGACAGGATGATATAAATATACATGGTGCCAGCTCACATACTGTAGCCTTACTTCCTTCTTCCATGCTTACTGTAACAACTCCTTATAAAATCATTCTCTTAACTGCAATGCCCAGTAACACATTCCTTTGACCATGTGATAAAAGCTTTTATGTTCAACCAATGAGATCAGCAACAACTAACAATTTGATTGTGAACATTCATTCTAGTAGCTGCAGTGCCCAGTAACACATTCCTTTGACCATGTGATAAAATCCTTTATGTTCAACCAATGAGATCAGCAACAACTAATTGAATAGTGAACAGAATTACATATCTTTCTGGCTTAACTCAGGCCATGTTAGCTTTTCGGGTTATTCCAAAAGTGTGTCTCAAGTACCCCCCCCCCCCCCAAGTTACCTTACTGAGAATGTTTAAATTTTTAATTCAGTTGGCCATTTATGAATAAGAGTTATTGTATACATTGAGCAATTTTGATTTCTTTATAAATATATATAATTTTATAATATACATTCTCTCTATCCTTTTCCCAACCTAAGGAACTGAACCTTTCAGGTGACATTTGAGTAACACTATTATGTATTCTAAATGATTCCATTCTTTACAAAACATTCTTTCTCTAAGTGTTTCATAATAACTAAATGTTAGATCAGATTATAATTATTGTTAGAGGATATTTTAATACCACCATACTATGAATCCATACAATGTCATGCTTTCAGTACTGTACATGTGAAATAAACGAGATAGTTATTTCAAATATTTAAATGTGTTTTAAGAGCAATAATATGGATGTAGTGAAATAAATTAACTGCCTTATTTTTATCGGGACTACACCTAGACCTTGAATGTCATCAGTTGAATGAGACTTTATGAATACACAAAATCACAATGTCTACTATAGCTGCAACAATGTACAAACCATGGACTATAATAGCTAAATGGACAAATTGAATCAATTGAAATGACTAGACTCAGTAGTGCTGATAAAGAGCTACATAAAAGGATCATGTGGAAAGGGGTAGTTTTATCATCTGACATTGAAAGATACAAACAAAAATTGGTGCTTATAATATACTTTTAATATCTTTAATTACATTTCTCAATTGATGTTTCCTACACAAGAAAGTTCGTTGCAAAGGCAAATAAGAAATTAATGAAAAATGGCTCAAAGATAGCATTAAGACCCAGAATGCAAAGAAAAACCAACAACACTTAATACGAATTAATAAAATTCTTGCATAAGTCAACAAGATTTAAAGATTTTCCCATATGACACATTGTATAGTTCCTGTGCAGCAAATCTCATGCATGTCATGTCTGCTGTTTAAATGTCCACTGTCTGCTAACTACTGCCAGTGTTCTGTTTGGGTTATACATGTTTGTAATTTCTTCAAAGAAACCACTTCCTAAATAAAACTATTCTTCAAATTGTCAAAGTGTCTAAAGTGCTCCAAAAAGTTTACTTCCCTTTCTGAAGGGTGTTTCCATAGTAACTACAGTGGATACATGTAGTTGTAATACAGAATAATCAAATACCCACATGTATTCAGGTTTTATTTTAACTGTAATTTCACCCTGATTTGGATCCAGCTAGATCATATCCCAAATATCTTCAAGTAATGGTTGCTAACCACAAAGATCCATTAATAACAGTGAATACCTAAACCATACTTTGTATTGACACTAATAAATGGAATAATGGTAGTAACTATGATACCGTTTGATTCGCACATGTAAATTTGGTTTGATTCACACAATGTAAATTTGGTTTGATTCGCACAATGTAAATTTGGTTTGATTCACAAGCTCACAGTAATCAAAATACAACAGAGAAATAATGATTGTATTTCAAACTTATATTATACTACCTGAGCTGGTTAATCATTATTTTTATATTGGCAATTTCCTTTTTAATCAGATCATTGATATATTTCTTTGCAGTGAGGATTAAGTACATTTCAAATATACTGAGCATCAAAAGAAACTTATCAAATCTTTGTAAGGATACTCCACCGAAAAATTAAAAATATTTGGGTTTTTGTGATTGAGGCAACTTCTTGTTTATTGACATGTGCTTCAGATTACTAAAGTTTACCTGTGTTCAAATATTTATCATTTTTCCATGGAGGATTTTAATGAGTGTCCTTTCAAAGATTTTATAAGTTTCTTTTGATGCTCAGTTTAATTTATTTCACATTGAAATAAATTAATTGCAGGCCCATCATGAATTTATTTGGCCCTTTATTACTATCAAACATGGAGGCATTCCATTTCCCTGTAAAGAAAAAGTGCAAAGGTTCAATTAAAAGGAAACTGAAAGTAAAATAATGAAAAACACAAGTGATCAATGTATCATTAGGATTATTTATGACACAAATACAAGTTCAAAATTTAAAACAATACAATGAGCTTTTTACCTCCAGCATGTTTTGTGATCAAATTCAATCAATAATATTGAACATTTTTCTATTCATTTCATGAGCAAGCAGGAGGGATTAACTAAAGTTAATAAAACATATAAGTTTATTTTGACAAATTTAATAGCATGCCTTAAATTTGCATAATTAAAAGAATAAAAATAACTTCAGAAGGGATTTAGCTTAATTAAAACAATATTTCAAGCTTATTAAGGTCATTGCCATGAGTTACTGAACTGAGTTGAATCCAGTAAGACAAAATACAATCAACATTTGCTAAGCAGACTTTTATGCCCACCCACAAATACCATTTTTATGTCGGACAATTCTGTTTTTGTTGGTTTTTGGCTACAATATCCTTAAAGTGTAATTTTGAACCCTAGGTCAGGCAACTTGTCAAATGGCTAAAACTGATCCTTCATCTGAGCATAAATTCACATACATAAAGCACTTTATGTTACATTATCTTTTACATTACTGCATTAAGAGAATCAAGTTTGTTGCCACTATGTTAAATGCAAGTTAGAGACCACAAGGGCATGGATAAAGTAAATATTGATATTGTCCAGACATTGTCTTACTATATTTATATGGAATCAATGTTCATAACACAATACAAAAATCTCTTTAAAAAAACAGTTCTATTTTAAGTGATTCCTTTTATAATACATGTACTTTGTATAATGTACACATACAAATCTGTTTTTAAGATTTTAGTTGCTTGATTTTGCTCTGATTGAGAACTTTGGTTTTGTTAATTCTCTGCCTAAACTGAAATAAATGTTGCATACATTTATACATCTTAACAGTCAGTCAAAACAAATATGAAATGCAGAACATCAAACTACAAAGTTTACTTATATATTCACCTGATAAATATAAACCCTTTGTAACTTGAGTGGTAAACTGGTTTATAATACATTGTACATGTTTAGCTTAGTCCCCCATTTATTTACAATCTTGTTTAACTCAGTTTTTCATTAGGAACCATAAAAGACTGCCAATTTAGTGGTTGTTTATATTGCAAATTATAACATCGTAAATTACCAGATAAAGATGTTTGTAAGCTTGCCAGAAATGATCAAGTACAATGTACCGCCGTGCCCGATACTGCCTTAGTACAATGTAGACTTTCACACAACTAGGAACACAATCTCAGTACAAGATACTTTCAGAAGAACTCTGATGATAATTTTCCCTGTACCCTGTTTCATTAGAAACATCTCTTCACAAAAGGTTTTGGCCAATCACTATAATAATAATAATAATAATGTATAGATTTATATAGCGCACGTATCCACCAACTAAGTGGCGCTCAAGGCGCATTATATTATTATCCCTGCTCATAAGGCTCATAAGGCTCATAAATCATTCCTGAAACCATCTCAGCTCCCTGGGGAGTATACAGCTCAATTGCTGCCATTTCTAGCGCATATAGAGCAAACCATCTCTGCCTTCACAGGTACCCATTTAACCCCTGGGTGGAGAGAAGCAATTATGGTTAAGTGTCTTGCTCAAGGACACAGGTGTCACGGCCGGGGCTCGAACCCACACTCTGCTGCTGGCAACACCAGAACTTGAGTTCAGTGCGCTAGACCGCACGACAATCCACTTTACGTGCATTATACAACACACGGGACCTACGGCTTTACGTCCCATCCGAAGGACGAAGCAATTATGGTTAAGTACCTTGCTCAAGGACACAAGTGTCACGACCGGGGCTCGAACCCACACCCTGCTGCTGGCAACACCAGAACTTGAGTTCGGTGCGCTAGACCGCTCGGCCACGACACTCCATGGTTCATTTAATTATCCATAACAAGTATGATGTCACATGGTGGACAAGATAATATGGTTTGTCAAACCCCAAATTTTGTATCTTTAGAACATTTTTTTTTTCAGGACTAAAGTCAAATTAACTATTTGCAGACAACTGAAATTAAATTTCATTGGTGATCAATAGTACATTGTGCCCGATTCTGCTAACATATTTACCATTTCACATAAAATACTGGATGATGTCCACATCAAATTCATTAACATCCACAAAATTCATTTTACATCACGTTGTTGTATACATTTTATCAAAAATATTTGAGTCAAAATCTCTGCACATTTCACTGATGATCATTTTATCTGCATTATCAGTGTGATTAAAGAAAGATTTAGGCCTTATGTTGCAGTGAGATATGGATTCAATTACACTTCACCTTTTAGATCTAACAAGCAAAATTAATCCACTTAGCAAACAAAGTCACAAGAGAGATAGAATAAAAGAAGTTAGCATAAATTGGTAAGATCCCTCACTTATCTTATATCTGAATTCAATTTCCTATAGAATGCAGATTAAGGAATTGTAATATAGATTGTGTTTTGGATGTTTATTTACAAGGCATAGGATCTTGACATTCTTCATGAACCTTTGACATCACTAATATTTGATTGTAGAATATTTGTACAACACATGCAGTGAGTACAACACATGCAGTGATATAATACAAACAGAAGGCACCAAATGATCACAATTGCTTGTTGCTAGGCCAGTTTCTGTTTATAAAGGTTTCCCACACATGTTCTATTAACACAACTTTGGCTGAATGATAATGTTAATGGTAATCAAGGCATTAGTCAAAGGTGATATCAAATTTCCAATAAGTCTTAGTTCAGGAGATTTCTGATCTCTTTGTGCATGTGACAGAGGAAGTCAACATAAGATGGTGATGCATTAGAACCTTTGTCCTCAACCAGGAAGTGACGGAACCAGGCCTCCAGGGTATCACGCTGTCGGACAAATGTCAGCTGGGAATAAAAAGAATACCAAAATGAGTATTATCCAAGACTAAGAGCGGATTCATTTATCTGATCTGTGCATGTCCTATTGATGGTGCCTCAATACATACACATACATACAGCTGCTGTCTCCAGGGAATTAAGCACAATATTGATGAAACTTACATTCAAGTTTTAACAGTTACCTGGGAAAAATTTGACTGAATTTTAAGTACTTCTAGCATAAATAGATGATGAGATTTTTTTCCAACCACAATGGCGCTACAAAGTGCCCAGGATTGGGGAGACTGAGGGTAATAATGTGTACAGATTAGAGAGCGAGTCTGTGGTACAATAACAAAGCTTCTTACCTTCATGTATCGTGGTCTGTCCTTTCTCAACCTCTCTACTAACTTCCTTACACTTTGTGAGGTTGGATTATCAATATTGATAAGCTTACTCGAATCAATATCAATCTGAGCGGGGGAATGGACACCAAACACATCCTGAATCCATTCATTACTGACATGAAGACCAATCCACAGGAACATCATGTTACCATTCTCCAGAAGATAGACGCCATTGTCACGAAGACGGTCCACAGAACAACGTATGGAGACAGGGAGATCCGGTGAGTTAGGGTCCAAATCATGCTGGAAAAAAGTTAATTAATTGACATGGCTAGTCTTTGTGGCATTACATAAGATGACCAGGGAACGAACACACAGAGGACTGTTCAAGGGATGGTGCAACACTGTTACCAACAATCAACCTTTGAAAGTTTTAGCATAACGTTCACGGAAAAATAGTGAAAATACCTTCAAATTTGTTGTATTCATTGTGGAAATTACGTTCTTATAAATGAAATCATCTCAGACAAATTATTTCTAGGAGACAAATACTACCAATTATACACCAAGTAAGTTTTACATTAAAATTTTAGCATTTGGTTAATTTTGAATTACTAAATCTATACGTTATCTTGAAGGGTCAATTGTTACTTCCTATGTCATGTTATTCTGTATTGCAGTATGAATAACAATGACATTTTTATCCTTAAATGTATTTTTTTTACCAATCAGGAACCTTAACCCTTTTACTACTACAAGGGTCAAAATCAGTCCAAATGTAGATATATACTTAACAAGGTATATCTAGTGCACACTGTCAAACCTTGTGTGCAGTAAGTACATTTACAGGTTAAAATGAGTCTACCATTTTTGACTGGTAAAAGTATTGTCTTGTATTGTTCAGGGTGGTCAAAATGACAGTAAAAACCAGTCAAAAATGCCCCTGTGTGCACATTGGGGTCAACAGTCAAAACAGTCAGTTGACTGATTTTGACCTCTATAGCTATTTGCCACTAAAGTGCAGCTATAGTAGGAGGGTTAATATTTGACCATTTGAAACCATTCAAAATTTCCACTTAGCAAAATGGCCATTGGTTTTGTACACACATGGTGATACCATTTGAAAAATGTTGGTAGCAAGCTTTACTACCATTCAAATGGTTTTTGAATGGTTGATACACTACACCTTGGTGTGTTTCCATAGCCGAATGGTTTCAAATGGTGAATGTACTACACAGTGGCTTATAAATCATTCAAATGGTTTTGAATGGTGGATACACTACACCTTGGTGTGTTTCACAAAACGAATGGTTTCAAATGGTGCATCAACTTGTCTGAAAAAGGCACCAGAAGTAGCAGGGTTAATAAATTAAATAATTTTCATTGCCCCAGAAAATCAACAATTTTCATGACTATAGAACACCTCTGTCATGAATCCTAAATATGAATAAATTTTAAATATTTTCTCTCTAAATAATTGACTTGTCTCATCAGATTAAATTCTATTACATCATTTTGTTCACTTGTCTTTAACCGAGAAATAAAATCAATACATGAAAAGAATAAATAAATAGAAATGATTTTGAAGACATACCACTGGTAGAAGTCTTGGGTAGAAGTATACAGCAGTAGAAGAAACATCCATAGATAACACTGTATCCATTAACCAACTTCGGTCATCAGTTGTAATGTCTGTACTACCAGCCAACGCATCACTTTTAAGGATACTGTTGATGTACAGAGGAAGTAGCTTCATACACTCTGGTAGAATCAGCTGTAATTCATCAACACAATGATTAAAGATGCACTCTTGTCCAATAATAAACATTCATGATTAAAGATGCACTCTTGTCCAATAATAAACCTTCATGATTAAAGATGCACTCTTGGCCAATAAGAAACTGTCATAAATAAAGATGCACTCTTGTCGAATAACAAACTGTCATGATTAAAGATACATTCTTGTCCAATAACAAACTGTCATAATTAAATTTGCATTCTTGTCAATAACAAACCATCAAAAGTAAAGATATACTCTTGTCCAATAATAAACCGTCATAATTAACGATAGTAGAGTGTCTACAATACTTTATTTATCTACAAAGTAAAGACATGTACAAATCTTAGTACATTAATGTCAAAAACAGAGGAATCAAATAACAGCTTACTTGTCCCAGGGAGGATGGACTAGCACAGTTTCGTCGGTAGCATGCTAGCATATTGGCACAGCGGTTTGTCAGTCCTTCTCTGATGGCTTTAGGATTAGAGTTAAATACAGACTTCACAGCTGGAAAAAACAAAGTAAAACAAATTATTGACTTCAAAGGAATTATATCTGCATATCTTGAGAATTATCTGCCCATCTTGACAGGTTGTCCTTGAGACATTGAGACACCCACAACAGCCCACCCATGTATTGAGTCTACTGTCAGGGAGGCATGTTGTCCTTGAGACATTGAGACACCCACAACAGCCCACCCATGTATTGAGTCTACTGTCAGGGAGGCATGTTGTCCTTGAGACATTGAGACACCCACAACAGCCCACCCATGTATTGAGTCTACTGTCAGGGAGGCATGTTGTCCTTGAGACATTGAGACACCCACAACAGCCCACCCATGTATTGAGTCTACTGTCAGGGAGGCATGTTGTCCTTGAGACATTGAGACACCCACAACAGCCCACCCATGTATTGAGTCTACTGTCAGGGAGGCATGTTGTCCTTGAGACATTGAGACACCCACAACAGCCCACCCATGTATTGAGTCTACTGTCAGGGAGGCATGTTGTCCTTGAGACATTGAGACACCCACAACAGCCCACCCATGTATTGAGTCTACTGTCGGGGAGGCATGTTGTCCTTGAGACATTGAGACACCCACAACAGCCCACCCATGTAATGAGTCTACTGTCAGGGAGGCATGTTGTCCTTGAGACATTGAGACACATTTCTACACCCACAACAGCCCACCCATGTATTGAGTCTACTGTCAGGGAGGCATGTTGTCCTTGAGACATTGAGACACATTTCTACACCTACAACAGCCCACCCATGTATTGAGTCTACTATCAGGGAGGCATGTTGTCCTTGAGACATTGAGACACATTTCTACACCTACAACAGCCCACCCATGTATTGAGTCTACTGTGGGGGGGCATGTTGTCCTTGAGACATTGAGACACATTTCTACACCTACAACAGCCCACCCATGTATTGAGTCTACTATCAGGGAGGCATGTTGTCCTTGAGACATTGAGACACCCACAACAGCCCACCCATGTAATGAGTCTACTGTCAGGGAGGCATGTTGTCCTTGAGACATTGAGACACATTTCTACACCTACAACAGCCCACCCATGTATTGAGTCTACTGTGGGGGGGGGGGCATGTTGTCCTTGAGACATTGAGACACATTTCTACACCTACAACAGCCCACCCATGTAATGAGTCTACTATCAGGGAGGCATGTTGTCCTTGAGACATTGAGACACATTTCTACCCACAACAGCCCACCCATGTATTGAGTCTACTATCAGGGAGGCATGTTGTCCTTGAGACATTGAGACACCCACAACAGCCCACCCATGTAATGAGTCTACTGTCAGGGAGGCATGTTGTCCTTGAGACATTGAGACACATTTCTACACCTACAACAGCCCACCCATGTATTGAGTCTACTATCAGGGAGGCAAGTTGACCATGAGACATTGAGACACACCACAACAGCCCACCCATGTAATGAGTCTACTGTCAGGGAGGCATGTTGTCCTTGAGACATTGAGACACATTTCTACACCTACAACAGCCCACCCATGTAATGAGTCTACTATCAGGGAGGCATGTTGTCCTTGAGACATTGAGACACATTTCTACACCTACAACAGCCCACCCATGTATTGAGTCTACTGTGGGGGGGGGGGCATGTTGTCCTTGAGACATTGAGACACATTTCTACACCAACAACAGCCACCCATGTGTGAGTCTACTATCACATGTCCTTGAGACTGAGTACAACAGCCCATGTATTGAGTCTACTGTGGGGGCATGTTGTCCTTGAGACATTGAGACACCCACAACAGCCCACCCATGTATTGAGTCTACTATCAGGGAGGCATGTTGTCCTTGAGACATTGAGACACCCACAACAGCCCACCCATGTATTGAGTCTACTGTCAGGGAGGCATGTTGTCCTTGAGACATTGAGACACCCACAACAGCCCACCCATGTATTGAGTCTACTGTCAGGGAGGCATGTTGTCCTTGAGACATTGAGACACCCACAACAGCCCACCCATGTATTGAGTCTACTGTCAGGGAGGCATGTTGTCCTTGAGACATTGAGACACATTTCTACACCTACAACAGCCCACCCATGTATTGAGTCTACTATCAGGGAGGCATGTTGTCCTTGAGACATTGAGACACCCACAACAGCCCACCCATGTATTGAGTCTACTGTCAGGGAGGCATGTTGTCCTTGAGACATTGAGACACCCACAACAGCCCACCCATGTATTGAGTCTACTGTCAGGGAGGCATGTTGTCCTTGAGACATTGAGACACATTTCTACACCTACAACAGCCCACCCATGTATTGAGTCTACTGTCAGGGAGGCATGTTGTCCTTGAGACATTGAGACACATTTCTACACCTACAACAGCCCACCCATGTAATGAGTCTACTGTCAGGGAGGCATGTTGTCCTTGAGACATTGAGACACATTTCTACACCCACAACAGCCCACCCATGTAATGAGTCTACTGTCAGGGAGGCATGTTGTCCTTGAGACATTGAGACACATTTCTACACCCACAACAGCCCACCCATGTATTGAGTCTACTGTCGGGGATGCATGTTGTCCTTGTATGGTATTTCTTTTTCCATACTGCCCATTGAAAATCATCTCTATATGACATGGTTACCTTCTATAAATATGACATGGTTACCTTCTATAATTAAAGTCATTATTATTCAATAAGGCAACACTTACCCTGTTTGGCTAAGAAGTTTATGATGGTGTCCATTTCACAGTTACGATACATATCAGCCATCTGAGTACAGCAGTTGAAGGATTGGTTAATAACACGAAGTCTCCTCTGACCAGAAACACTGGTGTACAACACAGCAACCTGTCATTGACAAGGTAAAATAAACACATTAACATATTGCAGTAGTTGATGGAGCCTCCTCTAACCAGATACATTAGTATCAACACATTGCAGTAGTTGATGGATTGGTTGATAATATGAAGCCTCCTCTAACCAGATACAATAGTATACAACACTGCAAACTGGTGTACAATAAGGCAAACTGATGACAAGATAACATGCAAAGACGACACTTGTAAGACTTGCTCACCATGCATCAATTGTTTTTTAGATTCACCAGTAATGTAACAGAATATTTCTAAATGATTGGGTGGGGCTGAGGTTACTTTTAAATATTTACGTCAGAGGACAAAGTAGCTGTCATTATATCTATAATTTAAGTTAATGTTTTTATTTCCCAAATTAAGAAACAATGAGAATATATCAACTAGATACAAAAATGATCAAGTGTGTAAACAATCGGCCAATTTCAGTTCATCAATTTGTTTTTGCATCTTTGAGACAGAAATCAATCAGTTTGAATGGTTGTTATGCAAGTACTTTCAAAACAAACTCCGTTGTAACATATGAGATGAACATTTGTTTGTGCTATCCTAAATCCTACCTGAACAAATGCCCCTGCATCCTCTGTTAATTTATCATCATGTTTAATCTCCACAGTGACAGCTTTATCACTATCAACTGAAGCTAGTTCAACATCTGTTGTATTTGCCATATAGAAATTCCCAAAGAAGTCAGTCGGTCTAATGCCTGTACTTGTACGGATGCGAAGGACAGCATCAAATCCAATAGGACGTTCAATATTGTGAGTGAGGTCATGGATAAAGCGTTCACCATCATTAGCAGCCTACAAAACAAAACATAACAATCACACTATCACTTTATGCACAATTAGTTAATGTTCATCAACAGGATGTCAGTTCTCAAAATGCTCAAAACAATTAGAAACAATAAAAAGGTTAAACTTATTACAATAAACGGTCCATAAGAAAATAAAATACATAAGAATAGAAGAAAAATAAGATTTGAGATGAGACATTGTTAACACATACACCTTCAGCCAAGATCACAGCATCTGGCTATTACAGTATAAAAAGATCATTTTTTTTACAATGAACAAAACATCTAAAAAATTAAATAAAATAGACCTACAAAAGAGAAATGTGACAATGTTAGATTAATGTGTCTTTGCTATGTTTATCTGTGTAGTATATCTGTTTATGATTATCTTTGGATGCCACTGACAATCATAGTCACATATGGGTTAATTAAAACACTATGTATTACAAATACCTTATCTCCAAGTTTAAAGTATGTTTATTTCTGAATTCTGTATTGTTCTGTGCCCAAGAACATGTTTTCATGGATGGGCACTATACAAATATTATGATTATTTTGATTGCATATTTTGCTCATTGTTTACCTGGAAGTAGTTGTATTTATAACATTGACCTCCAGTCAGTGAAGATACTTGGCCAATGGTTGCTACATCAACATATGAGTTTGGGAAGAGGAAAAGATCCACACTGCATCCAGCTGTCACACAGTCCTGACCAAGTTTGGTGTAGAAGTTTATTTGTGGAGACAGCAATGTCTGTATCAATCAAAGGTTGAATTATAGTTAACCAAACTGGCTAACATTATTGTAATAATAGATCAAAATAATAACACACACAATGACATATCACACAGCTACTACCATGTCCTGATATTATTTCAAAGCAACCACCCAATATTTTGCTTATGAGACATTTTACACTTTTATATATATATATATATATATATATATATATATATATATATATATATATATATATATATATATATATATATATATATATATATATATATATATATATATATATATATATTAAATCAGGAGGGTGTCCTTACCTTTCAATCAAAACCGGACCTTCATCAGAGGCTTTGACAAAAGAAATATATATATATATATATACACAATTTGTTTCCCCCATTAGACAATAATCTAAATTTATTCTAGTCAGGATAAAATGTTAGAGGTTTCATGAGAAATAATGTTGGACCAGTGATACGCACACAATTTGACAAAATGCACACATAACGTGTCAGTTCATGTGCGTGATACAAAGCTTCACAGGGTGTATACTCAATCAATGATGGTGCCTTTAGAGTAATTTGACTCCGTGTATTCAATGAGACTGTCAGACACATCTCAATCACACAGGTGTCCACTTCATCCAGTTACCCATAGTAAATATTGTATCATAAACATTGTATTGTTATAGTAGTAGGTTTCTACAATGACAACTATCCGAGTATACTCAACTACTCAACACATCAGTGGTTTTAAGCAGTGTCATACCTTTTCTTTTTCAGTTCCTAGGAGTTTTCTGTCATCTCTGTTCTTGATTTTGCCTGGGGCATCAGCTATAGGCAGAGATGCATGGAAGACAAACAGTTTACCAACACGATCTGAAGACTGCAAATAATAACAATAAGTCAATTAATTATATATTCAAACCACAAGAGTTGGTCAATCTTATGAATAAAATTTAGGGTGCAGTTTCATTCATAAATTGCACTACTACAACTATACATACAGAAAACCTGAGTACAAACATGCTCAAAAGAAGCAGTGCATCATTGGAGATTTGCCTGTGTGCATGAGAACAGTACTTTACATAATGCTTATTTATTATGTATTGCTGTAGACCAGTCACATCTAGTTTAAGTACCATATAGTTGTGGAATTAGCAAGCAGTGTGGAGGACTTATCCCATGATACTCTCAAGTAGGGTAGGCAAGCAGTTAAAATGCTTGTTGCGCAGGTAAGCATTTGGGATATAACACCATGGACTGGGTTATAGCACGCTGGCACACTTTATGTTGGTAATAGACTTTTGATACTATCAATTATACATGCAAAATACTAGTACAAACACTCTCAGAACAGGAAACCTTGAGAATAAAAGTCTAGTCAGTTTCATTCCCAAGTTGCAATTATATTAAGTATATATGCAAAACACAAGTACAAACCAATCAGAACTTTTTGAATAGAAGTCATGTATCAAATGGCAATACCATAAGAGGCAGCTGGAAAATTGTCTTTGCTTGTGAATATTGAGCATACTATAACACTTAATTTGTTTGCAAGAAAATTGGGCATAAGAAAAAATAAATTGCTGACCTTAATTGCTTCAAGACCAGCTTGTACCACTGGCCCAAGCATTGTTTCTGTCTCTCTTGTCTCAGCAAACATCTGTGGGATCTGCTCCAGTAAGCTGTCACAACAAAATAAACAGATACCTTAACTATTTCTTATGTTATCAGTAAGAATTAACTCAATGTGACATTAAATAAACATAAAAGTTTAAGCATACAAATTTCATCTTACTCATAATACAGTTAATAAACATAAGGGGCCGTCCATAGTGTTCATCATTATCACGAGCGTACATACCGTACGCTAGGGGGGAGGGGGTTAAGACCCGACGTACGCTTTTTAGAAATATAGAAAATGATGATCCGTATCACGCGTCGGCCGTATTTTTGACCGAATGAGGGCGCTATATCGACATCTTTTTGGGGTAAAAAAAATAGTAAATTATGCAAAATTGCCAAGTTGTCATTGAAGATATTGTGTATAATAAATTCTTGTAATTAGCTACTTTTATTGATGTATTAATTTTATACTATGTATTATTAATTTACTTCATTAAAAACGTATTTTGGCATCGATACAGCGCCCTCATTCGGTCAAAAATATGGCCTAGACTGGTTCCCGATCGTATGTACGCACCATTAGTATAGGCAGTATACAAGCAATCCACATGAATAGATGTTTTCTTTCAATGACGAGGACAATGAAAAGGTTGCTGCAATTTGTTGCAAAGACAATTCATTCTGGCCATTGAGAGGATTGTGCATTTTTATTTTTATACAGAATCTGGCCATGTGGAGTACTACTACTAGTATACTGTACCTGCATCAGTACATGTATATCAATTATCATGGGCAATGGCGAACCATCATCATTTTTTCAGTTGCCTTGTATGCTTTGAGGGGGGGGGGGGGGGGAGGGGGTTGTAAAAAAAGAGTACTCTTTGTACACTTGTGATAATGATGAAAACTATGGACGGCCCCTAACCACATGAGCAGTTTTGTTTCTCCAAATATATTTTCAATCAGAGAAACTGGTTTTTTTTTTGCTGTTTTTCAGCCCCCTGAAAAAAAAAAAGGCGTTTGTTGTAGATGTCATCAACAACCACTTACCTATCAATAACAGCTCTGGACTCGGACAAGTTGACCAAGAATCCATCCAGTAATGGGAGGAACACATCATGGACATCAGACACAACAAGCATTTGTGGTTGAGCGAGGGCGCTGTTCAGATTATAGAAGTGTAGTGAGGAGTCATATGTGACAAAGCCAACTCGAATTACTGATTCCTTCATACCATGCTCACTGGAAGTGGGGGGAAAAAAACAGAAATGTTCAAATTAATGACAAACAAAAAGAGAAAGCATTAACCCTAACCTTCCCAAATCTTCAAAAATCCTCTTTGTTAAAGTGAAGGATTTTTGAGGATTGAGGTTATTAGGCATACTTGCCTTTCCATGGTACATGTACATCCATGTTTGTTGTAGTGATTGCAAGGTCAGTGCTTGGGTCAGTGGACAGTTTATTGCTCCATGCATGCAGGGAGGGTTCCTGGCCATGTACATGTATCACAGATTAGAAACACATGTGTGCATACATGTCAATGTGCTTGCTTTACTACTGAAAGATTTTGGAGGATTCAGGTTATGTGTAAGCAAATGGGCCTAGGGAGTTAGGAAGGATTCAGGTTATGTGTAAGCAAATGGGCCTAGGGAGTTATGAAGGATTCAGGTTATGTGTAAGCAAATGGGCCTAGGGAGTTAGGAAGGATTCAGGTTATGTGTAAGCAAATGGGCCTAGGGAGTTAGGAAGGATTCAGGTTATGTGTAAGCAAATGGGCCTAGTGAGTTAGGAAGGATTCAGGTTATGTGTAAGCAAATGGGCCTAGGGAGTTAGGAAGGATTCAGGTTATGTGTAAGCAAATGGGCCTAGGGAGTTAGGAAGGATTCAGGTTATGTGTAAGCAAATGGGCATAGGGAGTTAGGAAGGATTCAGGTTATGTGTAAGCAAATGGGCCTAGGGAGTTAGGAAGGATTCAGGTTATGTGTAAGCAAATGGGCCTAGGGAGTTTGGGTTAACACACAATTTCCAACGCTGGAATGGATTCCATTTAATTTATAAAGTGTTTACAACTGACATAAAGGTTTCTTAAAGAAAAACATAATTTCAGAAACTGGATGAAACTTGTAAACTTACAAAAACAAAAATTTAAAAATTAATAGTGTATGACATAAATATAAAGGAAGACTGAACATTTAATTAATAACAAACTTCCCTCATTAATTAATGGAAGAAAATGAAGAAGGGATTCTAATTGAACTAGAGCTCAAGTGTTTGTTAGAACAAACACACGGTGTTCGTGTAACTTCCAGTTCGATCAAATTATCATCGATGATGTCAATCATATTTTTCAAAAGGTGTATCATCTTTTATTATAACAATATTAATTTCATATTCAAAAGACCTATCAATTTTATGTTAGAATGTGTTGAATTTGAACTTCCTGTTTAGACCGGAAGTAAAGGTCAGATCAGGTAATTTGAAGGTCATATATATGATACAATAAAACTAACATTAGTACCTGCTTTGACAACATATATGTAAAAACTATTTGAGTAATTTTACATCTTCATTTAATGACAAAACTTATTTCAACATCGTGAAAATTTTTGGTCTACAGGGATAAATGTTTGTCACGCGATCTTTACCGCAGGATAATGACCAGTTTGTCATGCAATCTTTACCGCAGGATAATGACCGGTTTGTCACGCAATCTTTACCGCAGGATAATGACCGGTTTGTCACGCAATCTTTACCGCAGGATAATGACCGGTTTGTCACGCAATCTTTACCGCAGGATAATGACCGGTTTGTCACGCAATCTTTACCGCAGGATAATGACCGGTTTGTCACGCAATCTTTACCGCAGGATAATGACGGGTTTTGAGTGTGGTCATGGGCAATAAAGAACTGAACCAAAGGCGAGGCTCTTTATCACCCATGGCCACACACAATACAGATCATTATCCTGTGGTAATGAGCAATCAACATTTATTCATATTCATAAATGCCCATATGTGACCGGCTCTGGGAAAATGAGTCTGATGTGGTAAAAATTTATTTTGTAGTTTTATATATGGCTGGAAAGAGCATAAAACAAGCTTCATTTTGATACCTCTTAGACACTTCTGGCATGTTGGGTTCAAAAAGTTGTTTTACTTTGAAAAAATAACTTGTGAGGTGAGGAAAACCACTTTAGGATAAATTATGCTTTTAAAACTGCACTGCAAATACTTGTGACCAACGAAGGGTACTCTTTAAAAGTCCCTAGTTACCACTATGTTCCCAGCACGCTATTAACTTGATTTTTTTTGAGAACATTAAATATTATATTACCATCATGTTTAGTGCATTAAAGTAGATTTTTAAACCTAATTTAAATAATTTTACCTCATCTGCATAATTGAACATAATTATTATTATGTCCTTTTTAAATTGAAATCCGACATTATAAATTAAACACAATGAGACATAGATATAATTAAAATAAATAGTTTAAATGCATATAACATTTTTATTGATCCTTCATCCTTGCTGTGGTATTATTTGCCAAAAATTATAATTTAACCAATATTTTGGGTGAAAAGTGTGATTTTGGGAAAAAACAATTAAACTCATGTTTTACTCAAAGCAATTGTTTCCAAAAACAAGAAAGATAATTCTGGTATTTTATTGATCCTTAAACCTTGTCATAGTGCAACCTTTGCCAAAATCATGCATGCTTGAAATCGTACATTGTACAGTAGGGCCTACAACTTTCGTACCCGACAGCTGGTATGCATGCCAACTTTCGTACTCAAAGTACAGTCGTGATGGCAATCGTAAAAATAAAGATAATTTAAATGAATTATTTATTGACATTTAGCACAAGTATTACATATCAGTAAATCATTTGTTATGAGAGAAAAGAGTTGATGGTAAAATTGTTGTGATCAATCAATGAACCAATTGACATAAGACCGAGTTCGCGAGTCGAGTTGGAGAGAATCCGTGTTGGAGAGAGTCCGAGTAGAGAGTCCGATTTGATGAGAGTCCGAGTTGGAGAGGTCGAATTGCCGTAAGAACAAGCATGGAGAAAACAAATTTCCTCCATGGAACAAATAACAAGAGTACAAGTTGGTTGCATATAAATTGACTCAAATTCTGTTCCTCTTGTAATTCGCTGGTGGCGGGTGCCTACCGATGGTTATTCATAGTCTTGCGTGCATACACAATGTCTCGCTTCATCTGATGAAAATCTAGAATAAGGAATACAAAACAGAAACAGATGGTTTTGAATACTCAAAAACAAACATGACAACATCAAATTGTCTATATCAATTAATTTAAAAAGACATTTACTGACCAATCCAGAAGTCTTTATAATGTAAATGTATTTTGTTTAAATGGCTTAAAGCCAAAGGGGTGGAAAAACAATACAGTATAATTATTTAGATCAACTTAGTTAACGTTAACGTTAATCAGGTAAAATTTGCAATAAGAATACTGACCATCCCCCTACGGTCACTGAAGTTCGTTAAATTTATTTCTTAATTTTGTGATAAGTGAAATAAGATTGAGCGTAATTGATGTAACCTATGATTATAACTCACTTGTAAACGTCTTTCACCTGGTCCCCTGGGTCAAAGCGGGATCAAGAGACAAGACTGTCGGAAACATCAGCTTTACCGCCCGCCATCAGCGCGGTAAAATGAACCATCCTGGCATCCATTGCGGGCGAAGGACTAACGTTAACGTTAACTTTTGGGCGAAATGCTCAACTATTCTGCCTTTTCTAGACCCTGAAGATTGGCATTTCACAGGTCAATAATGACATTGTCTATCTTGATCCCACTTATTTATTGGACTTCATAAACCACCACTATATTAATACAAGTATAATTTGGTCTCGTCAAACCCACAAAGTGAGTAGCGAATTCCCGTACATGGACGTACACAAACACGTATTATTATACGCGGCGAGTGCTCAACCTGCCTTGTGCGCATCGTGTGTTATGGCGTATACAGCGTGTTGTCCAATTCGTGTACATACTTCAAACCACGTGATTCAAGCGAGCTTAGCTTAGTAACAAGCGGGGTTTGTTTACATGGATATCTCCGAAAATAACTTGTTATGCAAGCGTCCTTTGACCTACGTTTTGCCCATATTTGGAGAGAGGCCTAAGCTTTCAGCTGATACCAATATGAGCGTGAGGGGTGCATCTTAGGCCAAATACAAGGCGCAAAATCAGGAATTTGTAGCACATTGAAGCGAAAGCGAAGACAAATTGAAAGGAAAGAGTCCACAAAAACCTTGATTTATTCATCTTTATGAATCAAATTCATTATTTCTATTCATCAAATATGAAAATATATAAACAAAAGAAGCAAATTAATATCTTACTGGGGAAAAAAAAAAAAAAAAAAAAAAAAAAAATAACCCTCCCAACATTCATTGACCCTTTACGTGAAAGTAGATTCTGCGACATCAGACTCATTTTCGTAGAGCGGGTCACATATATCGATTTCGTTTTCAAAATTGTAAAATTTTGTATTTTTGATAAAGAGAGCCAAATAGAAATGGACAAATTCACGTTTTCATGACACACAAAACACTCACAAATGCCTAAGTCAGCGTGACATGAAACCAACTCTGATAATCCGATTGGTTCAAATCCACTTCCTGCATCGCATACAATGAGATTTGGCAACTGAATACTCATTTTAGATCACAAATACATGAAATCCAAAAAGTTCTTTATTCTTACCTTGGTAATTTCTCCAACAATGTGCCGAGTTCTTTACAGAGTAAATGTACCATTCCAGTTTTAATGCTCTGATATGTGACATCAACCATGAAGATAAATGCAGGCGCTTTTGGTAGCATGTTGTTCTTACAATAGTCAGCTGTTGCAAGGAACTCAAACGTTCCCAATGATAACTCTGGTCTCTCATAGGCATCTACACGACGATTCATGTGATCAAGGGGTTGGAAATACTCAGGGGGAACTGTTCAAGAAAAGACACATCAGAAATCACAATATTTGTTCAGATTCTCTGACATGAATTGTTGCTTTGCTTTACTTTCTCCTAATGTCACCCAGGTTGACATCCATTCCTTAACACGTTTCCTACAATTAAAGATTAGTCCTCAATCACTGCACTAAGGTTTACTTAACTCCAGCTGTGTGCAGTGGTGATATCATATATGTATATAATCAATGCACTAAGGTTTACTTAACTTCAACTAAGGTTTACTTCAACTTCAGTGGTAATATATATATTAACATACCTTCTGTAACACAAGTGCAGAAGGCACATGAGAAGCGACGACCTCCGTCAACAAATTGCATGAATGAGCACATATATGCCTTGCATCTATTACAACGTACAGGGCCATTCGGTCCATGGTCAACTATAGGTGGAGGTGCCTATATCAATATAAATACAACATTACAATACCAGGTAATCATTATCAGGAAACAAACAGCAGAGGTTCATCATCTCCCAATGGGAGACTTTTGAGACACTAGAGGGCAGCAGACTGACCTTTTCTTTTCCATTGTTCTCAATATGGTGGGCATGCTCAGTATGGCATTAACAATGGGAAAAGGACCAGTAGATCTGCTGCTACCAGCGTCTAAAAATTCACCAACTGGTATGAAACATGCCACTCAGTGACTGGTTATGATGTATGTAATATCATCAGCATTTTTTATATCAAATACAGGTAAAGCGGGTCTTGTTTTCCTTCACAGAAATGGCTTACATAGATGAATTATAATGAATTGATTTCTTAGTGATTTTGTATGACTTGGAAACCCAAGCAGAAACACTAAGCATTGTGAATAACTATTTGATGATAAACTGTGTACCCAGTGTCAATCATATTCTGGGTCTTATATAGTGTGGTGTCACAGACCACAAATCTCCCACATTCTGGGTTTTATAAGGTGTCACAGACCACAAATCTCCCACATTCTGGGTCTTATAGGGTGGTGTCACAGACCACAAATCTCCCACATTCTGGGTTTTATAAGGTGGTGTTACAGACCACAAATCTCCCACATTCTGGGTTTTATAAGGTGGTGTCACAGACCACAATTCTTCCATATTTGAACTGATAATCTAATGTGGGATTCAATGTTCTGAATAAATGTTCACCATAAGCTTGGGCGATAACATGATAATATAAAATATCATGATATTCCTGTTTTTGTTTGATTACGATAGAGTACCTTTTCAAGTTAGAGATATTGGCAAATCGCAATTTAAAAAATATATCGCGATTGTGAGTCAATTCAGAAATTCCATGGAAAAAAATTATGCCAGTCTTTTAAAGCTTCAGAAGTTGAGAAACAAAAGCGAACTACTTCAATGGTTTAGCCAACTGTCAGACCCAGAACTTTGTTTCTCTTAATCCATTGCCACTCAAAGAAATCATCTATTAAGAAGGATTAAATTTGGGGAATTGAATGCATACCTGTAGTTATAGTTTGATGAAATTCTTGCGTCGGCTTATAAACAATTGATTTAATTTTGCCCTACATACCTGTAGTATTTATATGTTTGACGATATATCATGGATAAAAAAAAATGTTATTGCCAAAGCTTAGTTCACCTTCACAATGTACACATTTCTCTTAGAGATTAATCATATTTTCCTACATATGGCTGTATCTATGTCTTTATCCTATAGTTTAGATTTATAGATTCCACTTGCCTCATTGTCTGGTAGTTGAGCAAAAGGTGAGATTACAACTCCTATTGGCACCTGTGACTGCTTGATCATATCTTGAGTGCAGGGAATGTTGTACATGGTTGAGCGCATCAATCTTGGACTACTATTCCCTGTAATGAATCATAATAACAATAATAGTGATCAGTGGTCTTGAGTAAAGTAATCCTTTAACCAGTTCGCGTCGGAGGCCGTGTATACACGCAATTTTTTTTTGCACCGCGGATCGGAGAGCGTCTAAACACGCCATAGGAAACTCCGGAATATTTGTATGCATGCTCGGTTGAGCTACGCATGTACGGTGACATGCTCGGAAGTGCCGGCCACCGGCTGTGGAAGCTTCCATTAACGTGTGTGTGGGAAAAAGAAACCCGCCACAGGGGCCCAGAAAAACTTTTTTATTCCCGACACGAACTGGTTAACAGCTCGTGATGGAAGCTAAACTGGGATAGTGACACAATACTAATCTCACTTGATTTATAAACAGTAATTCATTTAAAAAATGCATAATAAAAACAATAAATTGTATAATTACTCATTTATCTAGTAAACTACATGTATTTAAAAGTGCAGGTTGGAAAAGAAATTCTTAAGCCTATTTTTAATTATGTTGATGGAAAACAAGAGCCAATATCCAGTTGGAGAGTTTTGCATAATTTATATGCTGCAACCGAGAATGCCCGTACATTAAATGAAGTGAGCCTCTTTAGGTTGGATTTTAAGATAGAAGATTAATTATGTATGGCCAAATTGTGCTTACGTTATTTACCATACTGATGAAATACTGTAATTAAAGATAAACATGATAAAGATTCATATAAGGTATTACATACAATAATACAACAAGATTTGTGTGTTGTAGTATTTGTGTATATTTTGTTTGTGGTAACTGTCGCAATGTTGGAATGTGGTTCTGATAAGAACTGTATTTATTGGCGTTTATGTATCTTGGTTTTCTTTACATTTTAACAAGCACCAATCAGAAATGGCCTCAACAAAACGGATACAAAAATATTGCTCATTTGCATAATCTCACATACTTTTATTAAAAGCATCATCATTCAGTTTTGGACTCTTAGCTCTGAACGGAAACTTGAGACTTGTTTTGGGCACAGTTCTTTTGTTTATAATTCAAGTGTATAGTGAAGTACAACATAATATTTTACCTTGATCAATAACTTGGAAGTTTGTCGTCACTAGAGGGGGTGATTGACCTCTGATATTAGTGATGAACTGTTGATTTCCTCTGCTCTTTCGGTCATCTTGTATCACTTGAATCTATAAAAAATAATAATAATTAATTGTGGACAACCCAATGGGGCCATGAAAGGTGTCTATGTCATAAGACAGATGCCCACAATTAACCAGCATTATCCCTCCTACTACAAGGGTCAAAATCAGTCAAAATGTTGATATACTTGCCAAGGTATATCTAGTGCACTTAAAAGTCAAACACTTTCAAACCTTACGTGTAATAAGTACATTTACAGGTCAAAATGAGGCCACCAGTTTGGACTGGTAAAAGCATTGTCTGGTATTTTTCAGGGTGGTCAAAAAGACAGAAAAACAGGCAGTTGACTGGTTTTGACCTCTATAGCAACTTCCCACTAAGGGAAGCCACCAAAAATAAATTAATCAGCGCGCCACGTCGCGCCGTGAAGCACCGCATATCAGCCCGTCGCGGTGCGCCGAGGCGCGGCGCTGTGCGGCCAAACTAGCAAACCAACATTACAATAGCAACAAACGCACAATGTAATAGATTCATTGTTGGTTGGATTCCTAAAGATTGCGGCGCAGTGGCAGCGAACTGCATGTCCGCCGACAGTCCAGCTCTTCAGTGTAGCAAAAGACATTCAGCTTCATGGTTGGTTGCAATTATAAAGATCGCGGCATGATGGCAGCGAGCTGCATGTCTGCTGACGGTCTTGCTTTTCAGTGTAGCAAAAGTCATTCAGCTACACAAGCAGTGACGATTTTCAGACATATTAAATGTACATGTATCAATTGATTTCAGTGCCCAAACTACAAAATCCTAGGGACTCCACAGAGAATCTGAAGTTGCAAAACCTGATGGAGGACGTAATTAATCAACAATGGGGCTGGGAATGTTGCCAGTGATTGTAGATACACTGTTATGGCAGGAATTTATTTCAGGTGCTGCATCCCATCAACCATAATTGAACAACAATAGGGCTGTCAATCATGCTGTATGAAGAGTGTTGATGCACTTTTTTTTTATCTGGCCTGGATGAATTAATTCCAAGAACTCGTATGATTTTCTAGAATAGGCCTTCATGTTCATGAGGAAAATGTTTTACAGTTGAGCATTTTTTGGTTGCTCGCCTATGGACAATATTGTATACGTTTATAGTTTGGAATGTGTTGGTCCACTTTTTTTTATCTGACCGGGAGGAATAATTCCAAGAATTCGGTATGATTTTCTAGTTACATGTACATGTTCATGGGGAAAATATTTTAAGGTACACAGTTGGCCATTGGCCTATGGGCAATATTGTATAAGCGTATGTATATAGTATTTTTCAGGCAGGGGCTATGCATTATTCCCCTGTCCATGACAATTTCCAAGTTGGTGGCACAGGAGGTTTATTGTTCTAAGTCAGCTGATATACTGAACAGCAAAAGAAACGCAATTCCGAGGACAGCAAAAGAAACGCAAGTCCGAGGTCTTGTCAAGTTTTCAAACAGAAGACAAACAATTTTGATTCTAATCACTCATTTAATGAAAAATGCTTTCAATTTGTGAGCTGAAAGTGACTGTTGAAATTGCATTGCAAGATTTTCACATTCAACAGTCACTTTCAGCTCACAAATTGAAAGCGTTTTTCATTAAATGAGTGATTAGAATCAAAATGGTTTGTCTTCTGTTTGAAAACTTGACAAGACCTCGGACTTGCGTTTCTTTTGCTGTACAGTATATATAACAATTACAATAATTACATAAAGGTACAGAGAGACACATTCACACATTGTTGTAATGAGGAATAAGTTATCGATCGCACTTGTATTATTTTATTCAATGTAATCAATACTATAACTGTGTTTTGTTGGTCCTGAAAAGGACCGTTTGTTTTGTAATACAAAAATTGATCAATATTAACATAAATTTAAAAATAAATCAATATTAACCCTAACCACCCTGAATCCATCAAAATCCATCCCCCTGTTTTGGAGGATTTCGGCGGATTCAGGATATCTCCACATTGAGTATACAGCGGACTTTGATGGATTCAGGATTTCAATAGTTTTAACTGCTTGGTCATGTTGGTTGATGTATTTTGATGGATTATAGTTACATGTACTGTACATGTACAGCCAACACTTGTATGTGTTAGATTTTGATGGATTCTATGCAGCAACATACTATACAAATTTTCATGTGAGCATGGTATCCTGAATCTGCCAAAATCCACCAGAAATTTAGTGGTGGATTTTGGCGGATTCAGGATATGTCCAATATCTACACTGGTGGATTCTGATGGATTCAGGACACCAGCATTTTGTGTGTGACAAAAATGGTGGATTTTGGTGGATTTAGGATACTTTCTAGTAAAAATACCCAAGGGGTTAGGGTTAAAATAAATCTATAAGTTTTCCATAATTCAGATCGTCTTGGGTGCACCACGTTCACACATTGCTGGCATGAGGAACAAGTTATTTAATTCAAATGTAATCAGTACTCTAAACTGTGTTTTGTTGAAAAGGACCGTTTGTTTTGTAATACAAATGGAGGGAGATAGAGGGAGATAGTGACAGCGATGAAGACATTCCTCTCATTGCTCTCTCCAAGCGACTTGCCACCGAGACCCTCATCGCACCTGAGCCACCGCAGGGTCTCACACCACCACCCACAGCCACCCCAGACACCCTCATCGCACCTGAGCCACCGCAGGGTCTCACACCACCACCCACAGCCACCGCAGAGACCGTCATCGCACGTCTCACACCACCACCCACAGCCACCCCAGACACCCTCATCGCACCTGAGCCACCGCAGGGTCTCACACCACCACCCACAGCAGAGACCGTTATCGCACATCTCACACCGCCACCTACAGCCAACACGGAGACCGTCATCGTGCCCGAGCCACACAGGGTCTCACACCACCATCCACAGCCACCACGGAGACCGTCATCCCATCTGAGCCACAACAGAGTCCCACACCTCCCCCAGCAGCCGACACAGACAACAGATTCCAATTCGGCCTTGCCGTCACTCATTTTAAAGGAACTTAAAAATTGGTGCTCCCGAAACTGCCGTCCATGTGATACAGAAGATCACGTAAAATGACGTTTTTCAAATGCCAAGGATCTTGTCCTGAAATTGACTGGTGAATAATATGTAGTGACTCAATTTATAGTTACATGTATCTTGACTGTGGCCCTGGGGAACTTTATGACCTCATTATGAATGAAAAACGGTACCAGTAAGCATATCAGCAGATGCTTAGCATTATTGAAATTCATCATAGAGTCTGAAACATGCTATCAATAAGCTATATGAAATAATATTATAATAAGTTCTAGACTTGTATACTAGCCCTCTAAACTGAGTATGAATATTTTGTTTTTTAATATAAATTGTAGTCTTTAAAATTTGATTTGGAATTTGAGTGACAAGTGATACCAGTCAAAGCCTTTGCAATATGATAAGAACAGACAGTCCTAATCTAAATTTGTTACAAAACTCACCACACTTGGCATCTGATCTGGGTCAAGTCTCTTCTGAGGCTGTTGCGGTTGTTGTTGAATACCTGGCTGGGCCATTCCTGGCTGGGCCATTCCTGGCTGGGCCATTCCTGGCTGGGCCATTCCTGGCTGGGCCATTCCTGGCTGGGCCATTCCTGGCTGGGCCATTCCTGGCTGGGCCATTCCTGGCTGGGCCATTCCTGGCTGGGCCATTCCTGGCTGGGCCATTCCTGGCTGGGCCATTCCTGGCTGGGCCATTCCTGGCTGGGCCATTCCGCCAAAAGGTGGACCACCACCTTGTCTTGTTGCCCCAGCTGCTGGTGACATTGGCGGTGTTGGACCTGGTTGTTGATACCCCATACTGCTTGGTTGTGTTGGTCCATCCATAGAATAAGGTGCAGCATTTGAAGGTCCACCACCAGTTGCAGCATATCCAGCTCCCTGTGAATGGTACATTGCAGGTGGGGCCATACTTGTTTGAGGAACAGCTCCCTGTGATTGGTACATTGCAGGTGGGGCCATACTTGTTTGAGGAATACCCCTTTGAGGGGCGTGCATGGTTGGAGGCGGACCTGACATTCTAGAAGGCGGGCCGGACATACTTGATGAAGCTGGAGGACCACCCATGCGAGGTGGTTGATTTGGGGCCATGCTTGTTGGTGGTGCACCCTGACAAAATTAAAATACAAATTATAATAAATATGAAACAGTTCACCAGGTTCATATTTTTCAAAAATTACTTGTTTAAAGGAAAGGTATAGCATTGGTAATTACTAGATTTTCATTAACAAATTATTATTTAAAGTTATGTGGTGTAAAATTTATAAAATTACCAATCATCCTTTGGAATTATTTTGTATGAAGTGCTGTCATTTTAACGGAATGTGGAACTGTAATGGGCAATTCCATGGTTACTCATGTTACATTTATGAGGTTTTGGGCCCAATCTTAACACCATATTCCATGGTTACTCATGTTACATTTATGAGGTTTTGGGCCCAATCTTAACACCATCATTTCCTTTTCAATCATCAGTTTTTTTCACAGTAGTTGCATTATACCCAGACCTTACTCAGCACAAACAAATAATTTTAAAAAATTGTTATATGTAATTTTAAAAAAAGCAACATTTTATGCATATCCAAAAAATGTAACATGAGTAACCTGTATTTTTCTCTTATATAGCATACATTTATAACAAATTTCTGAAATTATGTTTTTGTGCTGAGTACAGGCCTCGATCTTGGGCAAAAAAGGGGCAGGCCACTTTGGCCTTGCCCTCATCAAAATTCCACAGGGCACCAAGGCCAACTCAAGGGGGCACCAAGGCCAATCATTTCAAACTTTTTCATTCATAAAAATAAGCGCTGGTATCCGACTCGTTTGTGCTGAATATACGATCACTGCGCTGTTTACCGTGCATTCATGTATGCAAGACTACACCACGTGCGGCTGGCTGTATCTAAAACGTGCGCTGGTATCCTACCCGTTTGTGGTGATTTTACAATCACGACACTGGTACCTTGTACACATACAGCCGGCTGTTCAGCGCATGGGGACGAGATTAGAGCCGCTTGTACAATCACAGTAACACCGCGCCGTGTGTGTGGGGCCGCGGCTGTGAGATCGAGAAGGGCCGGCTAGCCGGGGTACGGTGTGAGTCTGATCTGACATCGACATGGGAGCTAGCTAGCATGCAAGCTACGAGGCGTGATGTACGAACAAACGACAATAACGATAAAAAGACGTGTATTATTTTCACCGCCGTTTGTTGAATGGTGTTTGTATGCACGGATCATCTACACAATGTCCGTGAACGCTGGCCAAGTTGGCCGCGACATGTGTACTTTTTGAGGGGGCACTGCGGCCAAGTTGGAAGGGCATGCGGCCATTGGCCGCGGTGGCCACGGTAAAGATCGAGGCCTGTGAGTAAGGTCTGGGTATAATACAACTACTGTGAAAAAACTGATGAAGGAAATATATAAGTAAGGAAATTATGGCATTAAGAGTGGGCACAATACCTGAAAAATGTAATGTGAATACCCATAGTTGCCCTAATGTCAAATTTACAAAGCATTTGCCATCCAGCAAAATGCTTGCCAAAGACATGAGATCACCCATGGATCCCCTATAAGTACAGTTGCAGTAAACAGTTCATTTTATTAAACTGACCATTCCTTGGGTTGGTCCACTGAGGCTCATACCAGACATCTGATTAGTCAGCTGGCCTGGCATTGCACTGTGCTGCTGCTGATGTTGCTGTGGTTGATAAAAACCTGGTTGGCTGGATGGAGGTTGGGTAGGTAGTCCAGGCTGTGATGGTACTCTGCTCAAAATCAAGTGATAACAAGGGGTCAAACTAATTTAAGATGACAAAAAGAATCCTTTACAATGTATGGGTACTTCAGCTGTAGGCTTCGAAACAACCCGGCGCCTCGGTGCTATTAGCGCCTGGTCCCCAATAAAAAGCCCCCGGACCCTCTATTTCTACAACGTTTCCGGCGCTTAAAAAAAAAAACTGGGCCCGTTCTTATCTACGTTAACTACTTTTCTTATTTCACTTATGGAGGAACTCATTCATGGTTTTATTTTTAAAGCTAAAGTTTGGAAAAATAATTGTAGTCAAAGCGTGGCCTAAAAAAAGCAGTACTTGCACGCTGGTGAAACATCCGATCAAACGGACCGATGAGCCAGAAAATGTCCCCACAGACATCAGAGACTAGACTCATAGACGTACAGTACACCACCGTTGGCCGAACGCGAGCAAGCGGACCAAAATGGGAAGACCGGTTTTTGAACGTTTTTACGTAGCTTGAACGGTGAAAACACTGGCCAAGTTTGCACAATGACCATTTGTAGACAAGCAGCTGATATTAACTGGTAAATTGCGCTCAAATACATATTGTGGGTACCAGGCAATCCACATGGTCCTTGTGGGTGCACCCCACTAAATAGTGAGGAATTCATGCGCCGAGCTATTTATCATAAAGTGTATGCCCTCAAATTTTTCTGAAAAACAAAGATTTGAGGCCCATTCATTTGATGGATTGTGTAATAATGGCCCACTATCATAACCTGGGGGTCCTTGGCTTCCAACTGTGAGTATTTTGGACACACTAGGCCCTGAAAAAGTGGTCCTAATTTGATTTCAAGCGTAAGGCCTTTTTCCAAAATGGCTGCTTTTCAGTGTGGACGTTTTCACTACTGTAGAGGGTGGTTTTCATTGGGATGAGAATAACTCCCTGGAAACCTGGACTTTAGAAAGTAAATAGAGAAGAATATAAAAGGTTATATATCGATCAATATTTTTTCTTTTGGTTTTAAAAACTGTGGGACTTCTAAGTATTTTTTAATGATTTTTGAATATTTTGTATTTAGCACTGTTTACTATGGCAGTTTATTTAGTGGGGTGCACCCTTGTGCGATCTTGGCCATACTGAAAGCCATTTCGTGTGCTCAAAAATGGGCTGGGGCCGCCGATTGGGATTGATTTTCTTGTGTCATTGGTCCCCTGTCTTCCCTATGTAAGCAGAGGCATCGTGCAGCTTTTGGTTACCAGCGCAATGTGCCTCGTGTGTTCTGTCGGCGTGTACGTGCAGTGAGATCAGTGGTAATAAATGTCATGCAGTGCTTGTTATTATGACAATATTAACATACATGTATGAATGATTGACTGACATCGATAACAACTTCACGCACGCGCACCTTTGCTATTGGAATAAGTTGGTACAACTATAATAATTTGAATATCCTACTGGCAGTTTTCTTGATTTTTGCGCGGGCCGGGCAGTGCAATATTGAATTAATTCGTTACTTTATGGAGAGAAGGAGCTCCTAACTAAAGGTGATGGAGTGGTTTTTAATACGACTATCTGTATGAATTCAGAATACACTGTGAATAAATGATTTGGTTTCTTTTGTGTCAATTTTACCGAAAACAATTGATCTCACTTGTCCAAAATGTAACTTCAATGACTACAGAGAGGGAGAGAGAGAATGAGTTAAAGATAATTGACATTCCTTTAAAAACAAAATTATAATTCAGAAAAAGCCCCTGGGCCGATCCTTTTTATGCTCACCCAGGGGCTAAAATTAGCCCCAGTATGTCGGATGTCTATTTCTACCCCTGCAGCTGATACATGTTTTATAAGCACAAAACACTGTGAAGGCATCACTTTTACTACATGATTGACGGAAAGTACAGATATAAACAATTTAAAAAGTTCACTGTATTCTGTTAAAGTAAACTTGTTTTTGTTCAAGGAAACTATTCTTTGCAGTTTTTAATAATTTCAGTTAAATTAATGTTTTGATACGTACTATGTGTCTGCAATGGGACTGAGCCGTTTATCTATCCTTTATTCACCACAATCTGATGAACAACAAATGTGAATTTATTTGGATTTTCCAATAAAGAATGCGTTGACTAAGTTGATATGGAACTGAGTCGACTATAATACACCTGGCAAGGTTGACAGCAACCTTGTCCCCAGGGATTTCAAGCAGTTTCTGTATACGTTATACCCACTGCTCTCTAACCCTCGAATGGAAAGATTTCAATATCCACAAATCTTAGATATTTAAATTAAGTGCTTGTAGCTGATGGAATTTTGGGTATAGTCTGATACACGGTTAACAAGGATGTGTGCTACAGTAAGGAGGCTGGGACTAGGCCATCAAAATTTCAAATCCTTTGCACTTTTGAATAAAATTAATTATAAAAACAGACATGATACTACATATAAATAAACCAAATCTAAAGATTTGTTTTATTTATGAACAATATTTGAACTGATTTTGATTACTATTTTGTAGTAACAAATTATATCAGCATTGCTGAAATTATTTTCCCCACGAAGGTCTAGTATTGAGAACAAGTAAGTACCCGCAAAAAAGTACCCGATAAAAATATTTTTTGAAAGTAAGTGAACAGTTGTAGTAACGGCCGATAATTGAAGATGATTTGTATGTAAAGTTGAAAGCGGAGGGATTTTCTGGAAGGGAGAAATCATAGGTTTACGAGTTAGAAAATTTGCTCCACGTGTTATTTATCGTGTGGGGTAGGAGCCATGTTCTGACATTTACAGCGACAAATTATTCTTGTTGTTGTTCTAAAAATAGGAGATTGTGAATGGAACAGAAATTCAGACAAGCCAAAACTAAATTGACAATAAAACATTCCCTTTTTGTTTTTCTCACTTTTTGACAATCTCACCTGTTTTGTTGTCCTCCATATCCCATCTGCCTCTGATTAGGAAGCCCAGATTGCGGTACCCCAGATTGCGGTGCCCCAGATTGCGGTGCCCCAGCACTTGATGGGTGCAGACTTCCAAAACCATTTTGTCCTGACTGACTGTAAGTTTGCTGTTGATTTGACACCGGTTGCGGAGCACCTTGGCTAAAGGGGCCATTCATAGCTTGTGTACCATGTTGCAGATGATTCCCTCTTCCTTCTCCAAAGGCACCAATAGGTTGTTTAACCCCCTGAGTTGGGGTACCAATGGGTGGGGGACCAGTGATGGGAGGTGCTTGAGCGTTGACCCCACCGTAGTAATTGTTAGCAGCAGGTCCACCATATTGACCTGGATTTCTCCCCTGCTGAGGTGGGGGTGCTCCATAGCTCTGTTGTTGATTGAAACCTCCAGGTTGCTGAGGTGGTCCTTGATTCATATTATTAAAATGACTCATTTTTCCGTTTCTATTTTTTGACTTTTCTGACCGACTACTGACGTATCGTTAGCAAAGACTTAGTTTTCTCTACAAATCAAGGAAACAGTTTCAGTCTGTATCATTCCAGCTCGAATACTCACGGAATGAGATCATGGAGGAACGAATAGTCAATGTGTCCCCTTCAGTTCATCCCCTCCAATTTCTTTCCTTGATTCTGTTACGTCACCTATGTGACAAGCACGGAAATACACACGTAGCTATCAATACGGACACTCACACATGTCAAAATGGCCGCCGTCCGGCTTACGACTGAAATAATCACTATTTTTCACACTTTCTAAAATTTGCACAACCACCAAATCCTCAAGTATTACTCATGCAATGAATAACTTTGTTCGACTAAATTACAAGGAAGATTTGTATTTCTTTTCTAGGTTAAAAAGTTATAAATATTTGTCGACTTACGGACTTCTGTAATGCCACGTATTGTTAGCTATGACCGTCGCCCGGATGTGCACATGCGCAGTTCAGCCACGTAGGCAAGTTTGTTTCGCTGGTTCGCTGCCACAACGTTATTTGGTTTACAAAAGCCTCAGTACAGTCACAAACAGAGTTGAGGAAAAAGACTACCAGTTAAAGACTATGAGGAGTTTTAATATTTTTTAATATTTTGGAGGAAAAACATTAAGCCAAAAAAGTCTCCGGTTTCTGGTCATCGATCGGCTTCAAAATCGGTGTAGTGACGCGCTTTTTTTTCGGCCATCATTTTTTTTGCCAATAGGGAAATACGTGATACATTGTAATATATACAGGGACAAAATTTCCTATATACAAAGTATGGTGGCTAAGAGAGGCCTCACAAACATTCATACCCCTATGTAAAAAAGTCATTTAAAGCACAGTACGATCCAGCAACTTTGGCTGCAATTGGACATCGTTTCATATCAAAAAATAAATAAATAAATAAAAATTCCGACGAGGCGACGCGCGTGGAGACCAGAAACCGGAGAGTTTTTTGCCTTAAATAAGTACAATAGACCTTTCCCATGAAATATGGTAATTACATTTGCGCATGCGTACAGACACCACTGGTTTACGGAAGCTTGAATTGCCTTCACGTTACTGCAATACTGAGATAATTTATCTCGGAAACAAGGGGTTTTTTTTCATGGAAACACAGCATACAACGATAAAATATCTCAGAAATACATATACATAAATATATATCTCAGAAATACATATCTTATCATTGAATTCCAGGTTTCACAGATATCTTATCATTGAATTCCGGTTTTCACTTATACCTTATCATTGAATTCCACATTTCTTTTAAAGAAATATGTATTTCTGAGATATTTTATCGTTGTATTCTGTGTTTCCATGAAAAAAAACCCTTGTTTCCGAGATGGGGTCATGCCTATGTTCCCTCAGCCCTGTGTTCCCTCAGCCCTATGTTCCCTCAATGCCTAACATTTTTTTAAAATCCAAATTAGAACCCTATGTTCCCTCAACCCTATGTTCCTCATCCCAAAATAGACCCTATGTTGGGATGAGGGAACATAGGGCTGAGGGAACATAGGGTCTATTTTGGGATGAGGGAACATAGGGATGAGGGAACATAGGGCTGAGGGAACATAGGGTCTATTTTGGGATGAGGGAACATAGGGCTGAGGGAACATAGGGCTGAGGGAACATAAGGCTGAGGGAACTTGAGTACGGTCCCTCCGAGATAAATTATCTCAGTACTGCAGTAACGTGAAGGCAATTCAAGCTTCCGTACTGGTTGGCAAACGCCATAGAGTTGTGCAGTATAAAAACGCACAAGCGCGTGTGCGTTAAGCCACCATCATCCCCATACAAAAAAGCGCAACGTTCCGATCCCTCGTTTTGCCCACCATGGTAAAGGCGTCTATTCAAATAAATGCTTTGAGTATACTAGTTGACGTCAGCGCAGCCTAGCCAGCCGGGGGGGGGGGGGGAAGTGTTGGGACAAAAGTGCGCCACCAACGCAGCTATATGCCTCATTCGCAAACACCGATATGATGCGCGTGGTGAACATCGTGGTGCGCGTATAGACAACGGGTATTACTATACCTCATACATATTCATGATCGAGAACCGAATTCTCACTGGTCCATTCACCGTCACGTGCCAGATGCTATTTTTGCTGTTTACCTCGCGTCCGCGAGTATTCACGCACAGGGTAAATACGCATGCGCAGTAGTGCGTAGTAGACTGTCGCATCGGGGAACAGTCCCGGCGGGGAAATAGTCCCAACGATCTGTTCCCTGCATCCGGGAACATGCCAGCGGGGAACAGTAGTACGCACGCGCGAACATCGCCTTAGCTGTAGCTAGCTAGCTAGCTACGTACATACACATGAAAAGATGGCGGCACACGTAAATGTAAATTCGCGTTTTATTTCACAGTGGTTATATTGCCTTTCCCCTTGCTTCTTATTGTAATGGCAACTGAATATGTATGAGGTATAGTAAAACAGATATAACATGGTTTATTTCGGGTGGACAGTCGATATTAGCTCCCCTCGGTATTGGAAGTTGAGAAACTAGTTCCCTCGGCTTCGCCTCGGGAACTAGTTTCTCAACTTCCAATACCTCGGGGAGCTAATATCGACTGTCCACCCTCAAACCATGTTATATCTGTATACTGTGTAAGCAGCAAGCACGTGCGTATGTTCAAATAGTTAGTGTGCGTCAATAACATTCTCTCGCGCGCTGCAAACGTATACGTGCATGTACAGTATGTACGTGTATTTAACGGCTTGGCGACAACATTTTATAAATCATTTACGTTTAATAGAAATCTCAAAATATCGGCAAGGGTCAACGGACAGATTTCCGTAAAACTCTCTTGAAAGGTAAATCAACATTATTTATTCAGATTAAGGGAAAAAAGTCAGAGGGTCAACGGTAAACTTTTACAGAATCTTCTGTTCGTTGACACTGTTTTTGTTGCAATTCAGGGGTGTCGTTTCATTAAGAGTTTCTGTGAAAAAAATTACATTAACATTTTCAGTTTTACAAAATATTTTGAAAAATGTGAGAGTTGTGTTTTTCGTTGTGATTATTAATGTTAATTAAATTGTGATAAAAGGTATGAAAATTTAAATATTAAACTGTTTCGCAAATGTTTTGCCCCGTCACATTAATGGTATGGCCTACAAGGCGCGTCAAGCATCGGATCACGTGAGACCCTTCCCCCTGACGTCAGCCATAGAGCTAGCGAGGATCTGTTCAGTGCACTGTGATTCGACATAACGCTTGTTTCATGGGTGACAAAATTGCAGTTGATGTGCGTACGTACGTGCGGAATATCTCCAGCGATCATTGGCTGGTAGAAGTACACACGCATGTAGTACCATAACATACGCACATAAAGTGGACGTGGCTATCAAGACACTGGGTGCAAATTCACTGCTAGAGGGCTAAGATGTGCACACTGAGCGAATAGACCTATGCTAATTACATTTGCGCATGCGTACAGACACCACTGGTTGGCAAACGCCATAGAGTTGTGCAGTATAAAAACGCACAAGCGCGTGTGCGTCAAGCCACCATCATCCCCATACAAAAAAGCGCAACGTTCCCTCGTTTTGCCCACCAATAGTGTCAATGCGCACGCGCGATGTGTAATTAGCATATTTCATGGAAAAGGTCTATTGACATGATCAACAGCGATCTAACATGTGCCCTCAACAGCTTATGCGCGCACGGTGCGAAAAACTTGCGCCCGTCACGTGTTAGTTCTTCTAGTTATAGTGCCCCTTGTGGTTGTTGTCTTGGCTTATTATAGCTTCTAGTTTTTTTTAAACACGTATTTACTGGCATTATCCGTACACAAGTGCACGTTTTATGTACCCCTCGAACATGGGAGTATATTAATGAATTAATGGTACAAGTACATTTTTAAAACAGCTTATACCAGATAATGGCAATTCTGGACTTTGCATACTAAATCAAGCGTATATATCAAGCGTACAGTGTGTATATGCCTCATTAATTTTAGGTTTACGAACAACTGTCAAGTGCCAATGCTATTTATGGTAGATTTAATTGATTTTACTGACTTTTTCATTAGGTCAGGTGAAACAATCTCAAAATATTTTATAAAACTGTATGTAGTTTTATTTCAAAATGTGTACAATATCATACAGGGTAATCTACAATATTAATATTGTTTGCATAGCAATGGAACAAGAGGGCGTTGCTGAACTCTGCGGCCGCTATGGGCATTTGGTGGGTTGTGACCATTCAAGAACATCTCAAGGGATAATAGATAATGTGAAGACTTCACAATAATTTCAGAATTCTTAAATTCTTAATTTCAAAATGTTCACCTTTTCACAGTATGTCTCTCGCCCGGCAAGTCATCATTTTAATTTCACTAGAACAATCATTGTATAGGATTTTTGGCCCTAGTAAAGTTAATGCAATTGGAATTACCTTTTATAGAGTGTTGTTTAATAATTATATATTTTTACGGATTGAACAGTTTTCTCATTGTAAGTTATTAAGTGTATTGTGTCTCTAGGCTCTCGAAGCCAATGAAAATAACAACTTTCGACAAATTGGGCATAACCGATTATAAGGATGACATTTGTCTGGAGTCAAATCTAAAACCAGATACAAAATGAAACTCAATTAAATACTTGTCCATATTGTCTGGCGAATGTAACTGCTAAATCCACACTCTTAAAACTAGTTGAATCAACGTTTTGAAGAGTTCGGTCAGTGACACCTCTTTATAAAGTCGGATTTAACTTGAACAAGGGATGAATTAAGATGGATAAAGTTAGACTTAACTTGACTCCATGTTAATTCAACACTCTCTTTGAGTTTGAATTTAACTTTATAAAGTGTTGTCACTCACCGAAGGTTGATTCAACACTTCAGTTTTAAGAGTGCATATCGACTGGTTCATTTGTCTTAAATATCGAGCAAGAGTCTCCTCCAGGGAGAGAGAACAATAATATCCATTTTTACACATGATCACATCCCTGCTCGTGATGTGATTCATCTTGTTCTCACTTCTTGAGACCACTTCATTTGATCTTTAAGAAAATCCAAGGTCCTGTCAGTTATAGTCCAGTGGTATATACTTAATTAACGTGGGGGACTAGTGGACCTATTATAAACTGTACTTGATACTGTTATTGATGTTAAATTATTCGGCTAGCAATGGACGACTTTGTTGAACGGGACTCAGTCTATAAAACTCGTATGGGAAGAGCCAGAAGTAGGGAGAATCAACCCCGGCTACCGCACAGCAAAAGGGCTGGTAGGGAGAATCAACCCTGCCTACCGCACAAGGAAGTGACAAGCTTGGAGCGCATGTAACAAGCTGCATAAAGTATGGCAATCTGATATTTCTAATGCAACCAAGATCGCCTTTTTCAGAGCCTGCGTAGAGAGCCTACTTTTGTACGGCGCCGAAACATGGACTATTAATAAAGAGCTTCAGAAACGTCTAGATGGCACATACACCGGCTTCTAATGCGAGTCAAAAATCTGTCATGGAAGAACCACCCAACCAAAGCCCAAATTTATGGAGAGATTCCATCTATCTCAACAACTAGTGGTACAAAGAAGAGCCCGATTTGCAGGTCATTGCTACAGGGCGAAGGACTATGGAACGCCACAGCTGCCTTCGGTGCCCATATCGCTTCATTCGGCCGATTCACCATTTCATTCGGCTACTCATCATTTCATTTGCCCAATCATCATTTCATTCGGCTAGTCTTCATTTCGTTCGCCTTTTCGTCATTTCATTCGGCTAGTCGTCATTTCATTCGGCCATTCACCATTTCATTTGCCCAATCATCATATTCAGCTAGTCTTCATTTCATTCGGCTATTCACCATTTCATTTGCCCAATCATCATTTCATTCGGCTAGTCTTCATTTCGTTCGGCTTTTCATCATTTCATTCGGCTAGTCATCATTTCATTTGCCACCAAGATCAAGCTAGCCGCGGATTCAACCGCGGATTCAGCTGCAGGTTTTCTCACGGATTTAACCGGATCGGGTCAGTTTAAAAACTGGATAGATGTAAATTTAAAACCCACGATCAGGTTGGTCCAGTGCGTGTGAATACTGCACTCAATACGGTACGTTTCCACACGGCGCATGCGAAATGAAATGATGATTGCGCCAAGCCTCTGTCGTTAAAAGCGTAATCTTATAACGCCAAAACCACGATATGCCCTAAGGTGAAATGTCATAGTTGTAGTGATATGGAGTTATAACATAAATTAATCAGATAATTAATTATTGCTTTAAAATGATTTCCTTGCTTTACGCGCGAGCTGCGTGCGTGAGCTGCATGCGTGCGTAAGCGCAAGCGTATGCGTGAGTTGATCTTTCTAAGAAAATAATATTTTGTTCTAGAATGAAAATAATAATAAGTAAAGAGGTTAAATATGTTTGCTGATGGAATAAGAAGGCAGTTGGAGATTGATCGGGATAAGGAGAGGAACTGATGAGTTTGCATCAGTGACTAATATTAATAAAATAAGTGATCGTCAACTAACGTTAGTAATCCTGTCTCACTGTGTGTTTAATCAATCTTTGACTCAATCGATGAACCCCGCACTTCGCACGAAGTCATTTATAATCACTCATACGAGAGAACTTTACAAATGTTACGTTTCGGTCGGGTATCCTGTTACCCGGATATCCAGTACAGCCTTAATCACTGGTGGTGATAAAGCCATCAACAATGTAACTATAAATACATGTACTCCATTAGAAATTATCAAGCTTTATTCCCCCAAATGGTTAACAATTTCCTAGCTATGACAAATAAATAACCTCCATGGATGATCCAGATTGGCTGATATGTAGATGAGCAGTATGTGAAAATAATAAATACTAATTCTACATTCATTTCAAAGGTGCTTTGCCTTTTGTGAGGAATTGCCTTTTAACTATGTATTGTTCCTATTTATTCATGATGATCATGCACCATCACCCCCACCTGATCATAAAATTCTCCTGTCCTCCAAACCTGACGTGCATAAAGGATAAACATCCCAACTCTCTCCATCACAACACTACCTACACGTTGCTTCAGGCACCATAAAGCTGTGGTAGTCAAGAAAAACCAGGAGAACCAAAGAGCATAGTCAGGTTCCTCAGTGGGAATATTGGGTAGAGGTCCTAGGGTGTCTACTTGAGAAACCTGAATGGATGAGTTGGGCTCAAGACCTGTATGAAGATAATAGGGAAAAAAACAGAAATAATGAAAAGTGAATTCTTATATATATATATATATATATATATAAATGTGGGGATGCTGCGTAGCACTGTAGAACTTAGAAAATGTGAATAGTAAAGGTGAAACAGTGCTCACCGGATAGTTATACCCGAGCTTTCGGTGCGATGCACCTTCATCAACAAGCCTTAATTCCCTTGAAGGTGCATCGCACCGAAAGCTCGGGTATAACTATCCGGTGAGCACTGTTTCACCTTTACTATTCACATTATATATATATATATATATATATATTTACTTGTTCGGACATAGGGCGACCGACTTCTATAGAAATTGCTATTTCTCTGCGTTAAGGCGACCGTTGCCGGTCGCCTTAACGCTCAGCTACCCTTTAAAGTCATAATTTTGTCATAAAGTCTAAAAATCATCGCTTCCTTAGCCTCTAATTAGTGTAAACATCTTATTTCCAGAGTTTTGGACGGTTGGAGGATATATAAAAAAAGGGAAAGGTAAGAGGGAATTTTGTGCACGTTTCTATGGAGCGGTCGCCCTATAGGTGAAAAGAGAGTTATATATATATATATATATATATACACACACACATATAGAACTAACAATGTGATGCTTAAACAAGTCTATCCCCTTTATTGCTCAAGGAAACACCCATGGTTAAAATTCAAACCTTCATTCTAAAGACTTAGCCAACAGAAGTTTAGTCTACAAGAATATAAGTGAGTTGACACACAACTCATGACTGTTTCTGAAACAATACTAATAATAACAGTCATGCAAGTCTATGAATATATGAAATTTAATTCTTGAAGCAAACAAATCTACTTAATTGTGCAGATTTAATGTCAACATTTTTCAGGCACCAGTGTTAATTTCTCATAAACTGTAAAGACAGAATGTACACTTTGGTTTGGTTTTAATTAGTAACTTATGGACAAGTACAGTAATATCTGTATATTGATATGCTTACTGATATGCATTTACATTTAAAGACCATACAAAATGGTAAATATTTTCAACCCTATTTTAAGTAACTCTAAGTAGGAATCACCAAAAACAAGACTTTCATTATTTTTATTTAACCCTTCAAAAAACCTATGAAAATGTACTTTGCCACTACCGCGAACCAACAGGCCCGAAACAAAAGCCGTCGGGGACACTTTTACTGAGCCTATTTTGATGACGTACATTTACGGCAGGGCGTACCCTACAATTATTTACTGCGGTACGTTTTGTACACAAAGCATATTCCATCGTGTACAGCTGCAAAAATAAGTTTACTAACTACGACTTCCGAAAGTGTTTTTGAAGATGTTTCCAAAAGTAGTACTGACCAATTGTGATGTTCATCATCATCATTTGATGGAGATTATACTGATACCAAAATTGGTGATATAAGTGACATAGAATCGTATCAATTAAGCCCGGAATGGACAAAATCCGGACAAAATCCTGGCGAAAATGGTGAAGCCGAAGGAAGATCTCGAGTCCGGCATAAGCGCACATAATGGTACCCCATTTTTATGGCTTTTTCCGAACAAATATTCTAAGAGCAACCAAAGTTTTGAATGTCCAGTATTTGATTTGTTGAATTTTGTTAATCTCACTGCAAAATGTGTCCAAATTGTTCTTCCTTTGGTGATCTTGCCAGTTCTGTCAACCAGACTAATAGTTTGACAATGACCCGGCCCCACGTACATATACATGTCCACACTGGAAACATACGTACACGGACACACACAATACACGAGTTGCACGTCAAGGGGAATCCCATACACACAGGACTGAGGACGATCAGAGCATACTGATCAAAACGTCGAGTTGTACCTCCAGTTCTTTTCAGAACTAATTACTACTCAATTGAGCATTTCACATGGTGTCACCGCAATTACTCTTACTTATGTAAACAGTGTGTTCGGTGGAGGAGTGTCCACTAACGTTGGATTATAACTTATTATTCCCCGGATCACTCTTTTCACTACGAACAATAAAGGTACTAAAAGAATAGAGCATATCAGGTGGAAAATATGTGCTCGGCAATTTTGTATGTGGGGAGAACCCTCTGTTGCATTTTCCCAGGCATTATACTGATTGAATTCACAAGTACTAATCACCTTGTGAAGTAGGAAGCTAGCATTTGTTTTTAATGTTACCTTATAATCTATAATTCCCATCATAAAATAAGCAATAGATATAGGTATTTCTTCTAAACATGTTGGCCAAGGCAAAGTGATTTATTCTTCTTCATACACAATACAACATATTACATTTACTCTCAAGTGTTTTAAACATCGGCCAACCCGCAAACTGAACTGGCAAGACTCTTACATATTACGCGGCATGCCTTTGATGTTATCAGCTTTCAGCAGGTAACAGTCGCTGTAGTCACAGCCAGCCACCAATGTCGGCTTCCTCAAAGGCATTACCAGCAAGTACTATTTGCGAATACTACAATTAATGCGTACCACTACCAGCAGTGCCTAGACAAAACGGTGTGAATAGTAGTCACGAATAGTAGTCACGAATAGTTAGCAAACAGTTCACGACTGCAAGTTATGCAGTGCAAAGGCAATACATTATTGCAGTTAACAGTCACTGCAGTCACACCCAACCAGCCAGCCACGTCGGCTTCCTCATAGGCATTACTCGCGAGTACTATTTGCGAATACTACAAAAGCTTACCACTACCAGCAGTGCCTAGACAAAACTGTGTAATTGGCAGTGTTACTCGCGAATAGTAGTCACGAACAGTTGGCAAACAGTTCACGACCGCAAGTTATGCAGTGCAAAGGCAATACATTATTACTCACAATTAATCGTGAATGGTCATTATTCGCGAATAGTTGCAGGTATTCGCGCCAGACCGATTAATCGAATAGTTCAAAATCCGCGAATACGAGTACGATTAGCAACAACTATTCGTGAATATTCGAATAATCAAACTATTCGCCCAGGCCACAGTGGGTATCCTCCCCACCATTTTGTCTTCAGCGTTTAGAGCGGACCAGTATTTAGAGCGGACCAGCATTTAGAGCGGACCAGCTTTAGAGCGGACCAGCTTTAGAGCAGACCAGCTTTAGAGCAGACCAGCTTTAGAGCAGACCAGCTTTAGAGCAGACCAGCTTTAGAGCAGACCAGCTTTAGAGCAGACCAGCTTTAGAGTGGACCTAATGATGTCTGCTGTAAGCAGCCAATTATTGTGGCATCTGCCAGTATACAACCAATGAAACCAAGGTGCTGTAAGTTTTTGAGCAAATGTGAGGTGGTCTGCATGAGTTTTCTTGCAGTAATAATGTTTATTGCATTTTTTTTCCCTGAAATTTATAAGAACAATGGGGTCATGACCACTTCCTCCCTGTGACCACTTTATTATGAGGTCAAGCTTTACTTTTGCATTCATAAATGTCCTACAATTTTGTTGTCAAAATATAAAAACTGTTTCAACCATGTATTGAGGACACAAAAGCTTGCACACGCCTGATGACACTAAGTGCATGGCAAGAAACAACTTCTTCCCTCCAATTAGCTCAACTTTCACCTACAAGTGGACAGAGAAGGTACTTAAGAGAAAAACTTTTACAGGTTTTTGATGTTTTATTGTAAAATATAACATTAATCATTGAGAAACATAAATACTGTACCTGTGAAATTTCGAATAAATTCGGTTAATTTGCTGAATGATCTTTGGCTGTAGTTGAACCTCATAACTGGCTTGCTGTTGTGGAAGAGAAGAATATTTGGCACAGCAACAATTCCATAGCGGGTGTTCAGACTAAAAGATAAAACAATGTAACAATCAACACAATCAAAACTAATTTACACACACTTAAGGGGTCTTTTATACAAAACTTTCTCCATGGGTGTGAGGGAGATTAGAGTTTACTCCAGGTCTCATTCTGTGACATTTTTAGTCATGTCTTGTTTTGATAAACATAATAAGAGAAGCTAGGTAGGAGGGGGTCTTGAAATGGATTTGTACACTTAATGACAATTGCTTTGTGGGTATCCATTTTAAATCATTGGTTAACTTAATTTTCATTTTGGAATATTTATTTGTACACAGGAAATATTACAACTTAGCAGAGCAGGTTGACCCGAAATATGTCCTATAGGGTTCGGCACCCACCCAAAAGAAACAACAAAAAAGTACCTATAGGACCTATTAATTTTATGAAGGTTCTAAAAAATGATTCAAATTTCTTGGTACTGAGATTTAAAAGGAAATCATATGACAGCTGTATACCTGTTATGTTGAAAAGCATCGATGGCCAATACCTGTAGATCTGGGAAAGCTCTTCCTATGGCATTAAATGCTGGTGCAGCTGAAGCTGAGAACTTACACCACGGTGCATAAAACATTACAAACGCACAATAGCCACCCAAAATACTTGAAGAATTATCATCCTTCATATCCCAGTAGTTTATAGCTTCTATTAACTCTGTGCTATTAACAATCTTTACTTGTGCTGTTTGATTTCCCATGGGTCTCTTCAAGCATGGGTACTTAATCTTTCGTTGAGTCTTTGCTATTGTACTATTTGCATAAGTGAAATCTGGATGCGAGTAGTGGGTACTGGCATTGAGTGTTTTGTTGAGACCTTTTAAGAATTGATGAAAGACATCTGGTCTCATGTATGATGCTAATAAATGAATGTAGTCAATGGGCGTGGCCGAGTCTGGTTCTGAAGGAATCTCAATATCTTTCATTTGTTCTTGTGTGGTACCTTGTTCCTCCATACTCAACGCTGTTGAACACTCATCAAATAGATGTTCTTTTGAGTCGGTGAGAAACTGACCATTTTCTCCTTCCAGAATGAGATCCTCATAGGATGTGTCGTCATCATCAGCATTTATTACTTCTGAAGCGACAAAGTGTGCATGATTACTGATTATTATTCTATTGACAACATCAAGCTTTTCTTTGATAATATGCACCATGTTTATAATGGCAATCTTTTTCATTAATAAGTAGAACAAGCGTTGCTGTTTAATTTGAAGTTCGAGCACTGGATCAGTGATGGCACTGTGTGTTCTAACTTTAAATATACAATTTTGTCTTGCGAAAAACATGGTGCATATTACCATGAAAGTGTCTAAGTTAATGTTATTCTGATTCGTTAAGTTGGTCATCAAATAAATCACGGGGCAGTTGGTTGGTGAATACTTAAAATTAAATAGATACCTTCTTAATCTTAAGAATGTCGTATCCAACTGCCACATTTTAAGTTTTTTTTAAATTTTTTAAATTTTTTTGTTAAAAGTTAAAAAATTATTCTATCGATTTTTGGGGGTAGGGCTGTGCCGGGTATCCGGATACCCGACCGAAACTGCCATTACCCGGTTCTGTTTTTCGGTTCCGAGTACCCGTAAACGACTTTTTAAAATTGGGACTTACCATTTCAGCGGTGTGAACAGACATTTTTTACTATTGAACAATGTACTGTTTACACTTTTAGGAGCAATTTTATTCAAGATAACGCCTTTGTAGTATTTTACTGACATTTTCCATACACTTTTGTCCAACGATACATTGTATCCAATCATTAAGACTCAAATAACCTGGCTTAGGCATGCTACAAACAAGTATCAAACTAGCTGCTCAGGATGGAATGTTTGCCTATTGTTCACAGTAATTGGATTAGTGGGACAATAACTGCTGGTTTATGTCTGCACTGGAGTGTGCAACATGATGTGTTAATAGAGGGGATTTTATTATTGGGACGTCCACATTAATTGTTGTAATAAAAAAGTAGTGTTGAAATTGGTTTTGTTGTGTAATTATTTTGATGTGCCACTGACAATCCCTCAGCATATCACCAACATTTACATTTATTTACCCGCCGATACCGAGCTCTCTTGTGTATTACATTTGCCGACAAGGTGAGTTTGTTTCAAAAGAAAGACATAAAAAAGGAGGTGTTAAGTCGGTCATTGTCTTTGAAACCAACAGTGGGATCCATAATCAGTCGGATTTGAAAGGTATTATTGGTTGCGGGTTTGATCCTTTCAATTGGGCAGCATATTTTTACAATCACCTAATCTCCTATCAGTTGAAAAAACGTTTATGAGGGACGAAATGCGGTTGCTTATGATGCGGTTGCTTATGCGGTTGCGAATTATGGATCGTCAAACATTGATAGAGGGGACAAATTGGCTGTGAATTATGGATCGTCAAACATTGATGGAGGGAACAAATTGGCTGTGAATTATGGATCGTCAAACATTGATGGAGGGGACAAATTGGCTGTGAATTATGGATCGTCAAACATTGATGGAGGGAACAAATTGGCTGTGAATTATGGATCGTCAAACATTGATGGAGGGGACAAATTGGCTGTGAATTATGGATCGTCAAACATTGATGGAGGGGACAAATTGGCTGAATACTAATTAAAAAGTAGACCAAACTTTCACCGATACGTTTTGTTAAGTTATTTTTTGATGAGTGCGCATCCTAAATTTTAGACTCATTTCTTGACTGACTGATCAACACGATATGCCACGTTCAACAGGGAATAGTCAAGTTTGGTCCCATTTTGAGAAAAAGGGGCCCAAATTGGTAAAAATTCATTCTTTCAAGAAACAATGTTTATTGACAGGTTTATTGAACATATTAATATTCAAGTTCTGATTTTAGATTCGTAAATTGTTTGCAGTTTGTTAGTTTAATAATATCAAATATTATTTTAGGATGCAAAATCATGTCCTTATCCAAAGCCAACATGGCGTACGGGATATCCTTATTTAGAAGGCAAGGGCGCGGCAAGGCGCAAGCACATGAATGTTTTCTCACAACGGATTAGTTCCGCCCACATCGCCTTTGACCAATGGCATTATTCAACACGTGTTTTGTGACATGAACATTAAAGTCAACTTGCTATACGCATGCGCTCTGATCCAAAGCCAACATGGCGTACGGGATATCCTTATTTAGAAGGCAGGGCGCGGCAAGGCGCAAGCGCATGAATCGTTTTCCCACAACGGGTTAGTTCCGCCAACATCGCCTTTGACCAATGACATTATTCAACACGTGTTTTGTGACACAAACATTAAAGTCAACTTGCTATGTTTTATATGCGCTCTGATCACGCACGACCAGTGTGATTATTGTCTTCTGATGATGGTAGTCACTCCCTGACACAGTCACGTGCGAGGCCGCTGTAGCTGCGTGATGCACCGGCCATGCGTGCGCGCGTGTGATCAATTTTTACGGTTTTATTTCAGAAATAACTTTCCGTAAATTAATACAATATTTTGTCACCAAGATGTTATACTTTAATAAAGATCGAATTAAATATGGTATCCTCTGTATTATAAAGGTCAATTTTGTTAACGTTTACATGTATTTGTACACCAAAGGAGGCATGTTTTCAACAAGAATGAAAACGGGTATCCGGGTTCCGAACTTTCCTGATTTCGGGTATCCAGTTCCAAAAATATCCGAAAACGCACAGCCCTATTTGGGGGTACAGAAAGCAAAAACTATCTTTAAAATCCACTTTTATGATGGTTTTCGGACTTTATTTCCTTTCTAAAAAAATCCTCCCCTTCAGAAAATAGAAGAATCCTATTATAGTTGCCATTGCGCATGTACAATGACCATGTTGGTCACTAACGGGGGAGTTGACAAGATCAGACCGACATGATTGAGGAAGTCATAGTATTCCAAAAATGCCCGATTTTTCATGAAATAAATATCCTGGAATAATATGTCCATCATCATCCATATGTTCTCCACCTTACTGGGTAGGTACATGTAAGATTACATTATTGGTTATATTGAATGAGAAAAAGTAGCGGTTGGATACAACATTCTACCCTTATCTTATTCTTTGTAACAACCACGACAGAAATGATACAGGTTAGTATAGGGCTGTGCCGAATAACCAAATATTCAATCAATGGTTCGAATATACGGTTGTTTTTTTCCGGTTCAAATATTTGAAGGAAAAAAGTGTTTGTTGAATTTTTTTTTTTATATTGGCGCTTCCATCATTACCCCCCCCCCCCCCAATCATCCTCTCGTCTACATTTGGTCACCACCTAGCTAGTCCATCCTAGTCCAGGTGACATTATGTTTAATACATTTTTTTTTTGGGGGGGGGGTTAAGACAACTTGACCCTTGTGACAAGTCGACACGGACAACTGCTGTGCGTTTTTGAATAATTTGATAACCGGATTTTGATTTCAATCGAATTTCGATATGGTGAGGCCAAGAAATGGGTCCACAGGTCATAAGACATCTCAACCCTTCTGACAACTCGACCTAAAAAAAAAAAACTTACCCATGAGACAACTCCACCTTCGTGACAACTCAACCCATGAGACAACTCGACTCATGAGAACTCAACCTCCTGTGACAACCTCCTGTAGTCACTCAAGATATTGTGTATTAGGATTGTGAAATTTCATGAACATTGTGTTTATGAAACCTGAGATATTATTTAATAAGTTTTGACTTCATATTTTTTGGGCATCACTTTGCGTGTGTGTGCAACTTATCAACTGGTTTTGTGACGTCACTGAGATGCCTACTCCAGGTTTATTTTAGCAAATTTCAACCCTTTTTCATTCAAGTTAATACCCGACTCATTCAGCAAAAAGATTCAAATTCATACTAAGTTGCGCTGCATTATATCGTCTGTATGCATCAATCCTTCCCGCAGCATGAGCAAAAAAAGGGGGTCGAGTTGTCACGTGGGTCGAGTTGCCACGTGGGTGGAGTTGTCACGTGGGTTGAGTTGTCACGTGGGTCGAGTTGTCACGTGGGTCGAGTTGTCACGTGTGGGTCGAGTTGCCACGTGGGTCAAGTTTTGTCTCATGGGTCGAGTTTTATCTCATGGGTCGAGTTTTATCTCGTGGGTCGAGTTTTGTCTCGTGGGTTGAGTTTTGTCTCGTGGGTCGAGTTTTGTCTCGTGGGTCGAGTTTTGTCTCGTGGGTCGAGTTGTCACAAGGGTCGAGATGTACGTCACAAGGGTCGAGATGTCTTAATAATACTCTTATGACCTGTGGACCCATTTCTTGGCCTCACCATATCGAATATTCAATCGAAATCAAAATCCGGTTATCAAATTATTCAAAAACGCACAGCCCTAGGTTATTATTTTGGTTCTACCTTCCGGTTGGACATTATCATTTATTGTCCGGAAACTGGACAACTATTTTAGATTCATGCAAATGCATTGTTACTATGTATTGTTAGACTTAGAGGAAGTTACTTTAATTCATGATGGCGGTACGGTAGGCAATTTGAACATTTCTGTGGCAATTATTAATACATTATACACATTGTAATACAAAATTTTACTTACCAAGGCTCAAGCAACTAACTAACGTTATAGTAAATATTGACATCAACATCACTGCATTAAGAAAGTGCATGGTGGCCGCCATTTTCTTTGCACTTTGACATTAATAATAATAATAATAACCTTGCTTTGAGTTTGACATTAATTTTATCTAACCATTGACATTGTCTATAGTACGAATAGAAAATGTCTCTTAATACGTAAGTTAACTGGGGACATTTTCCAAAGAATAGACTAGATAATTTCTTTTGTGAAACCATAATATCAGGAGCACTTTTTAGGAGGTTGGCATGAGATAAGATACCCGAGTTAAAACAGAATCCACGCCCATCTTATGATCTAAGCTTCCATGTGACATCCACATCGCGGCTATAACCACCTGATTCCCTACTGCCCAATCAGATTACACGCCACAAAGTGTGTTGGCTATTACAAGAATTGGACGTAGTTCCTCCGAGGAACTACGGGTCACGATGAAATCAAGGGCTTCCGAAAACGATACAAAATTAAATTTAAAACTGTCTTACAATGTTCTTAATACTCGTTTGTTCTTTAATGCAATTATTTATTGTAATACAATTGTCAAAAACCTCTTACAAAATTTATGAGCAATAGTAATAAGGAGAAAGTGTGAAAATACATGTAATAAAGTTAATTCATTCTTAATTACAAAATATGCACTTGACTAGTATGCCTCACAGTAATGTCATTGATAAGAAGTCATGTAATAACAACAACAACAACAACAACAACAACAACAACAACAACAACAACAACAACAACAACAACAACAACAACAACAACAACAACAACAACAACAACAACAACAACAACAACAACAACAACAACAACAACAACAACAACAACAACAACAACAACAACAACAACAACAACAACAACAACAACAACAACAAAAACAACAACAACAAAAAAAACAGCAACAACAACAACAACAACAACAACAACAACAACAACAACAACAACAACAACAACAACAACAACAACAACAACAACAACAACAACAACAACAACAACAACAACAACAACAACAACAACAACAACAACAACAACAACAACAACAACAACAACAACAACAACAACAACAACAACAACAACAACAACAACAACAACAACAACAACAACAACAATAATAATAATAATAATAATAATAATAATAATTATTATAATAATGTGTGGACTTATATAGCGCACGTATCCACCAACTGAGTGGTGCTCAAGGCGCATTATATTATTACCCTTGCTCATAAGGCTCATAAGGCTCATAAGGCTCATAAATCATTCCTGAAACCATCTCAGCTCCCTGGGGAGTATACAGCTCAATTGCTGCCATTACAGCGCATATAGGGCTAATCAACCAACTCTGCCCTCACAGGTACCCATTTAACCCCTGGCTGGAGAGAAGCAATTATGGTAAAGTGTCTTGCTCAAGGACACAAGCACCATGGTCACGGCTGGGATTCGACTCAGCCATCAGAACACAAATCCGATGCACTAAACCGCTCAACCATGGCACTCCACTCATGTAAATCACAAGAACGGCATTTTAAATTGCTGTTTGATGCTAAAGGGAAAAAAATTATAAATAAATAAGTAAAAATAAATATAAAAAAATTCTTTATATCTTCTTTCAAGATATGCAATGGATGTCTCGAAAGTCTTGTGAAGCATATTTGTCTTTTGACCAAAAAAAAACCCAATGGGAATATACTCCTGAGGGAGTACATTCAGTGCATGTAACAGCTAACCGTGGATTGTAATATGCTAATTGTAAACCTTGCCCTGATGAAACGCACATGTCCTTTGACAATCAGTCAGCCGTTGACACTGAGCCTGGCGTTGCCGTGCACGCTCAGAGTGCATGGAAATATATTTCAAATTATAACCATCTCGTGAAGAACATTTACCAGTGGAATTGGAGAAAAACTATATACCAGTACCGCCTATAGCCTACGTTGTAATATTTTTGTTTTGTTTGGCGGTAGGAGATGAACATCTGAGACAGTAAACTTGTTGTGACAATTCTATACTTTGTGTTGTTATCGTAATTACATTTTTGATCTTTGCAAGAAAATGTCGAATACTGCAGTAGAATACACGCTCTCCTTCGAAAATTACGAGGTGTTGCTAAGCACAAATCGGACACCCTGTGATCCAGAGGCTCCGTTTGAATTTGAGAAGCATTTTATAGTCGAGGATAAGATATGGTGGTTCCAGAACAATTGGACTAAATCAATTTTATACAGTGCTTTGTACGCAGCGCTCATTTTTGGTGGCCGGTTGTACATGGAAAAACGGCCTAGATATGATCTTCGTGTCTGCCTTGCGATGTGGTCATGCAGCCTGGCTATCTTTAGCTGGATGGGAGCTATACGAGTTTGGGCCGACACAATCGTCTTCGTAAGTACCTACGGTTGGAAAGCCTCCGCTTGTGACCCTGTCTTCTACAAGGGGGTTGCTGGCTTCTGGTCCTGGCTCTTTGTTTTGAGTAAGCTTCCGGAGCTAGGAGACACCATCTTTATCGTACTTCGCAAGCAAAAGTTGATATTCCTGCATTGGTATCATCACATTACAGTCCTAGTCTACTGTTGGTACACCTATCCTCAGCTCGTCGCACCATCTCGCTACTTCGTTCTCATGAACTTTTCCGTTCACTCCTTGATGTACAGCTACTACACTCTCAAAGCTTCCAAGCTGGTCAACATTCCAAGTTGGATCAACATCTTAATTACCACCTTGCAGATCGCCCAGATGTTCGTGGGATGCGCTGTCAATTGTTACGCCTATTCAGTGAGACAAAATGGCGGGTTCTGCTCAACAACAGACGAGAATCTGCGAGCTTCTTTCTTGATGTACCTAAGCTATTTCACCCTGTTTGTGTATTTCTTCTATGACACCTATATGACAAATAGGAGAAAAGCTCGGGAAGCCCAGACCATCAAATCTTATCAAGACTCCAACGAAAATGTAGCAAAGAAAAACCTATAAAGAAAATTCCTGGAAACATAAATTTAAATAAAGTTCTTTTCTCAGTATCTTTACAAACGAAATTAATTTATTCATTACAGTATAAATATAGCAAATATGTTTGTTTGTTTCAAGGGAACCTGAGCGTGTACTGCAGATGTTCAACAACTGGAGTTTGATTTTTTTTATAGATATCTACGAGCCCCCTACCTTATTTGTTACCTGTTTATCTAAAAGGTTTATTATGATTATGTTCATTATAATGAGCTCATATTCTTGACCCCAGCCCATCCCACAAATTCGTCGACCTCTCTCTCTCTACACCCTCTTTGCTTTAGTGTCCTTCCAAGTGCGAAATATAAACGTGAAAGTATGTTTACAGTAGAATAAGAAAACATTCTAGTGGGCCAATGATTCAATGAGAAGTTGGTCTATCGTGATTTTCCTGTAGAAATAATTTTGAGTAGTTTCAAAGGATCCTTTGTTCTTATTAATTTCCATTTGTAGAAAACAAATATCAATAATTTTGATTAATGTCCATATTTGATTTCCTTATTTACTTAAGTGAATCAGATAGTAAGGGAGGTCTGTTACAGGTATACCTTGAAGAAACGTTTAGCAATTCTTTTCTTTTCAACCACTATTCCGTGTGTAATGATATTTCACATGCTATTATTTTTAATCGGTACATTTATTTTTATTTTCCTTATCGCTTTCAAATAAGATATATCACAAAATAATGTATTGAATAACTGTCCATATCATTTGCGTCATAAATTAATTTACTCTTTATCTAGTCAATTATTTATTTAAATAACTTATTTGTAAGTAATTTACTTTCTACTAGGAAAAGAGAAATGTGCAAATTTTAACCATAAATTAGAGGAAAATATGAAGTTACATAGTGTACTCCTGTAAGATTAATTATAATATTTTGTTTTATATAGTCTCAATATTATTAATATCGCTTTACAATGTATAATGTTACGATGTATTATGTTTCATGCACGCTAAAACGGTTTTTCCAGAAAACATTACAGTCAAACCGTTTTTTTAAATGCCACATTAAATTGGTGACCCCAATGTGCAGCTGTTGTTTTTATCGTGTGATATTTTGTGTGGAATAATGGTCATCATTAGCATTTTGTTTCAACGTGCATTTTTACAATGCTTGGATTTTATTCGTGAAGCGCAGGTGTAGTAGCTTATTATATATGCATTATGCAAATATCCGAAACTTTATTGATATTGTCTGCACAGTATAACACGTAATATTATGATCTGACAAGCAAGTTATTATACGTAGTATTACTTCAGAGAATACTTACCTATAGTCATTACAGTATTATATCAAGGAAAATATTTGTCTAATTAATGTAACTATGAGCAAAGTAGTGTCTGTGTAATAAGAGTAGCAGTTTTTGACTGTATATTAAAATGTATTAGAATGTTGAACATTCTTTAAATTATTATCTGTTAGTATCAGCTAATGATTTTTTTAAAACTGCCAATGGCAATGAGCTAATAAAATGACAGGCTGTGCTTAGCAATAATAAAATGATGATTAATTTATCAATCGGTTAATGATAATTGGAAACTATAGCAGCTGTATAATGGATGTCTGTGTAACGAGGATTAAATTTATGAGGTTGATTATGAAAGTAAATATTACATTACAAGGAAAAACGGCTTTTTAAGCACTGAATGCAGCTGGTAATTATTTCGTTTGCTTTACTCGCCTGATGAAGAGTGGCAATTAAGTACTTTTACTACTATATTCCTACATTTACTATAGACATTTAAGTTGTGTATTTGAAATTAATTCTGATCGATTTATAGGATGTTCATGATGTTCCTTGCAATTATTTTAATATGTTATGTTGATACGATAATCTGTTTATTTAAATCGCAAACTGCTTTATACTGTGTTATATTATCTTACAAATGCCTTATACCTCTTGAAGAAAAGTTGATACAACGGCTCAGGATGTGTTATTTTCTTTATGATCAGTTAGTGTCTATTAAACCCATTTTGCTAATAGCTGACCCATGGCATGTACTGGAAATTGTGTTATTTATATAAATTTACTTCGTTGAGTGTTTCAGTACTAGATGTATGACTAATTGTCACAGTAAGGTTAATTGATACAAACATTTATTGAACCTGTAAAATAGAAAATTTATCAAGTAAGATAAATGGATTACAATTTTATTTATTTATTTTTTTTTTTGGTCCCCTTTTTTTTGGCTATATTACAAGTTCATAAATCTGTCTCATGTTGAAATTTCGTGATAACATATCGTTTGTATAAACGAGAAATGGCACTGCAGATTGTCGAACCAAATCCTACATATAACCTGGTTATCAAATATTAAAAGATTAACAATGATTATAATACTTAAACAAATCTTGGTGATATAAATTATTCGAGATGTTTTTTATAGGTATGGTAGTCATGGTCAACGAACTATAATTATTATGTTTTTAAATGCCCACGGACACGTCCCCATGGTTTGTTCTTTACAGTAATTTTACTGTATTGGTTCTGATCGTCTCCCCGCCAAAGAGAATGCAATTTATAATGTACGTAACATTAAAATAGCTTTTCACTACGGGGTCTTGACTATTGAGGTCTAAGGTCATTGACCATGCTAGGTGTATTTGTGCAATTTGAGGAGACGTAACTTTTACAATAGCTGTACGGATCACAAAATGAAATGGTCCAAACATTGAATCGCGTTTTTCACAATACTCAAAGTTACTTAACATGTTGGTGTTCCAAGCACTCAATATTCAGATTTGTCCCTCCTCACCCCTTTATGGCAAGACATAAAAAATAAGAATTAATGCAATATAATATGCTGCTAACTGATGAAATAAATGGAGCTGTGCTGTTAGAGAGTTCGAGAGGGAGTATAATAATGCACGGGTTAGGGTACATTGTAATATCTCAAACTTGTTACGCCCCCTAAATGCTGTCACTACCACCCCACCCCCCCCCCCTCAGAGGTTCAAATACCGGGGGATGGGGTATGTATCCCCTCGAATAAAACAATGAAATTGTAAGGGAATTATTAACATTTTGTATAACTTTTAAATAATTTGAATGTAAATTTAAGGTTTTATTTGCATATATTGTAAATTCACATGCAATTCAGATCCAAAAGGGTGCGATGCTTTTTTGGAATGAAACATTTATTAAATGAATCACCACCAGTGGCGTAGCTACGGGGGGGCCTGGGGGTAACGTGCCCCCACAAATTTCCAGTGCCCCCCCCCCAGGTGCACCCCCCCCCCCCACGAAAAATCCTCATAGTGGCCTAAAAAACAGAAAAGAAAAGTGAAAAAACCCATACCCCCTGGGCTCCCCCACTGAAAAGCAATGGTCCCCACTGAAAAAGTCCTGGCTACGCCGCTGATCACAACCCCTCCCTCAATATCTGTTACCTAATGAAAAGTATGCCCTGTATACGCGTCGATTCTATTTAACATCCTTTTAAATTATCCACGATATTATGCTTAAAGATACACACCGCCTTTGTCGCGCGAAATTGGGCGATAAAAAACGCCCCTCAACATTTCATTGTTTTACATATATGGTTGGAAAGATCTTTCAAAAGCAGAATATAATTGTCCACACAAGTCCCCCTGAAAAATGCGTCGTTTTTCTGTTATTGTACAAAAACCAATGTCATGTGACTTTCTTGAACCAAAATTTGTCCAGAAAACTCACGAGGACAAAAGTTATGGTTGCACTTTCAGACGTTTAAAAAGTTTATTACTGAACCAAATTCAAGAATAATTATTTTTTATAGTTCATTGATACATGACAAAAGTGAAATGATTTTGAAACAATGGGTGAAAATTGTCAAAATCGACAAAAAGACGAAAGTCTTGGCACTTTCCCGAGACACCGGGAACCCAACCAAGACTGTACCAGTACAGCCATGGGCGCCAGCGCGGCAAAGCGCCCGAGGCGTGAGCCCGCTAGTTAGGCATAAATATATGAACACTTTTTGCGTGGAAGCGTAAAGCAGGGTCTCGACCACCGTGGTGCTTTTCGTGTCGGGTATTTTGAATTATGATACTGCCAGCGAGTTTAGTTTTGGAAATACCAATGACACATTCATTCGGAACATCGTCACAGCCCCTTCAGCATATCAACACCAACAAAAAACTGACAAAAACTGTTCAGTTTGGAAGGCCATCCGTCAAAATCAACGCCAGAATTTCGACCGAGCGGGCTGGGCGAAGAAAGGCTCATCGTCTACGGCAAAAAAACGACGCATGCCTGGCGACCATTGACGGGCCAGCCAACCTCAAATGATAGCAAACACTCAGGGATTTGATTGTTGAACGTGATGGTGACCATGATGATACCATGAATAATGTCGCATTTGTAGGATTATTGTTGGACAGGTAAGAGTAATAAAAGAGAAATAATTATTGTTTGATAATATAATACTCGTGAGTCGTAGGGCTTTTTGTGTGGCTGTAGCCCTATGCTGAACTCTAGTCTTATGATGAATTTCTGTTAGCCATCACATTATTTTTGATAGTTCCTATAGCCAAGGCCCAATGATATTGTGATGATTTTTACAATACAGACATGATAATTATGAGATATAGTTTAGATTAGAAAGCAGAACAATTTCCAGTGAATTAGTTGTAATTTCCACCATCAATGCCCGGATATTTTATGGGGAAGATGGTCAAAAGGGGTCATGGTGAAAATTCAAACATAGACTGGAGGAAATAGCATCAGGTACCATTATTCCCCTAAACGTACGAGTACGAGTACGAGTTATATTTAATTGGATTTTTAATATGCACCATGTCCATTATATCCACCATTATTTCATTAGCTGTTATGTTTTGTTTTATAGTATGAGAAAACATCACTGCCAGTATTTTCACTTGCATCAATACCATGTAGAGTTCACCTGATTCCATTTCCAGTATTCACAGCTCCAAAGCATTGCCAAGGTAGAGTAAATCTTGGATTGATTCAGATTATTTTTTATCCCATAATTTTTGTGTATATATAGAAAACTTGGTTGATGTAAATATTTGTTTTTCTATCAAACAAAATCAGATTTACAGAAACAATTTCTCATTTAGAAAAAATGAAGTTGTGCATTCAGGTTTTTTCCCCTTGTGCATGCTTAATGTTAACTTGTCCATATTAAAGGGACAATATCACAATCAGAGCAGACTTTCAACAGGGCATGGAATCAGTGTCCTAGTTTAAGATGAACACAGTGACTGAAACTTACTGGCTCATTTATGCAGCAGCAATGATAGTATGACCTTATCATGTGGGATATTATTTTCAGTCACCAAGATAATCTAAAACTAGCACTCCGATTCCATGCCCTGTTGATCGTGACCGTTGTCCTCTTAAAGGGAAAGTACAACATTGGTTATAATTTGAATTGTGTGTGTGAATGATAAGTGTACTGTAGCACTAATAATTAGTCAAAGTAGCTTTACATGTGTTCTTCATGGATAGCTATTTTGTTATTTATGTCTTTGTGGTCAGTTTCATTTCTCAACTGCTAGAGTAATCAGTTCAACGTAATCTTTCTTTTGTAAGATTATATACATTATGTTTGTTCATGTTTGGTCCATAGATGAGATGAAGGGAGATGGAGACAGAGACGAATGCTCAGTTCATCATGTCACCTACGTATGTGAATGGGGGTCAGTAAACGGAAGCCTACAACATCCCACTTACTAGCAGACATTCCACTGAATAAGAGTTTTCTCAAGAAGATTACCTACTATATCAACTTCAGGTTTGTTATCGGTGCCATCCAATCAAAGGTTTCTAGGAAGTATAGAGGACATGTCCTACTTTCGAGACCCTCAAAAATTGCAGGTATAACATGACAAATTTTCAAGGCAGCTGACAGCCCTCAACCCCCTCCCCCCACACACACACACACACTCAAACAAATTACTCTATTAGTATTATGTACCCTTGAAAATGATGAAATATTTTGAGGCTTCACATGGTTGAAGAACAGTAGGAGTAAGAGTAATTATCTTTCAAGAGTAGTAAATAGCATTGGTTCTGAGAAGAACTGGCAGTGACATTACTTTATGTTTCAATCAGTATACTCTGATTGTCTTCAGGGGGATGAAGATGATCAGAGTATACCGATGGAAATTTCAAGTTATCTCACCAATGGTTATTCCATGGAGGTATAGAGCCAACACCATTAAACTGTAGAGATAGTTACATCATAGAGCTACAACCCAAGGAGTTCGAACTTAGCAATTAGAATCAGCCAATTAGCGCTGTCAGCAAACCCATAGGTTGTAGCTCTATGGTTACATGGTGCTACCACAAACCTCTTTATATGCATAATGATATTGACACTAGCCCAACACATGTTTTTCAAAAACCATGCCAGACGATAAATCAACATGTAAAATCACTCATATGAAAATAGTTTGCCAGGGTTGTAGGTAGCCAGATCAACTTATTCAGCGTTATTATGGGCGTAAAGTCACAAAGTTGATTTATGGTAGTAACTGGATTAAAGTTGGCTTCAAATTCAAAGGACAGGAAGTGGGGATTAAATTGATTGGGGGGCTGGGGGATGCTGAAGACACTGAAGCATGGAGGAGCATATAAACATTTCCCCTTTCTTTTTGTTTTTCTTTACCAAGGAAAAGTTACCCGGTGAGAGAAGAGTCTTTACACTCTTGATATTTCCATTTCCAGGCTGTCAATAATTTTCGCTACATGGAACATAATAGAAAGTTGGCTAATAATTGTGCATTTCATCCATGTTCATGTATCAGGTACCACAGAGTCTACTCAAAGCACAGCCATATAGTAGTTGGGTGGAGAAGAAACAATGCAGCTTATGTCAAATAGCTAATGTCTGCAGTCTTCAAAGCTTGTATGGATATCAGCTAATTTGTCTTTCAGTAGAAAACAAGCTTAAAAATACTACATGATAAAGTTGAAAGAAAGCTTGCATCCGTGCTTTCCCTTTCCCCTGCCAACAGCAGAAGAGTAAGGCCACAAATTGTAATTAGCCAATTGACAATTCAAACAAAATTAAATGTAATTACATCCACTTTACCAAATCTAATAATTGCTTGCCCTTTTCATTTTGTTTATGGAAAAACCTTCAAATTGCAGATTTAGATGAAGCCAACATTGGTATTTATGTCTTGGTATTAAGTCTTGTACAAAAATAAATTTAATAGATGGACTGCATGTTTATATACCGAGAGTGATCTTTATTTATAATATACTTCACTTTCAACTCAAGTTTATAATGAACAAAAATATGATAAATTGACAATGATAGTAATCAAGCATCTCCTTATTGTGACATGCTTATAAATTGTCTTTGTTTTCACCTATACTGCAAATAATTAAAAATCATTTATAAAATTTGAAAACAAATTCTACATTGCTTTTTACATTTTCAAGGTTGTACACATATTTTTGGCAAAATGTCTGTAGCTGCATCCAATCTATAAAATTACAAGCTAAAGATCAGATGCCATTTTGTACATAAATGTTTAGACATTGAAATAATCAAGAGTTGTATGGGGTGCTTGTAAATTGCTAATAAAACAATGAAATACATATTTATTTTATTTGTCCATTTGGTTTCATGACTTGACTTTTGTGGTTCCACTCCTCCCCCCACCCCATAATCAATTGAAACCACTTTGCTGACCTGTTTAACTTATTATAAAGAATCTAACAATGAGTGTACATGGCCTTACACATGTAACAAGTGAAATGACTTCAGTGTAAATGAACCCAACCATGATCCTTTGTTGACAAGAAAACAAAATCAATCTGCATAATAAATGTAGCTCTGTATTTATGATTTAGTGACATTTCAGAATGGGTGACATTCAGGGACTGTCATTGGAATCGGTAATTTTGGAATAAAATGCTTGCCCGCCCCGCGCCCAAGTTCTCGGTGATGGCATGTACACATGTACTGCCACTGGTGATGAACCAACACATTTGCTTTCTGAAATTATTTGAACAATCATTGCAGCACTATAGAATCCAAGAACTAGGGATGGGAGGGGCAAACAAGCAATAAAAGTAAGGGGCCCAGACATATGCTTGATTCCAAATTACCAATTCCATTGACCAAAAATCTGGTGCTGCATTATGTCGAGAATCACACCCAGCATCAATTCTGCATAGCTGAAGTAGCAAGATGTTTCTGTCCTCTTTCTGAAAAAGATTTAAGAGTGAACAGAGGAGTAAGGGCTTAGATATAAATAAATTTATCAACATTATCAACAATCACTGTGAAATAAGGTAAAACGTTGTTTAACTGATATGGAATGGAAAGGTGGTTATTAGATACACCCCTTCTCTTGGACTTAAATGCCAGTACTGCTATACATGTTGCAAAAAATAATAACAAATTATACTAAACCTTAATTTTTTTTTAAATAAACATCCATTAAAACTAAATGAAATGTTCATCATTGGTATTTGATAATGAACATTAACTTCAACCCTGTAACACGTTAACTAATGTTAATTAGATCTCACGAAAAATACTGAGCATAAAAACTAACTTGTGAAAATTTATTAAAAATAGGTGCTCCACATCGTGTTTCACAAAGTTATATCTGTATTTTTTACATAATTACTGTTTTCTCTCTCTCTAAGATAAAAGGGTCATTCCGTGTCAAATCACCTAAATTTTCAACATCTCCCCTGGTGACTCCCTCAGATTTGGCTGAAAAAATTTGAAAACATAGCTTCATCCTTCAAACTCAGACAAACAAAATTTCAGAGCCAAATTCCAAGTGGATTGGGATTTACGGCCCTCCAAAAGGGGCGTGTCACCTCCCTTTTTGACAAATGCAAATGTTGCCTACACTTTTACACCAATTTCATTTGCTCATAAATACTAATTTGAAAAAGATATGACTCTCAAAGTTGATTTATTGGGTAAACACTGCCTGTTCTCTTCATAAAAGGCATCAGAAATACTGTACCTGCATCACATCTTGAGATATTCTCACTCGAAAACCCTGCTTTAATTCTTCGACAAGTACTTAATTGGAATTTGGACCCCCCCTATTCTTCACAAATAATTTCAGAAATGTTATACAACACTACATTTGTATAATATAGCAACTGGTGTATCATATACAGCAAGCACATCAATTTTAAAGGGGCATACATGTATATGTGTTTAATAGTGGGTCAAATATGGTCCGTAGAGAAAAGAATACTAAAAATCCCGTTTTTCTGACCCAGGGATGACCCCGTGGTCAGTTAAATTTTTGTTTCAAAGTTTAACAGTAGAAACATACATTATGTAAACTCCATTTGTGCCAAATTAAACGTTTTGTTCTCACCTCCTTCATATTTAATTGATTTTTTGAAATATCACCTCCAGCATAATTTGGCCCTGTAGGAATGCACACATTGTTGCCTATTGCAATGCGTATTGCTGTAATTACATGTAGAAAATACAAAGACAAGTGGACTTTACATAGGAAATTGTAGACACACACACTGTATTGTACACACACACACTTTGTATGTAAACATTTAATGATGTTACTCTTTAAAGTCCCCTTTCCCAAATACATTGTCAATACTGCAGCTCAAAGTTTGATATAAAGTCATTATTATTGCCCAGAGTTGCATCTCGGGACTACCCAGTGTTGTATCAAGGGGACTGCCCAGAGTTGTAACAATGGGACTGCCCCGAGTTGCATCAATGAGAATTCCTGAAGGTGCATCAAGGGGACTGCCCAGTGTTGCATCAAGGGGACTGCCCAGTGTTGCATCAAGAGGACTTTCTTAAGGTGCATCAAGGGGACTTTCCAGAGTTGCATCTGCCCAGAGTTGCATCATAATAATTTTGGGAAAACCGAATGCTGATTAGACATTACTACTCTCTGTCTCAGATGAGATCTGATTTATAATAAATATTGTTCAGCCGTGCAAAGCAAGACTTTCAAGCGAGTGGAGTTGATTTAATATTTTTAGATATTAGAAACACTGCTTCAATGGATCCTGACACAAGTAACTGCTCTGTTGGAATAGCTACTGATAGGCACTGTCACAAAACAAGTTACTGTAGGACTATTGGCCACTATTCAATCTCCAGTTTAGACCCCAATGACACCAATGACAAAAAATTATTGGAGATACGGAGTGGACAATCTTTTGGCAAAGATGATACAATATGCTTCCATCATGAAAAGCTGTACATATCGCGCTACTCAAGCTTGCAGTGAAGACAATTCCCGGAACTCGTTCCCACCATAGCTTCATTCCAGTTTCAAACCGAGAATTGGAAATGCGTCTAATTTCACCAGATGAAAAGCTCAGCCATGTTTCACTTCGTAATGAGGATGAAAAAGTTCCATCTCCAACTCCAGTGGACACAACTGCGTACCAGCCTGGAAAATACATTGCTTGTAGTTATGATGGGGAGCTCTTTATTGGGATCATCGTTGAACGCTCTGAGGAGAATCGTGATGTAAACGTGAAGTTCATGAAACGGCAAAAACTAACTCTGTCCTGGCCAGCAGATTCTGCCAGAAACCAATGCTGTGTGCCATTCGCTCATGTTATCAGTGTCATTGATGCTCCCCTTGCTCATGGTCATGGTGGCCGATACTACAAATTCCCAACAGAAGAACTGGCACAACTACAGACACTCCTTCCAAGCCATGTTTAATTTTGTTTTAGCACAGTCATCAATGTCAACTGTAGGTACAGTATTATTCATTTTAATTCCCTCTTTCATGGGAAAGCAAATAACTTCATTTTTCTGTTCCAACAATAGTATGCATTGTACATAGGCAACAACGTGTGCGTTCCTATAGGGCCAAATTATGCTGGAGGTGATATTTCAAAAAATCAATTAAATATGAAGGAGGTGAGAACCAAACTTTTAATTTGGCACAAATGGAGTTTACATATGTATGTTTCTACTGTTAAAATTTGAAACAAAAATTTAACTGACCACGGGGTCATCCCTGGGTCAGAAAAGCAGGATTTTAGTATTCTTTTCTCTGGACCATATTTGACCCACCATTAAACACTGTATGCCCCTTTAAAATTGATGTGCTTGCTGTATATGATACACCAGTTGTTATATTATACAAATGTAGTGTTGTATAACATTTCTGAAATTATTTGTGAAGAATAGGGGGGGTGCAAATTCCAATTAAGTACTTGTCGAAGAATTAAAGCAGGGTTTTCGAGTGAGAATATCTCAAGATGTGATGCAGACTGTACAGTATTTCTGATGCCTTTTATGAAGAGAACAGGCAGAGTTTACCCAATAAATCAACTTTGAGATTCATATCTTTTTCAAATAAGTATTTATGAGCAAATGAAATTGGTGTAAAAGTGTAGGCAACATTTGCATTTGTCAAAAAGGGAGGTGAAACGCCCCTTTTGGAGGGCCGTAAATCCCAATCCGCTTGGAAATTGGCTCTGAAATTTTGTTTGTCTGAGTTTGAAGGATGAAGCTATGTTTTCAAATTTTTTCAGCCAAATCTGAGGGGGTCACCAGGGGACCCTTAGGTGATTTGACACGGAATGACCCAAAAGCACTTCGGACAAATTAATTTGGTCATAAGGCCTGTGTCCTGACCAAATAAAAATGTTTGATAATATTTTGAGAATATGAGAATCTAATTTCTGAACCAAAATTGAAGCTTCCCTTTCAACATTTTTTCCTGTCAAATATGTAGAGTGTGTAATCAGGGGTTAGGGCAATTTCACATCATTGCCAGGGAACATTGTCATGATTGTGTTCATTAGGCCAATGAAAGTTGATTACTAGTTTCTCGTCAGCCATTTATCAAATTTTGGTGAGTTTTTTTTTTCATTATTCATTATTCATTATTTTTCATCAAGGAAAAATGCAACCCATACACATACACAAACTGCCATTTTGAAACAGATTTAGGTTCTAAATTCACCCAGAAATGTGAGTTTGATGCCAATATCAGTTCTATTGAGTTGTGAAGAGAAGGACATGAAGGACTGGCTACGACCTTTTGCGACACATGTCTACCGTACAGTCATTTTCAAATTACTGTTCCATTTCACTTGCGCCTAGTCCTGTCCTTCCCGTCATCAATGCAATCACTACACTGGGGATAGAACTGATCATCGGAGACAAGGTCCTCTGTGGTAGAACATGAACATACCTTGAAGGCATGACAACGATCGATCAATACCAACCTCGTACCACGGCGACAATACACGACCCGGATAGGCCGGGCACATAGTATGCGATCTGGAAATGAGGTTGCAATTTGTGTGACCTGTGAACGTCATTCCGCGGCTCTCAGCGGCTGCACCAGCTGCATGTACACTATATACCCTGCATGCCATGGGTTTTCTTTCGCAAATCTGTGAAGCTAGGCAGATCAGCGCTTCCCATGGGCCCAGCTGTATGGAAGGTGGGCACGACCAGTATGTTGCATGATACAGCGAAGCTGCAAAAACATCGACCGCGCAATCGGAATGGTTCCTTTTAGCTTGGGAGTAGGCTAGTTTGCGTCGGATTTTCCGGATTTTCCCAAAAATGTTTTGCAAAATAATGAAATTTTGGCATAATGAAATTTTTTGGTGCGGGGCCAAAATCACGTGCGGGCGCTGACGAGAAACTAGTAATCAGCTTTCATTGGCCTTATGTACAGTCCTGTAGTGTAATGTACTGTCTACCAATCAATACAATGCAATATTGATCATGATTGAGAATGAGATGCTCACCCAGAATCCAGTAATCAGTATGCCCAGACAGATGCTGCTAAGTACTGGTTTGTTCAGTCTATACCTTTCTCCATAGTTGATCCAATGTCTATCAAGCCCACTAGGCATTTTCATCACTTTTTGGATGATCTTGGACGTCGACGTCCACCTGGTTGCAATCGAATCCAGGAATTCTGTGATCGTTCGTGTGTTTATAAACAGATACAAAATGTACGGACTGGAACCTTGTTCCTATTGTTACAATCACAACGGTGTGCAATGCAGAGGTACCAGTCTAAATACAATCGGCAATTGCCGTACAGGTTTCACGGTCATGTAGACAACTGGAAACGAGTATACGTGACCTTTGACCTTATTGTTGTTTTTTGTACATTTCTCGGTAATTACACGACACCTGGATTTTGTTTTTTGAAGAAAACCTTCCAAAAATGATTATCTATCATTCTATCAAGCCCATTTTTTGCACTTTTAGGGCGGTGTGTACCTTTAATTCATAAATGCCCAAGACAGTTTAGACAATCTGATTGGATGAAACGTGATCACATGAAGGTGCATCATAGACTTGCTAAGCACAGAAAAGTAATGCTTAATTAACAAAAAATAAGTTGACAGCCAAATTGACGTCTTATGCAAATTGCCTCTCGGGCAGGTTCAAAGCAAAATTTTGCTTAGCAGAGAACTTTGTTAACCAGAATGAAATTGCTTACCAAAAAAAAATGCTTACTAGAGAAATTGATTACCATTTTATGCATTTTCGCTGGAAGTATGGTTTATATTGTTTAGCCAAATTCTCTGCCTAGCAGCTCTAAACTTGGCCCTATTTTGGATGTTGCTACGGGTGATGAAAGACCTAGCCTTCGGTTCGGTTATTTATCACAAAGTTTGGGCTTTGAATTGTGACGTCAACAGAACCCCATTTTGGGGGTTATATCTACAAAGATATTGTTTAAATAGGCAAAACTGAGATTAGATTAACCATGAGTCTGCAAAACTCTTTAATATAAAAAGTTGCTTAAAATATAAATGTTTTGTTCAACCACTAGTGTGATGATTGAACAGAGCAGACACATTTTAAGCTATGACTCGGCTGTCTTTGATCAGATGATTTCAGATACGGATCACTGGCATAAAATTATTTCTACTATAAAAGCTTATGTTTACAGAAGTTATTTTAAGGGGTACAAAAATTGATAAGTGAAAATATGGCAGTGGGAAAAGTAATGAGATAGATTGGTCACCCCGTCTCAAACCATCCAAAGCTGATGGTATTGTGCCTGATGTACATGTACAACTGGTTTATTATCAAGGACTCTACCAACTATGGTACCCCCCCCCCCCACACACACACACACACACACACACACACGTTATAAACCTGACATCAGGTGGACATCATCACCTGATGTCAGATTACCTAACAAAATGACCAACGGTGTCTCAGCTAATGATTTGATAGAAGGCAATATGATTCTACGAAGTCACATTAATCATTATTTTATGTTTACGAAATCTTGAACACGAGGAGGGACAACATCAGGGGCAGACACATGAGGATGGTAATATTCTAAAAGGGAATATACAAGAACGTATGTGTTTAGTTAATATTCCTTCTTTCAATCCCTTATCTATAACTCCTCCTGGATCTGCCAGATTTTTCAGCGATTGTGTTTCTCTGGGTGATTACGTCCTCTTCCCCACCCCCCCCCCCCAACAGCACGGTGTGAATGCATGACTTGTACATTTCCCAGGTCCCCCTCCTCCACAGCACAGTGTTGAAGTGTCACCTATACCTTCCCCCTCCCCTCCACAACCCCAACATCACGGTGTTGATGTATAACCTACGGGGCCATATAGCAAAGGCATAATCTTGAGGCGGGGTGTGGCCGATTTGCTGACTGACTGCAGCGGCGGTTAACAATTTTTCCCAGCAGACAAATCGCCGAAGGGGACGTAAGAAAATACCCCCAAAATAAATCACCTCTAGCACAAAAATACAAGCCTTCTTTGATGGCTTGATTTAGTGGTTTATTTGCCGACTAAATCTCAATATTGGACCTGTACTTGTACATCCCCATCCCATCCCCACAGAAGCATCACATACACTTCCTCAGTGTATTCGCAAAACATCACCCTCCCGGACCCACAGAACGATGTTCGTTGTTTCCCGCTTTCCATGAATTTCAAGGAATTCAACAAGCATGTATAAGGCCTATTATGATCCAACTCGTGTTTATGGTGTGACACGATCAAACCATTCAACAGTGCAGTGGTATGGTATGGTGTGATCCTTGCTTTATGCATTATGCATAATCATTCAAATCATGCGCAATATCTTATTATTCATTCATCATTGCTGCTGGAGGCGCGGCCACGGTGACCAATCAGGAATAACTGTTACCGCCTGACTCTCTAATCACCAAATGTGTGGCTGTTCTATTAATTGTGTGTCCCCCTTACAACCATATATTCGTTTCCGCGTGATACGCTTTCATGTACTGTACATGTACACATAATGTACACATGTACAGTACATGTATTGTACATGTACAGTACGTGTACAGTACAGAAATTAGAAATGATAGGTCTAGACTCCTGAACAAAAACAATTCTTAACCGAGTCAGTGAACGTATAATATAATGTACAGGTTTAGTGTACACATTGATACAACATGATAGCCCCTACACGATTATACAGTGTACATTACTGTTTACAACAGAGGGAGTAACACCAACATGTATATCAGCCCGTCCAGACTATTGCAGACGTAGACAGGTCCCACACTTTGACGTCATGACGGTGGACTAAATGAAGATAATACTTAAAATTAGCTTGATACTAAACAGTATGGTCTCTTTTTTCCTTCCTCCATGGGTCTTCTGATCTTTGAGGGACAGATTGAATTGCCTGTTCGTGAACATTCTGTACTGAAACTCTGTGGAAATATCACAGTTTTTATTCGAAATCATATTCTTGCATAGCACAGCCTCTTGACTAGCTATGGAGCACAAAATAGAAATTAATTCATCTCTACACCCTTTTGAACCAGCCTTAATGTTCGAATTCGAGCGGAAATTTCAACCTGAACCTGGCATCTTATGGTTGTACAACAATTGGCACTTGTCAATACTATTCAGTGTGTTGTATGTTATGCTCATTTTCTCTGGCCGTCGTTATATGGCGTCTCGACAGCCGTTTGATCTCCGCATTCCTCTGGCGATATGGTCAACTGGACTTGCTGTCTTTAGCTGGATCGGTGCGGTAAGATTTGGAACTGGTACATTTCATGTTTTCCAGACCTACGGCTTACATGCTACCATATGTAACCCCGTCCTGTTCAAAGGAATGGCAGGGTTTTGGATATGGATCTTCACACTGAGCAAACTCCCTGAACTTATTGATACTGTATTCATCGTCCTCAGAAAGCAAAATCTGATATTCCTCCATTGGTACCATCACATAACTGTTCTCATGTATTCCTGGTATTCCTATCCACAAGTTGTCTCCCTCGCTGGCTCCTTCTGTTTGATGAACTTCTCTGTCCATTCCTTGATGTACTCTTATTATGCTCTGAGGGCATCAAGGTTGCTATGCATCCCTAGCTGGGTTGGCATTGTTATTACATCATTACAAATCACTCAAATGTTTGTTGGATGCGTTGTCAATGGTTACGCCTACTGGGCTCTACGTAATGGCAGATATTGTGCTACAAACAACCAGAATATGCAAGTCTCCGTCATAATGTACTTGAGCTACCTTGGTCTTTTCCTCAATTTCTTCATCGGTAGATATTTGTACAAGCCACGCACTGATGGAAAATCAAGGTTGAACGATCGTCATGTAAACGGTGACCAGAATTTACGTGAAAAGAAAGGACTGTAACTTTGTGATAAACTCTAATCAATTAACCGACTTCTATTTTGGGACATTAATACAAAATGAATGCTGCTTTGATATTCAGAATGAGTTCTTCAAGCTTCTAGTTCTAACACCATTGGTAATCTCGAAAAATATAAATAATCTCTTAAAAACTTACTTGGTAGAAAGCAAATGATTTATCAACATCCCTTGAAAATGTCGATCTGTGTTGCTATTATTTTTAGTAACAATTATTCCCAACTGAACATTCGTCTTCCGGAGATGTGTATAATAAAAAGGACATTTTTGAATTCATTATCACTAATTAAATTGTTATTTCAATTTAAACGATACCGGTACTCACGTAACTTGGCTAAAATGTAATGTCTTGATTTTTTTTAAAGATAGGTTAGGGTTAGTAGCCCCCCCACCCCCATGGATGCAATTTAAGGATCATGCTAATTATACGAGTGCACATGAGATAATCTCATTAATTATCAAACTATTATTTTCATGTACAGTAACCCTGCAAAACTAGTATATATTGCTGTTGTTAAAGAACTGATTATTGCATTGTGTGTAGTACTCGGGATCATAGGGAAACAAGATGGCCGTCCATTAGCGTAGTACACATGTATATACTTTACAGCTAACAATTCTATGAGATAATTGTGAAAATTCATGTATATATAGTTTTACCTTAAAGGGACAATATCGTCACCATCAACAGGGCATGGAATCGGAGTGCAAAGATTTTAGATAAACTCAATTACTGAAAAAATATCCCACATGAGTCATATTACTGTTACTGCTCCATAATTGAGCCAGTAATTTTCAGTCACTGTGTTCATTTTAGCCTAGAACACTGATGCCTGTTGAAAGTCTGCTCTGATCTTGACGATACTGTTCCTTTAAATCAATTAAAATGTACCATCAATCCAAGCTTTTACGCTTTTGTTAAACCGTGCATTAAATCCGCCTCTTTCAAGCATCTTTATAATTAATTTGATAATTAATATTATATTATTTGATTATTGTTAAAGATGGAAAGGAAAACATCCAGAGCATTTTCAAAAAGAGTAGATAAGATTCTAAGAAAAGCTGCAAATTAAAGAACTAAAAAAAATAAGTTGTGTGTTCACCGAAGATTTGTTCCTACACTGTTAAAAATTTCTCTGTAAATTTACAAAGTATCTTATGTCAATTATTATTACAAAAGGTATGTATACGTACAGACGTTCTCTATAAACATTTTTGTGTGCCACCAAAGCTCTTCTTCGTGTTCTTACAAACATTCTTTGTAAGTGTTTTATGCATCAACAGTGTGTTTTGTATTCTTACAGACATTCTTTGTAAGCATTTGTGTGAATCTACGTTTTTGTTTGTATATTAACGAACCACATTCCATCATGTAACAAAACACCTTTGTGCATTTACAGAACAGTTCAAGTTCGTCAACAAAGGGCGCTTTGTAAATCTACAATTGTTTTGTATGTTAACAGAGCACACCTGTACCTCCAGTAAAAGGTCGTTCCGACCTGACGGCTTTGGTTAGATCAGCATGTCTGCATGCATAATGTGTTGTTGTTCTAGCCCTAGCAAAAACCATTATTTCGGATGCACCTAAATTAACCACACATACAGAGAAATTTTCTGATCGGATTTATTAATATTGCAGCTTTTTATTATTTCAATCTCATTTTTGAAAATACTTTAAATTAAAATTCATTTAATTTCAACAACAATTAACACATTTTAAATTGAATAAATACAATTGCATTTTTCACTGCATATCAACATCAATTTAAAAAATATGGTTCACCCTTATTCACGAGTGCATGATGAGTACTTGGTTCTTTTATTACAATGTGATGTTAATGTGCACTGTCTAAAAAGCTGTAGATTTTCCCCCAGGGGTCCCCAAAAGAAGTGAGTACGTAGTGAATGGAAATTAAAAATTATTGAAGGTTCCAAGTATTTACTGCAGTTATTTAAAATTTGGAAAAAAAACTAAAGTGATTGTTGATTCAAATCCACACATTGGACCACTTTAGCACGGCAGTGTAAGCCTTCCACTGAAAGGTTTAAGTTTCTTTTTGACACAAATGTTTTACATTGAGATCCTTTTTTTTTGGGGGGGGGGGATACATGATAATTTGCATTAGAAGAAGTTGAACTGGATATCCATGGCATGTTTCCTTTAAATTCAATCCTGAAGACAAGGTACCAAATATTTTTTTCATTAAAATTTAAACCAAACAGTTTGAAAGATCATATCTTTACCTGTCTCAAAAACTTTTATATCAACATCAATTCAAATTTAATTGAACGTCAACTAGGGTAACTAGTTAATAATTATTTCAAACACTAAAACGTGCAGATATCAAAAACATTGACCCAGACTGTTTTCAAAGTAGAGAATGAGCTAAACTGTGCTGATTGCCTGTGTTTGAACTCTGCTTGTGTCTGATAATATGAAGTTTTGGATCCGGATGTCATTACTATATTTTTTTTAAACTGTGGGTTTCCTCTTTGACATCAATTTTTTATTTTTAAAAATCTCCAATTTCGTTTCACCCCTTAGAAATTATGAATATCCTGTTTTACTTTTTGGATGATGACGACCACGGCCAATCGTATCTTTATCTGTCTCAAAAACTTTTATACCAACATCAATTCAAATGTAATTGAACGTCAACTAGGGTAACTGGAAATAATTATTTCAAACACTAAAACATGTCCAGATATCAAAAGCTTGTGTCTGATAATATGAGGTTTTGGATCCGGATGTTATTACTATTTTTGTTAAACTGTGGGTTTCCTCTTCGACATCAATTTTTTTCTTCTTTTTAAATCTCCAATTTCGTTTCGCCCCTTACAAATTATGAAAATCCTGTTTCACTTTTTGTGATATGAATTTTCAATGTGCACAAAGGCCAACTTTTACATGCTGACAGCTAAGTGTACTTTGAGGCCTTACATTTTGTAAATAAGGATGAAGCCCCCCACCCCCACCCCCCCAAAAAAAAATATATAAAAAAACTGGTAGGGTTAACATGCATCGCCCGATATTTGACCCCAAAAATGTGATTTACTTTCAAGTTTTTAATGGAGTCGAGATAGTTACAAGCTTTCATTTGAACCATCGCACGAAAAAAATCCACCAATGATTAGCAGTTAAATAACATGCCAAAATGACCGGTTCTATATGTATTGTTAAAAGAAAAGTTTTAATTTTTTTTTATGGTTCCTGACCATAAAAATTAAAAGATAGAGCGGCTGATACTCTCCCAAAAATGTGTTCACTTGTAAAATTCTGCATTTTATTTTTAGGACCAAAGATTGGGCGATGCATCTTTAATGTTATAATTATATTTCGCCAGTTATACAGCCCATTTCTCCTCACTGTCCTTTAGCCTGGAGCAGAGACTAAGTACCTTGGCGTTTGGGCCTCCTGATGTGTTGGATTGTCGTTTCGTGCCTCTTCCAGGACGGATGTGGAAAAGTATCCTGAGAACAAAAAAAACATCCATGTTACTGAAAGCAGATCCACATCTGATGAGTTAATTCTGCAGCACCCCTGCTATACAGGCACTGAATTTGCTTTCATCAGGTGTGGTCTGATGGGGGTGGGGAGCTTTCCCAGCTGATGACGGCAGGCCCAAGATATTCACGTGGGAGTAAGCAAGACATGGGTTTAAAGTCACACACTTGGTCTGTATAAAAAACCTAGAATACAACACTGTCTAAATCTGTAAAGGGCAACGAAACATGCTTAACATTTTAAAACTTTTTTATTTTTACCTTTGCATGAATTCCAGGGTTGCACAAATCCCAGATGGGTACTGTAAGTTGAACAAATAGAAGCAAATGAACCACATTTTTACAGCTTGCAGAAAGTTTGTACAACTTATCTGGGCACTCCCATCAAAACAAATGGCATGTCGTTTGGCCAGGAACGGATTGTGACCTGCAAAAAGACAAAAACTGAGACATTCTTAGGAAGAAACAAGGAAAAGCATACATATCATAAAGCCGTATATGTATTGCAGAGCAAAATAATATCTCCTTCCTAATGTGATGTACACTGCCAAGTAGTCTTGCTGCTTGACTTGTGCATGAACACAGGGTGGATTCCCAACACACAAGCTCCAAGCTCAACGTGAAAAGGCATTAGTGTTCACACACAGGGCTTGAATTTCATACAAATATCCACTTGACCCACTGGTCTAGTAGTACATGTGATCTATTAGATCAGAATTTGTGGGTACAACCATGTATAAATCTCTTTTGGAGTGTTGGCTCTGAAAAGAGCCGTTGTGTGGTATCGACATTTACAGTATACTCCGCTCGTCTTCTCCTGAAGCTTCAAGACCACAAAATGGAAGTTGTCACAGAAAGGGGAGTATCCAGGATCACTATTATTCAGGATCACTATTATTCAGGATCACTATTTCACATTATTTTCCATAACTACTGACCTACCTGCAAAGGCTATCACTGGGCTGTTCACTGTCATGTTTTCAAAGTCCTTCAAGCCAGCAGTTTCCTGTTGAACCCAAACAGTAAAGATCAAAGTAGATTTAGGAAGGTTAAAAGTTGCACGAGGCAACCTAAAATCCATCAGGGCAACCTGGTGAACCAACACTGTTTGCTCATTCAGACAGATCACTTACTGTTTGGGGGTGGAGGGGGGAGATGTTATGTATCGATGAAAACTTGTTGAAACACTCAATGTTGCTCTTTGACTGTCGGGCAACCTCAGTTTTATATTGCCCGGGGGCAACCAGCTTATTTTCTTGCTGTGAATACTTGCTGATGGAATTTCCATTTGTTCTTGCAAAATCAGCTTGGGAAAATTCAATTAAAGTACATGTAATTGCTTACTGTTGAGGCTATGCATGATGGGCAAAACAATCTACTAAATTAGGCATGAGATGTGAAAGAATTAACCTTTTGGAAATGAAGAGTTTGAGAATGATATGCACTGGTCAATTTACTACTGAAAAAAACCATCCCTGCTGGATTCTTTTAACCCCATAAGGTTAAACAACCTTGTTATAATTTACCACTAAACATCTTTTTTTCAGTAAAAAATAAAAGAACACATACCTCAAATTCCTTCAGGAAGAGGTCTTCGTCTTCACCGAAATATGCTGGTAGGACACAAACTGCAGCTTCCAAGTATTGGTTTTCTTGCAACATCTGGTGTTGTGCTTCTTCTAGTAGTGCTTTCCACTTATTGCTGATTTTGTTGTGGTCCTTCATGAAAGTCAAGATTGAGGCTTGCTTTGACATTAAGTTGTCCAAAAACACTGTTTTTGTTTCATGCCCGACAAGGTAGTGGAAGTGATCAAGTGTATACTGGGGTTCAAACAAAAATGGCCATCTTTGCTTGACATCTTGAAGTGAACAGGGTTGCTTGTTTAAGTCATGCCTTTGCACAATATATGTGAGCTTCATGAATTCTTTGACTTTTGAGGTGTCCTGGTCTCTCTTGTTGTGCTCCTGCTGTAGCCATTTTCTCTTATCCTCAAGCGACTGCTGGTCTTCTGACTCAGGAAATTCCATAGGCTGCTATTGTACACCCGTAGGAGTCTTTCTCATATTTCTTTCGCTGGGCTTTGTTTGTGTTGCCGTTTTCATCACGTAGCCTCTTTCGTTCAGCCATCCCAAAACGAACTTTGGCATTGTTGTAGTATGTGGTTTCCAATGACCGAGCGAACCCTTCCACACCCATCCCACAGTCATTGTCAAATGATGAAGGTGACATACTAACAACAGTATCAGCAATTGTTCTGAAGATACCTCTACCCGGCTTCTCTCCACAATGAATGAAGTTATCAATGATAACTTTTTGTGCCAAAAGTCTATCAGAGGGGGAAGGTCTTCTTTTCTCCTTTAGAGCATTGACAAATGCACGTGGCAATCGGTCCATTTGGACAGTAAACTTAGTTTTCTTGTGCGTGTGCTGCCCTGTACTTTTACCTACAGTGTATGATTTGGACACATACAATGACAGAAATACATTTAACAGTTAAAAGCAAGCATGTGACATTAAGCCAAAAAAATGTGTTAACATTTCTCACCAATGGAACAGTTTCCAAACATTTCCTTTTGTCAAGTTGGTAATTGGTACCTCTCAGGATTATGTAAATGTATGGCTGCATTTTAATTAAGATCATGACATTCTTAAAACCCTCACCATTTCTATCAGATATTATTTTGAGAGCAGAATGTACACACACACACACACGGAAGGAGATGTCAGAAATAGTAGGCCTATGCCCCTTTGGCTGCTTCAACTAAATTTTTAAAAGTTATAGATATAAAAAAAATCATAGCAACCTTCTGTGGAGAGATTTTGAGGTTGAACAGGTTGAACAAGTTCTACTGTATTCCACTGGACCTCTTGCAGAAGATTGGCAATGTCTGGAGCATCAGTTATAATATCATTGTCATCTGCATGCTGAAGGAAAAAGAAACTATGAAAATATCAACAGCTTTAGTAACCGGGTACATGTAATGTAAAACCTAGTATTGAATAAGCAGTAACTTTCTACCTTGTTTAAGCAGAGCAAGAACCAGAAGGAGCTTCATATGTAGTATACACATAGAACATTTGGCAAATTTGACGTCAATAATTAATTGCATTATGACTTTCAACCAGACAGATTATGCTTCAAGATCAACACCCTCATGGTACTGTTGCTGGCCAAACCCAACACAGGAATGATGTAAACTAACAGCTACAAAGTAACTTGCTAGGCAGGTGCTGCCTTTGGAGCAGGTTGTATAGATTGTCAACAATCAGCATGAATTTTTAAAACCTAAGGGTGTACACAATTACATCACAATTGCTTACCGACTGGGGGAGTAACATAAAGTACATCTTCATGGGTGACGATACTAAGAGCTACATCATCATCAATGTCTGTCCCGTCTTCAAGTTGCAATGTAAACCCTGGTTCAATGTCCATCTTGAGAGCAACTAAAAATAAAAATAAAATTAGATAAAGATTTAGAACCTTGTGATTTTCCTTCTTGAATCCTCACAGTAGCGCTGAACTGAATTTTCCCATGCTGAGCCTGTATGACTTTTTGGCCTGTATGACTTTTTTTAGACACGTAAAAAGCAGATGTAACATTCTATTTTTCAAGACAAGATAAAAACAACTGTCACTGCTCCAATGATATGAAACCACAGTCCACAAAATAATAATAGTCATCCATAGATTTCAAAATGATAATTTGAAAGCACCTGATAGTTTTTAAAACATACATTAAATCTTGCCATTCCCCAACAGATCTTGTAGATTAAATCCATATGCAATCTTCTTTTTGCTCTGATCACGTCTCCAGATCTTGTACGCAGTGGGAGTGGCCATCCTGTGTCACCAACAGGCTGTTATACACTATTAATAGTAAATATTTTGAACATGTACATCAGCCATTCCGCATGTATACATCAAACTAATTTTTTTTTAAATTAATTACACATACGAGTATGTATGTTAATTTTGCTCAATCTCTAGCTGCAGTAAAGAATGCTTCAAACTTCAATTAGTCCAGAAATTAACTCTTGGGGACAACAAACTCCTTTCCAAACTTCTTGTAAATTTCAAGAGGGAAGGCATATGGTAGCTCATCCGCACAAACACATGCAAGTCTTTCCTGGTTACAATACATCTGAAACAGACCAAGGGAACAGTCTCTTTCAAATTCTTGTCGACTGACAACAAAGTACACTGAATGCTCACCAAGAAGTATGCACTGGATCATTCCCATTTCAACAAATTGGCTGCAACGAACATGCATGACAATGAGATTTCCTTTTTTATAGTCAGTACCCTTAAAGTTTACATCATGTGTAATAGACAATGTATCTTGACACTCTTGATTAAACTTCGGACATGCCCATAAGCAGGTTACAAACGGATTATTGTAGTGCTCCATTACAAATGCAGTTGCATTCCTAACCTTCACTTTTGGAGGATACAGACAACCAGAGCTGTATGAGGCTTGTAACAACTGATGTCTTGTTGAAAGAGTCTTTGTGACATTTATGAAGTTTTGAGATGATGAAACCACATATTTAAAATACTTGTGTTTACTTTCGAATCTCATTGTCCAAACCCAGATGAGTGGTCCAAAGCGCTGTATTTGTTCTGGGTAATGTGTGAGATAGTGGTGCTTCGGACGTAAATTTGTATCTGGGAACAGCATTGCACGATCAGAAAGATACTCCTCTACACACAACTGTAGATATTCAACTTGCCCACTGGATATTTTAGTTGCCGTTACCAATTCTGTGATCAACTTTAGTTTCAGGAACAATTGCCAAACGTTATCCTCTGTGTTCACTTTGTCCCCAATCAAAAGGGGTAGAAATCGAAGCAATGTCCAATTTTGAATGGCATGTCCTGTGATCCTTTTAGAGGTGATATTAATTTGAACTGGCACATCATTCCTATCATTTCCTTGAAAGGAAAATTCATTGATTCTCTTGTTAAGTAAACCAACAGAAAACCAACCTTGTGTTTCTATCATGTATTTCAAAATTAGCATGATGTCATAGGCCACAATCCCTTCGAACAAGTCGTGGTCAAGGCAGGGTGGCAACCCACTGCAAACATGGAAAAACTTCAATTTGTTTAACGGTGAATCTGCCTTTACTCCTTTTACACGTGTGCCAGTTGTACCGGATTGTATTTGTTCTAAACATTCCTGGTGGTTTTGTTTTGTGCGCTGCTCTCCAACAGATGTAGGATTTTCATGGAACATATCTTTAGTGATATAACAATATCGACAGAAGTAATGAGCAGAAAAGCTTTCCAAAAACCCTCCCAGACCATGCGAATCAAGGTTATCTCCACAGATCATACACAAATAAATGTGTAACCTTTGACCTTCTGGCCCCATGATTCTATTTGTTTCTAAGTTTGAGATGTCTTTTAAGAGTGGATCAAGCACTTTTCCTGGAAAGAGCTTGTAATCAGACTCTTTACAAAGCAATACCAACTGCATCTGGTCTATTTTTGAGCGGTTAAATGAATGGACGTTTCCAATTGTCATGTATACACCAAGAATCTTGTGTTTTTTCCTAGCAGAGCCCAGTGGATTAGCAATTTCAAAAGCATCTTGATATAATATGATATACAAAGGATCTACATCTGCACCTGTACTAGTTGCACCCTTATAACATGAACCACTAGTCCAATTTGAATAGACACCATCTTCTGTGTGTTGAGGATTTTTATATTGTTCATAGAAAGACTCATCTGCCAGAAGTTTGTTCATTGTTTTGCCGATAGGAACATAGTGCATTGCGCAGTTTTTGTTGGTTTTTTCATTATGTCCCAGCAAAAGTTCTACTGGTTCAATGTAATTGAATAGAGACTTATACAAGCCCTGCCTGCAATGCTCAGAACGCAATTTTTTTTCATGACATTTCTGAAAAATATCATTTTCTTGAAGTACCCCAACTATTTCTTCAACAGTTTTATGTTCAATACCATCATTGAGAAGACGCTCTTTCAGATATTGAATTCTGTACTGATCAGCTTGGCTGTGGAGTTCAGAAACAGTGTCAATTACAAACTGTATTGTTCTGTTTGGCATATGATATTTAGCCTGTAATTGGATATAAAACAAAGCAGCCTGTTTCAAAAATGTGTCTTCCAAATCTTCCCTGTCATTTTGGAAGTCTACCGGGTTTTGAATGACCTCATCAATATCAATGTCATCAACGGATTCATCTGGCTGACCAACTGTATATATGCAGTAGCAAATTCATGACCCTCTTTGTGGTATCTAGAAATGTGACTTCTGAAAGCATTAACACTTGCAAAAGAACTTGTACATGCTGCAAATGGACATTCTATTGCATATCCACCATGTATGTGTTCTTCAAGGTGCTTTTTCAGTTCACGAAATTCAAGAAATTTCTCCAGGCACAAAGGAAGCACACATGTGAGCAAAACCTCTCGGGGAACTTGGGCAGGTGTGTCTTTGTTGTGCTGGGCATGAAAATTTAGGATATGGGTGCGAAGGGATTTAAAGTTGGCAAAAGGTTGAGACCTTACGGAACAGCTGATGACTGGACAACTGTATTTAAAATTTGGTTGATTTTTATGTTCAAAATTGCAGTGGTGTATATAAGAATCAGCCGTGACAGATTGAAAGCCACAACTGCATGGATTCATCTATTCAGAGAAGTAAAAATACAGAAGACAAAAATGGTTAAACAAACTACCTTCTCTATAAAGCTCCTCACAAGACAACTGGCACCTTTCAATTTTCAGTTTTTTTGTAGTGTACAGCTTAGCTCTGATCAAAAAAATTTCCCCAACCTAAAACAAACAAATTGGACTTTGTATTCACTATGTTAGCAGTATAAAGTCAATACAAAGTCAGTATTGGCCAGAATGGTGAGAAATTATTTTTAGTATTTATATGCTTAATTGGTTTGTTTTACTGAAATTTAAAGCTGTATTGATGTAAAAGTTCTGGCTTGGGGGTAATTATACACATACAGTAGTATTGGGGAATGGGGATCAGAGCAAAGTTTCAGACATAGTCACATAGCAAACATGTACATGTATAATCTATTTTGGGAGATGGCTCTAAGACTCATTATGGGGCTAGCTGAGGTAACCTCATCAGCCCCTTAACTTTGTTTTTTCTTAGTTACTTTGTCTTTTGTCAGACATTATGGCTATCAATTGCAAGGAATATGTTATAAATTGTATGCTAATTGAGGTCACAAAAGAAAGATGTTATTGAAAACTGAATACAGGTAAACATTACCTTACTGTGTTCAAACAAGAGAAGATGATTGTCACACCATGAGAAGCAGCCAAGTCTAAAAAATAACATATAAAATAAAATAAAACATAAATAAAATATAAATATCTGCAGCTAGTCACTCCTTCAATAAAGTCATGATTCACATTTCATGAACATGATGACCCCACACTTAAACAGCACTTGGCTGTCTGGCAAGGTAGATTACTTTTAATGGGAAAATAATTTATTTTGGTATTTTAAGTATTACACTATAATAATAATAATAATGTATAGATTTATATAGCGCACGTATCCACCAACTAAGTGGCGCTCAAGGCGCATTATATTATTATCCCTGCTCATAAGGCTCATAAGGCTCATAAATCATTCCTGAAACCATCTCAGCTCCCTGGGGAGTATACAGCTCAATTGCTGCCATTTCTAGCGCATATAGAGCAAACCATCTCTGCCTTCACAGGTACCCATTTAACCCCTGGGTGGAGAGAAGCAACCATGGTTAAGTGTCTTGCTCAAGGACACAGGTGTCACGGCCGGGGCTCGAACCCACACTCTGCTGCTGGCAACACCAGAACTTGAGTTCAGTGCGCTAGACCGCACGACAATCCACTTTACGTGCATTATACAACACACGGGACCTACGGCTTTACGTCCCATCCGAAGGACGAAGCAATTATGGTTAAGTACCTTGCTCAAGGACACAAGTGTCACGACCTGGGCTCGAACCCACACCCTGCTGCTGGCAACACCAGAACTTGAGTTCGGTGCGCTAGACCGCTCGGCCACGACACTCCACTATGTACAGTATACACATGAATTGCTCATTTTTCAATAGATAGAGTCCTTATGAAAGTGGGGAAAAACATTACAAGTCTCTAACATAACGTTAAAAGGGTGAAAAATGTCATTTTATTTGATACTCTTTCAGAGCGAAATTTGAAACATGACGTCATTGGATATCAACAACAAATGGGTCTGTACGTTCCAAAAAGGAATTTTTGCATCAGTCAAAAGGTCAAATTCAATGCCATTTTGATTGAATATCATCGAAATTCAGGAATTAACTAAAAATTTTCCTGTAACATTACATAACGTTAAATGTAAAGATCCATATATTTCAAATGTGACGTCATTGGATGTTGACAAAACTTGCACTGGAATGGAACTTGGAAGGGTATAAAATACAATGGCATTTTACAGCATTTTAACGTGTCGTGAGGTTGGTTAGAGACTTGTAATTTTTTTTCCCACTTTCATGTTATTAGGACTCTATGATGATCTATTGAAAAATGAGTGCATCACAAAACTGAATTTAACCTTCGAGCCCCCCTTTAATTTTTTTTACAGAAAAAGTGCTGTGTAACGTTACTGTAGTTTGTAACGTTAAGTAGTATTTAGTAACGTTAGAGTAACAACATTATTTCTTTAGGAAAATAATTAGGCTAGCCTATTAATTAAATTTTGCTTTGGTCTTCAGGTAATGAAGTTAGTAACTAGGTCTATATAAAGTGGTAGTCGGATACGAAAAATTAGCCATTAAGTTGGGCAAAGACAATGATTGTTATTACACTCAAATTTTATTAATTAGACTTTAGAGGGAGAAAAATCTGCTAACACTAACCTAATGAGGACTAATGGGGACCAACTCGACATAGCAAAATGAGCAATAGCATTTATTAACAACATCAGCTCTGATTGAACCCTTTACTCCATGGAGTAAAACGGGTTCAATCAATCAGAGCTATAGTATAACGACATGTAGGCCTATCTTGTAATGTGTCACTGTCACTGGTGTCCATGCCCACTCAGTCAAGTCGCATGATTAAAAAAAGAAAGAAAAAAAATTAGGACCCACATTTTTATATTATAAATAATAAGCCTTATCGCAATTGTGCGCGCAAGGAATTGTGGGAAGTGATTTTTGGAAAAGATTTGTAAACAAATGCACATATTTGTGCACAAGTCAATGGAGGAGAAATGTGGTCGGCCAGAAAATGGAAGTTTTTAATGTATTATAGCAAAATTATTTCGAAAAATATTAAGAAATAGTTAAATTTCATACTGAACATTTGTATAATTTAAAAAAGGAAATTTTGTTATTCCCAGAAACCAGAATTCTCAGCTGATTTCTTGTGCTCGACGTCATGAAAATGATTGGGGATCACTGAGAAATCAGCCGAAAATTCCTCCATTAAATTGTGTAGTTTCCAGGGGAAAAAAATATTTTCTTAATTATAAAAATTTTCTGTTTATAATTTAACTGATTTCTTAATCATTTCCTCTGTAATTTTGCTATAAAACGTAAAAAACTTCCAACTTGTTCGAGCTTACAGTGCTTAAGTGCGCTTTTCTGAGGCATCCCTTGGTTTCATTACCAGAAATGATTAATAATAATAATAATAATAATCACGTTTCTCCTCCATTGACTTTTGCACAAACGTCAGAAATCAGCTGAGAAATCCTCCGTTTGCGTGGTTTAGGCCAATGAAAGTTGATTACTAGTTTCTCGTCAGCCATTTATCAAATTTTGGTGCGTTTTTTTTTTCATTATTCATTATTTTTCAAATTCCACACGTACACAAAAGTCTCGACACTTCACAAAAATCTGCATGTGAATGCGTACAGTACATCAGCATGCAAACGACATGAACATACCTTGAAGGCATGACAACGATCGATCAATACCAACCTCGTACCACGGCGACAATACACGACCCGGATAGGCCGGGCACATAGTATGCGATCTGGAAACGAGGTTGCAATTTGTGTGACCTGTGAACGTCATTCCGCGGCTCTCAGCGGCTGCACGTACGTGCGCACCAGCTGCATGTACATGTACATGTACATGTACACTATATACCCTGCATGCCATGGGTTTTCTTTCGCAAATCTGTGAAGCTAGGCAGATCAGCGCTTCCCATGGGCCCAGCTGTATGGAAGGTGGGCACGACCGGTATGTTGCATGATACAGCGAAGCTGCAAAAACATCGACCGCGCAATCGGAATGGTTCCTTTTAGCTTGGGAGTAGTTTGCGTCGGATTTTCCGGATTTTCCCAAAAATGTTTTGCAAAATAATGAAATTTTGGCATAATGAAATTTTTTGGTGCGGGGCCAAAATCACGTGCGGGCGCTGACGAGAAACTAGTAATCAACTTTCATTGGCCTTATGGGAATAAAAAATTATTCTTTTCTTAATTATACCATGGAGGAAGGAAAAGAATGATTATACAAATGTTCTGTATGTAATTTAAGTAATTCTTAATAATTTTCTCTCTAATTTTGCTATAGGCTAGGCCCTAATACGTAAAAAACTTCATTTTTCTGACCGACCATCTTTCTCCTCCATTGACTTTGTGCACAAACGCGTGCACTTTTTTCCAAAACCCAACTCCCATAATTTAGGTATGTGCGTATCCCACGCATTGTCGCAAATCTTTTCGGCCGCGGCCTCAATCTCGGGTTGAATCGCCGTGGCGAAGACACCGTGGAGATAGCGCTTTGTAACGTTTCGCTGAGGCCGTTCTTTTTGACGTACCCAGGAGATTTTTTTTCAAAGACGTAGATCAAATATTCTACTTCAACCTCGTTCTCAAATTTTCTGAATGCGGCATCTAGAAGTTTCCAAAAAATATTCTCGAAATTTGGGTTCGCTCTTGCTCATCAAAACCATCGACGATTTACCAAAAGGTGAGTAATATCACTTATCAAACCACAAATATCATTTTTCTATACTTGTTTTCTACCTCTTGGCCAATTTTGACGGCGATTGAACGTCTCCCAGTTATGTTTTTTGAACTCCCCAAACATCGATGTCAACCAAAGATTGTATTGCGCCGCGTTCAGCGCGCTATAGACCTACCAATTTTCAGTCTGATAAATCGTCCGTTTAAACCTAATAAGTAATATACATCAGCGTAACACAATATGAAATATTAGTTTTCATGAACTTATTTCATTTTTTTTCTTCATATTTCCAGTCCAATATCATTTATTGTTTTTTATAATGTTTAATTAAATCAAGGATAAGAATTTCTCGCGGATTTCAGTATAAATATTAAAAATTCTCAGATTTGAGTGATTTTTTTTCTCTATTTTTTAAAATATATTTTCATTATTTTGTTTTATATTTCCAGTCCAATATAATTTATAAATTGTTTTAATATTAAATTAAATCAGGGATGAGAGGCTTTCGAAGATTTTAGTGTAAAAATATGAAAACAATCCTCAGATTTGAGTAATTTATTTTTTTTCATAATTTTTTTTTTTTTTCTTTTTTTTTTTAACACATTTTTTTTGTATTTCTTATTTGTAAATCAGCACTACAAAACAAACTAATCGTTGAATTAGCCTGGAAATAGGTTATTATTCTTCCTCTTTTCCCAAGCATTCCAGTGATACCAACCTTTTGAAAATCGGACAAGAGTTAAGAAAGTTATGATATGGAATCCGAGAAAATCTAGGAAACGGGTCACAAGTCAAATTTACATTTCTTTTGTTTTTCCTTATAAAATAATTGCCATTTACGGGCCTAACATGCCTAAAGGAAAAGTAAAATTGCCGGATTCAACATGTCATAACTTCCTTATTTTTGGTCACAGAAAGATGATCCTTATATCATTGTAATCGTCTATTCAAGACCTTGACAATGATACCAGTTGTATTGGAATCTGTTGATTTTGAAAATGTTTGTCACATAGCTACATAATTCAATGCGCGCACAATTGCGATAAGGCTTATTAATATTATTAAGCAGATTAGCAAGTTTTCGCGACTTCAACGATTGGATACGGGATCGTCTATATCCCTATTCCCCCGCGCGTTCACCCGGTCCAAGGGATCCTCTATATCCCCACGACCATCCGACTCGGAGTCCTGGAGATCTCCTATATCTCACTCCAACCGCGCTTCTAGTAGACTGGATACGGGATCCTCTATATCCCTATTCCCCCGCGCGTTCACACGGTCTAAGGGATCCCGGGTATCCCCACGACCTTCCGACTCGGAGTCTTGGAGATCTTCTACATCTCGCTCCAACCGCGCTTCAAGTAAACCTACGGGATCTGCTATATCCCTAAGGCAACCCTCACACCTCCGCTCACAGGACGCGTTCCAGAAACACACCGTCGTCAACCCCAGCCAACGCACCCTCACTCCTATCGAAACATCAGTACTGTCACTGGGAATGAATTTTCGCCTCACACCCAAATCCATTCCAACGGAAGAAATCATCCAGTCAGTTGAACCAGCCCTACGACGACTCAACAAACAGCAGCCGATGACGTCAGACTACAGATGAGCGATGTTCTGCGTAAAGCCAAGCCAGCCAAGCCCAACCTCTCCAAGGGAGAACTTTCTGCTTTACGGGACATCCGACGAGACAGCTCCATCCACATCCTCACCGCAGACAAAGGCAACGCTACAGTCATCATGGACCGAGCACAATACACCGACAAGGTAAGTCACATTTTATTATCCGATTCATACCGCCCCCTCAAGAAGAACCCCATCCCATCCATAGAGAAAAGAGTTGCTAGCAAACTCCTTGCCTCTCACCGTGCCGGTGGCTCTCCATCCAACTTTACCGACATCTCAGACCATCCAGCTCATCCTGCCCTAGGTTCTTTGGCCAGCCGAAGATTCACAAACCGGATGTTCCTCTCCGCCCTATTGTCGCCTCCAGAGGTTCACCCACGTACAACACAGCCCGTCATTTAGCTAAGATCCTCCGACCCTTGGTGGGTCTCACTCAACACCATGTGTCCAACTCCAGTCAGTTCGTTGAGATCACCCAGGGCCTCACACTTCAACCCAGCGACATCTTGGTTAGTTTTGATGTTGTTCTCCTATTCACTAATGTCCCAAATACAGAGACATGCCTCCTGGTGAAGGACAGACTCATTACAAGATCTTTCTCTTGATGATCGCACATCACTCACCCCGGACCAAATTCATGATTTGCTACTAACATGTGTCTCTTCAAGTTGTTTTCAGTTTCAGGGCAAGTTCTACGAGCAGACAGTTGGGACCTCCATGGGATCTCCTTTATCCCCGGTCCTTGCTGACATTTTCATGGAAGAGTTTGAAAACTCTTCCTCAACACCGCCGACCTCCAACCCAAGCTGTGGCTCCGATACGTGGATGACACCTTTGTGGTTTGGCCACACGGCAGAGACACACTCCAGGATTTTCTACAACATCTAAACCAGCAACACCCGAGCATCAAGTTCACCATGGAAACGGAAGAAGATGACAAGATCGCGTTCCTTGATGTTGGGATTTCCAGAAACGCAGACGGCTCCCTACACCACAACGTCTACAGAAAGCCCACGCACACAGATCGGTACCTGAACCAGCGCTCCTTCCATCATCCAAGCATCAAGTCATCGGTCAACCGCACGCTCGTACAACGCGCCTACAACATTTGTGACAAGGACAGCCTTCCCAAGGAACTACAGCACATCCGAACTACCCTCAAACGCAACGGTTACAATCCTAACAAGATCAGCACAGCGAAGCCGGTTCCAAACTCCAAAAGCAAGGTAAGTGATCTAACCCTCTCTGCTTGTCTCCCCTATCTAGGTTCGACGTCTCACAAACTACAACGCATCCTCCGACAAGCAGGCATCGATGTGTTCCACTCAGCCCCAGCAAACCCAAGGACTTCTACATACCCACAAGGACAAACCGGACCCAAACAACAGAGCGGGAGTCTACCGATCCCCTGTGAGTGCGGTAAGGTGTACATCGGGGGAAACAAAACGCAACCTCCCCATCAGATTGAAGGAACACCGAGCACACGGCCGCAGAGGAGATTTCGAGAAGTCCGCCATCGTCAACACTCGCACATCAAGGACCACCAAATCGACTGGCAGGCAGCCCAACTCATCACACCCATCGACGCATGGCACCCCAGACGCATCAGAGAGGCCATCGAGATCGTCAAACACGACACTGTGCCACAGGACATCGGTTTCTTCATCAGCGACATTTGGCGACCCATACTACAGACTGAAGGATCTTCTATATCCAAAGTCCATAACCAACCCCAGACTGAGGGATCCCCTATATCCTAAGTCAACCACCCTCCTTCCCCTGTGCTTGTTAACAACTGATTCAGTTCAGTGAGCACACACTCTCCCCTTACACCTAGGATCCTAGTCCCATAGTCTCACAGTTTCCCGCCTGCGCGCCTCAACGAACTAATCCTCCAGCAGGGGATGATCCTCCAGCAGCCTACTTAAGCAGCAGCAGTTTCAAGAGTCCGGCATTCTCCTGAGGACGATCAGAGCATACTGATCGAAACGTCGAGTTGTACCCCCAGTTCTTTTCAGAACTAATTACTACTCAATTGAGATTCTTACATGGTGTCACCGCAATTAGTCTTACTTATCATTCTCACCATGCAAAGCTACAAGTTTTACCTATTAACTAACGTGTTACCGTTACTTAGTGTTAGGGCCTAACGACATGAACGAAAATAGCGTGATGACTGTACGTTAATATAATGTGTTATGACTTATGTAGGCCTAAAGTGTAAACTTTTATTCAGCAGTCTCCACTCTTAGGCCTGCCTCATCATCACGTTAATAATCCCACCATAGTCCATTCATAGACCAAAAAACTTACGACTTACCGAGGACGAGGTACTAAATCATCTCCACAGTCATGACAAGACAGTCGATCGTCTATGAAGTCGTCACGTCGTATTACGTATACAGTCTATACCAAAGATCGTATAGCGCCGCAAGGCGCAAGATAGGCAACTGACGCGCAAACGCACGTAAATGATTGTAGTACGCACTGGAGTGGAACGGCCGCCATTTTAGGAAGCACAATCAGTTTTGCGCGCGCAATAATGTTCATGATGTACGATGCATGCAATGCTCGACTTGTTGGATGCATTATAGGACAATAGCCAGAATTCAGGCTTTTCCGTGTAAACGAAAAAACATAATTTTGAGGGGGGGGGGGGGGGGGGGTTGTCGGGGTTAATATTAATTAGAATTTTCAGTTCTAATAAAACGTATTCCGCAGTGTACTAGCTGATGCTGGGCCCGGCCTGGTTTTTTTTATAAGATGGTCAATTTCAACAAATTTCTTTTTCAACAATTTCTTGAGAAATTCTGTCCATTTATAGAAATTTTCCTCATTCATCCTAGCAAAGAAAAACATTCCACGGGACGACAGTGAACTTATTGAAACTACAAGTTAAAAAAATAAAATAAGAGAACACATAGACTTCAATCATTAATTGTTGGCGTATATCTTGACATAAAATTCATATCTTGAAAATCGGAATTATCAAAAATTTTCTTTCACATTTGGTCAGGGAACTTCATCCTGTCTTACACCCCCCCCCCCCCTGAGCATTTTTTTTACTCTGAAATATTATGCCTAATTAACTGAAAATTCTTCAGGGAAAAAGTTAAAGTATTTTTGAACATTGGGAAACAATATTATTAGCATTATTGGTTTATTAAAAAACACTTTGCACAGCCAAAAGGCTGAATTGCACAGTACTTTTAAATTTAATATTCAATAAAATACAGAAATTACAGGTATCTATAACTCAGTATAAGCTTTGAATAAAAAGGGCCTCAAATACAAATACTTAGCAAAAACCACAATGGGACATATACTTTAGCAAATCAACATTTAAATGACAAATCAACAAATAAACATTTTCCAATTAAATTTACAAAAAAATTATAATGAAGTAATGGGAATGTGTCTGTAAATGCAACTATAATTCAGAGTTGTCATGTCATTCTAATGATGAATTCTAATTTTCCTGAGATGACAAATCATCTGGTAAATATTTTTTTTTTACGTAAATGATTACACCTCAGACAGACATGTGAAACTGTGATCACATGTTTCTACCATCAGACTTGCAATTTAACGGTTATTTTTGTAACCGTTTTTTTAAATGGTAGGTTACACGGTTAACCGACAGTAAATCTATTTTTAAAAATACGTTGGAAACGTACATGTTTCTTCTGCTCCCTGGCAACAGTGTACAAAAAATGGGCCTAGGGCCTTCGGTTCCTTAATTCTAAAGAATTTTGAGAGGTTTTGTAGCCTTAAAATATGGAAACTTTATTTTATAAACCAAAATTGCATTTAATAATGTTTACATTATGTTCATTGTCACTGTTTAAACTCACCACTTTTATTTTTAACAAAAACACCATTACCCCAATTATTTACGGTTATTATATTTGAAAAGATATTTGTGACTGGGCCATAGTATAAACACATGACGTGACTAGGTTTATTCCGTAGAGAATAAAACCATGTGAACGTCATTTGCACTTCAGAAAATGTGGATTGTAGTCACACTATTTTAAATGAACGTCACATGGTTTATTAAGAGTACATATATGTGTTTTGTCTAGACAAGAGTCCCAGTATGGTATAATAGAATAGTGTCCTAATCCCTCAACTTTGATCGAGCCGCTGCCGATCCATGCTTTGATTTAATTCATGACTTATGTAGATTTTTAAGGTAACGCCCATATTCTGTACATGTACAGTGTATGATATAATGTACTCGCCAGTTTAAAGTCACATTGACTGATCTCAGTGTACAGCTTAACAACTTTATTTATGTCCCACTTTCTGAGCTTTCCTACATTTCCTCTTGAGAGTGACATCATGTAGTTCTGTTTTTAAACTTCAGTGCATAATGTATTCGAACATTTACAAATATAGCTACAATTTTGGCTTTTATTCTCTCACTGCACACATGCATCTCCTTGTACAAATCTAGATCCTGCATCGCTCGATTGAGCAGGTGGGAGATGTTGCTCCTTGTCATCTTTATGTCATCAAATTCAGTGCGAAACAACTTCTCACATTCAGCACAGAAAGCTAGGAAGCACTCTGAGGGGACCATTAACGATCCAAAGTCAGATATGGATGTGTCATAGGCTTTGTTATGTATGAATAGTAGCACTGGGTTGTCTAACTTTGCATTGCCTTTCAGCAGAGCTTCTCTGCAGGTCTGGCATGATGAGAGTACTTGTGTCCGGTGATAACTGCGACACAGATACCCAGCGATGTATGCAAGCGTGTTCTGTTCAGGAGGTCAATTGAATATTGTTGATCATGGCTTTTCGTGCACTGTTGATACGTGTGACACGTTGAGATTGTTTTATTCTTCCTGTATTGCTTGTTAGAGAGCGCAGCGTCAGGACAAATTTGTCCGAGTCAGGTAAGCAGTTGGAACCAGCAACTGGCTTAATAAGCGCAGCTACCATTACCATCCTGAAGGCGCAACGAAATTCCTTAGCCGATGGATTATCTCTAAAGTCACCTTTTAGGCCGAATGGTAGAAAACATATTTTCTACAATATCCTGGTTAAGACGAGATGTTAGCAGAAATCGGACATCAGTGGTTTCCTTCAAGTGCTGCCATAGCTGAGAAATACATGAAATAGCCAGACACCATCCCTTGATAAACAGAACATTCTTAGCTCCAACTACTTTCAAGCTCTTGAGTATTGGCTTGCATGACTCAAAGAATGATTTGTGTTCAGAGTTTTCGGACAAAGGCCTTCTCAATTTTGTGGATCCTTGAAACATCTACTGTTAAATGCATCAAACAAGTTGTTGATCATCTCAATGAAATCAGCTGTGTATGCAGCTTCTGCAGGTAATTTTACCAAATGCTACATATGTGTACAGGCCTGCAGCCACTGAATGACTAAGCACCTGTGCTGCCTTATTTACTCTCATTTTGGAGAAGCTTGAGAGCTCAAAGTGCCCTTTGTGAGTTTGTGCGCTTTTTCTGATTGCCAATTGTGAATCAAATTCATAGAAATTACGAATATGTGTCCACCTGATGTGTTTGCCACCATCTTTTCCATTGATATGGAAGATATATTTCTCTCAAGTTAGATCTTGTGTTTTTAACAAGTGTGGCGGGTCATGCAAACAGAAGATTTTGTCCTCCCCATGGATGAAGAAAGGCTGCTTTTCTGTTACTGAAAGGAGTTTATAGAGTCGAACATTGCTGGACCCTTGGTCACATACAACAGCCTTAGGTTGCAGTCCAGTGCCTTTACATTCTGAATGCATTCGTTGAGCAATTTCTTCAGATTTTCAGCACGTGTGGCATCTCTTGACAAAAATAGCCAATGGGCTGTTTCCACTTGCCAATCAAACCCCTAACCATGAACACAAGAGCATGATTTGCAGGCTTTGATGTTTTACCCAGTGAGCCAAAGTCTTCAAATCCCTCCACCGCATCTTTCTGTGATGTTGTATGACAGGCCTGCACGAGACTCATTTCACAAATGTGATGACACATAACTTATTCTTTTCTGTCATGCCAGCTACTTTGTCTCTCAACAGTTCAAATACCTTGGGAGGAAAGCCAGGCCTTACTTCCACATTACTCAACCATTTTCGAGGATGACACAGATGGAAGTGTGAAAATACGAGACAGAATTGGTAAGCACGAGGACTCTGGTGATAAAGGGAAAGTGCTATTACTTTGTCTTTGTAAGTCCATCTCCTGCCTTTAGCCTTGCAACGCTGTGATGAATTCCGCAATTGAGATGCAAAGAAGGTCAATGCTGGCTCTTCTAAAAAAGCACTTGCTCCTTTGATTAAATCACTGATTGATTGCGACTCTCTGCTCACTTTGTCCATTGACCTTTTCAGCTGTTGCACCATTTTCTTCAATCTAAATGTTCAAGGCGCTCTTTCTTGAGCAGTTTGCTGTTCTTTCCTTTGGATGCATGATCATCGATGGCACAAGATGATTCATATGATAACAATCTCCTGGAACCATCTTTGTGATTGTTTTCAGGAACTTTAAAATATGTATGGTCAGTCACATTGTCAGCCACTGCAAAGAAAAAAGAGTCAAATGTCTCAATGTTACAAAATATAAATTACAGCGGGACCCACCGCTACATGAGACTCCAACTGGCCTCTCATCATTGGGCAAGCTCGATGGTCGAGTGGTTAAGATATCTGCTCTAAAATGCAAGAGCTTGTGGGTTTGAGTCCTGTGGAAAAAGTAAGAAACCCAGACATTGATTTTTCTCTTCCAAATACTCCATGGTTAGCATAGAAGTACATATATGGTTAACATAAACAAATAGGTACACGTGTGTATGTACATGTATGCAGTGTTGTAGTCGAGTCCTTTTCTGAGTCTGACGCAAATACAAAAAAAAAGAAGAGTATAAGGTGGTACAGTTGGAATCAAGTCTGGGTAACAAGACTGTGAGCTCTTAGCACATTGACTTTCAAGAAAGAACAGCAGTATGAGTGTTTAAAAAGACAAGTGTGCTGTATATACATGTAGGGGCCAACAGAAATATTTGCAAAAGGACTCGGACTCAAGTCTGAGTCCTTTTGCTTAATTTTGTCTATTTACAGCACACTTGTCTTTCCAAACACTTGTACTGCTATTCCTTCTTGAAAGTCAATGTGCTCGGACCTCACAGTCTTGTTACTTGATTCTAACTGTGCCACGTCATATTTCAGCATTTGTGTCGGACTCGGAAAAGGACTTGACTACAACACTGCGATGTATGAACATGTACAAAAGAAAAATTTGTTATTCTATATTATTTATACCTTCTTGCTGCTTTGGAGCTTTTGGTGTGGAGATGTCCTCACTCTTCCTCTTAAGTGGCCTCGGGGTGGACAGAAGTTTGGGTGGATTTGGCACCTTGAATATAGTTGGAACTGCATTCCAGTTCAGTCTGTTTTAGTCCGCTTGTTGGAGAACACTACAAGTTCAAACTGTTCTGAGCACAAACGGCAGTTAGTTGACAAATACAGAGGAGTTCTATTCAGCAGATCAACGCGACGAGTGTTTTGGACCCACTGCTGACATCTGCAAAGAAAAATGGGTAAAATGTATGTTAAAAAGGAAATCAGAACTAACATTATGGGTCATACTAAAAGCTGACAACCCACTGACAGCCCTTTCATCTGCCGACAACCTAACTGTTGTGTTGTGATCCTTAGTCGGGGTTACTAAGAGGTAAGCTTTCGGAGACGTGCAAATAATGTTAACTTGCTTCACTTTGTCGTGAAGTTGCAAGTAAAGAATTATGTTAACTTGCTTCACTTTGTCGTGAAGTTGCAAGTAAAAGAATTACGTGTTAACTGGATTCGTGATGCCAGTCCGTAGAGGTTACACACATTCACAAGAAGTATTACTTCAAGAGACTTCCAGTTGATTATAAATATCAAATACATTCAACATTTATTGATTCATAAAAGCATTACAGCATAGATATGTGTGTCTCCTTCTCAGTCAGACCCCAACCGATGAATGAATCATGACTTTATTTTCCATATCAAAACAATATCAAAAACATTCTCATTATGCGGCATTGCGTGAGTTTCAACATGCTGCACTTTACAATGCGCGCACGCTAAGGCTATGCTTATAATAGCATAATTATCGCACATGGGATGATATGCTTGATCATGACACTAACACAAAAATAAACTCATGATGTAACAGAAACTCTGTACTTAAAGTGCCTTGGACAGCATTGCACTGTTAAAACTTTCAGGAAAATATGTTGTTTTGATCGCAAACATTGATTTTATGGATTGAGTACTATTGGCTGCTATATCTTGCTGCTTAATGTCACCGGATCAGACCATTATGCAGAGGGTAAGCAATACAAAACTTTGCAACGTAAATGTTTAACGATCGGCACCACTAATTTTAAAACATCATCAATCATTACAGTTTACACCAAGTTTAATACTAATTTTTGGTTACGTTAAACAATTTTGGCCTAATAAGTAATAGGCCTATTAATAATATTATAAAAATAATATTCTATCCTACCTCTCCTTGTTCTTTGGAAACCTGAAGAATGAAAGATCGGGTCGGTTACTTTGACGATTTGAGCAATTTATTGAAGAACAGTGAGCAGATGATGTAGAACTTAACGCCATGATGGAGTATTGGTTTGCTACAACGTCCAACGTCCAACAATGAATAGCCTAATTTGCCCTAAATTTTAAATGGGATAAAAACCAAACATTTAAACAAGAATGACAGCGATGCCGACATGGCTTGCTGCTGGCGTGCTGCTAGCTACTGAATCAAATTACTTTGTTGAATTTGTAAATCACTGACTGACAATGCATAATGCCACAAATATAGTCAGAAGTCAGACTCGAGTCAGCAGAGTCAACAAAATAACGTTACAATGTAGGCTAACTTATTTACGAGTGGCGCCCCTAGCCCCATAAATGTGGCACGGACACGCCCCCCCCCCCCGCGTATCCTTAGCCACAGGTTGGTCTCATTCCGCTAACGGTAGTAATTCGAAATTCCAGGCGCTGAAATTGACGATATTTGCGACTATTTTGACAGTCTAGATACGTTCCTTACATGTTTAACTATCTAGGCGCCCCCAAAAATGGTGATTTTACTTACATTTTATATTTCCTGACATATAGGCCCGAAAAATTACAAGACGATCGTCATTGTGCAAGTTTCAACGAGGACGGCCATAGTGTTGAACGGGAAAACAACTTGTGCGCGCAACAATTTTACGACGGCTGTTTTATGTGTGCACATACTTGCTGTATTTTAGCGCGCAGAGATATGACCACGTGATGTCGCAGATATAAACTTTCAAGAAACTAACATTGAGCAGTTTCATCAAATTAACCGTACTGCATGGTAAGTTCATCCCCTTTTAACTATCTAGACGACCAATTTGGAAGAACATCCCACCAGCTGACTTCACCATCCAACTGGCTTGGAAAACAGAATGGGAGTCCAAGGAGGTCCCAAACAAACATCTGGTGTCAGACCCCAATCAACAGGTCCCTGGCACCAACCTCCCAAGGAGACAATGGTCTACGCTCAATCGCTTCAGGACTGGACATGGCCCCTGCTTGGCCAGCCTTCACAAATGGGGCAGTAGCCCCACTCCACTGTGTGCTTGTGGAGAGGAGCAAACTATGGAACACATCATAGAAGTTTGCCCTCTCCAAAGACTGAAAGGAGGATTAGTCACCCTCCATACAGCAGACCAGGAGGCAACTGCTTGGCTTAGGGACTTTGCATTCGCTAAATAAATAAAACTATCATATACATGTACCAGGTTATTTAACAGTACTTACATTGTACATAAAACAAGAGAGAATGTTCATTAAAATAAAATGATAATGTAATAAATAGTCTATTATTAATTACAATAGTTTAATACTAATTTTAAATAGTAATTTTAAACAACATACAAATTTCACTAATAATTTTAATATATGAAATATTATAGTGTTACGTTACTATTACTATTAATAATAACAATATTAATGGTTCCACCATTTTTGTAAATCTATAAAAAAAAATTAAAAAAAACTAAAAAAACAGAATGATTGTTTTATCTGACAAAATATCTGTGAATATAGTCTGTGAATATAGTCTATGTAATATCTATGTAATATAGTACAGGTAATATTTTTACAATTTTTCATGTTTATCTGTTTTGTGAGAATATAAAGGCGTAACTTCCAGTACAAAGGTGGTTTATTTTCTAATAAGAGTCTTCCCCTGGTTATTTCACTGTCTTAAATTAAGATGTGTAGACCCTGTTTGTTTATTTAAGCCAAAGCTAGCATGTGTACTTAAAGATTGCACTCATGAGCACTCGGACCAGACAAATTGCAAAGATGGTTCAAGCGTGGTTTGGGTCTATGCTATTTGGGGTCGTGAATTTCTCAATAAAACCCATGGGTACAGGGAACGGTCCCAATTATTAACATTTTGGCCATCCATCATTATCAATAATACTGATAATATTATTACTATTACTATTATCATTTTGTTAAACAACAATATGCAATCTAGTACCGGTATCAGCGATATCCTCAAACATGAAACACTTCATTTTGATTCGATCGGTCCATTACTGCCTGTCACTGAACGGTATTTTTTAACATTTTTCGTGTGCTGAATTATATTGTGGATTTTTGTTACTTTGTTTCTTTTCACCATTAACAAAGAAACACCCCCCCCACACACACACAAACAAAACAAAATAAAATTAATAAGGTGTGTATGTGTATATATATATATATATATATATATATATATATATATATATATAATATATTATATACACTGAGCCAAAAAAGAAACTTATAAAATTTTAACAGATCACCAAATAAAATTCTGTGCATGAAAATGTACCAAATTTGGATACAATATTACTGCAATGTATTGCTTCAAATGGCAGTCAATAACCAATTGTTTGCTTCAATGACACAAGAGAAATGTGCACTGACCCAAAGGACTTGCTGTTCCACATGTCGCATTATTCAGCTGCAGCCCTGTACACACATGCATGTCAATGAATGAAACAAAAGAATTTGTAAAGGGATTTGCACCCCTTACCTGCATGATTGCAAGTCTTCATACAGGGTTGCTCTAGTCCTTCTGAGTATTGCTAATGAAACAGATATGCCAAGGCTAACATGCATGTGTGTACAGGGCTGCAGCTGAATAATGCGACATGTGGAACAGCAAGTCCTTTGGGTCAGTGCACATTTCTCTTGTGTCATTGAAGCAAACAATTGGTTATTGACTGCCATTTGAAGCAATACATTGCAGTAATATTGTATCCAAATTTGGTACATTTTCATGCACAGAATTTTATTTGGTGATCTGTTAAAATTTTATAAGTTTCTTTTTTGGCTCAGTGTATATAAATTAAATCGGGAGGGTGGCCTTAGCTTTCGATCCAATCATTTATGCTTACTTATTATAGGAAAAGTAAATAATTGAATGCAGGAACTGGACATGTTTTATTTATTTATTTGTATTATATATATTTGATTTTTAAAGTAGTTATATCACATGTTTAGCACAAAAATGTTCTGACTACCGACAACATCGCAACCCTGAAACGGAATACTTCGCGCTAAAATACAGCAAGTATGTGCACACATAAAACAGCCGTCAGAAATTGTTGCGCATAAGTTGTTTTCCTGTTCACACTCTTCATACATTCAAGATGGCCGCTCGTTGAAACCTGCACAATGACGATCGCCTTGTAATTTTTTCGGCCTATATGTCAGGAAATATAAAATGTAAGTAAAATCACCATTTTTTGGGCGCCTAGATAGTTAAACATGTAAGGAACGAATCTAGACTGTCAAAATAGTCGCAAATATCGTCAATTTCAGCGCCTGGAATTTCGAATTACTACCGTTAGCGGAATGAGACCAACCTGTGGCTAAGGATACGCGGGGGGGGGCGTGTCCGTGCCACATTTATGGGGCAAGCGCCCCCAATTTTAACATCAATTTAACAAATGTTTAAGAAAATAAACAATTTAAACGAACATTTGCCTGAATACGTAATAAAAATAGCATTGTATCCTACCTTTCCTTGTTCTTTGGACACGTGAAGAATGAAAGGTCGGGTCATTTACTGACGATTTGAGCAGCAGCGAGTGTAACTTGGTTTGCGCGCGGTGCATGGGGTACTGTCAGACTGTTGTCGACTACTTGTCGTGTACGTCGCTGCTTACTAAAATGGCGGCCAAACGCGCCCGCGCCCATTGGATACTTCATGTTTTTGCGTCAGTTGCCTATCTTGCGCCTTGCGGCGCTATACGATCTTTGGTCTATACTATATAATACTAGTCTAGTCTAGTCGTGTCAAATTGACAAATTCTCAAACAAGTTAAGTGCGCCCAAATGTAGTGCTAGTGAGTCGCTGTACATACATGTACGTATGTACATACATGTACATACTGTACGTGTATACGGGATGTACTTCTTGCATGCAGGCGATAAATTTCCCTGGTCAACACGAGTGCTTATATTAATACACGAATACAGCGCAGTAACACCAGCGAAACTGCTCTGTTTGCGAACAAACTTGCCATTTGGTATGGACTGCCAAACGTTACAAGTACGTTCAATCTTGTTGGCAGACGTTGCGACCAAAATCATCATGTTTTAATACACATTATTTTAAAAACAAAATGTATCCCATATTTGGTTTGTTTGTTCCCAATAGATTCAACACTGTTTTGAACAATTGTGTATTTATTTTTACAAACTTCGATGTTTTGTTTTTGTTTTTCACTGATGGCTCCCCGTACTTTTGTGTAAACCGCCATCATTGGTCCATGGTTCAAGTAAAAAAATTGTCGCTGCAGCGCACAGCAAGCGGTGACCTTTGTACAACGACAGAACTCCAAATTACCAATTGTAAATACACAGAGAATTGCTAGTGATGAAACAAAAACAAAGCCTCACAGATTTTCTATGTGCTTACAGAGAGTCCTTTGTGATTTTTAAAGTATTTTCTGTGCTGAAACAAAAAATGTTCGTTACAGAGTTTCTCTGTGATTGTTTAGCATTTTTTACAGAAAAAGTGCTGTAAACCGTTGTACCACAACGTATTTTTTAACAGTGTAGTTTCACGTGGTAAGAAAAAACAAGGGATTATACCTCATTGAACTGGGTCCCATGGAAAATTGTTACTATGGCTACGCTATGCGTTGAGGATGTTATAATGGTACGGATGGATCATCCCCCTTGGAGTACTACTGGTGGTCATTACCCTGCTCAATTCAAGCCGGATTGACTCACATAATTTAGATTGCAATTCACTCTAAAACGATTGAAACGAGAGACATATATACTGCGAAAGATTTGTCCATAGTTTCACGCAAATTTAATCTCAAGTTTAGAGTCTACGACGAACCTAATTATATACTATGAATTGCCACAAGAGGGGGGTATTTCAAGTAATGTACAAGTAAACACAATAAGTATAGACTTGATGTCAAGTATATCTTCCAATGTTTTCTGTTTTTCTTCCTCTTCGGTAATTATTCCATACAGTATACCTGTAGAAGTCTATCAGTGAATAACATTTCATTTCTTATTCATACTAATAATATAAATATTAATGAGCTTCCATCATCAGTGCAGTGCCGCCACGTCGTACCACCAACATAAGGAGTTTATTGTTATGTCATATACTGCTCCGTATTTATAGTGCATGCTCCTTCCCTTGGTACAATGGTGTTTATCTATCAGTGTGTAAAACAAAATTCACCTCGTTTCCCTGCAAAATAATATACTTTGGGCTTTTCAATCGATTATGTAATCGATTATGTATTGCAATTTAATTACAATATCTTTGTGTAATGATGGCGAGGACTCAAGCCGCGGTCTTGCAATTTGTTTAGTTTTAGTTTTTGTGCTAAATTCATTAATTGTGATGAGGGCCAATACCTTCTAAAATATATGGTGTTTTCTTAAATTTCAAATATTCCTTTTAGGTATTTGGCCTTTTAAATTTTTATCTTTCAAATTTTTCTCTTCAATATACCTGTTTATATTTTTGGCAGTGCTAATCAATTAAAAATCACGGGTGTGACCGCGAAGTGTAAGCTAGTTCCTTTATTTACGTGCTAGACAGTCAATGATGGGTCCATGAGTTACTCTTGATCATAAGCTAAAGTAATTCCATCAAGCCATATGCAGATAATCTGATTTACGGACCAGCAGATGCATTGGCCAACAAAGACTTGAGGCAAGTCTATTGCATGCATGCTGCAAGCTTTTGTATGATGTTAATGAGGATGGCGTGATTGGAATTGGAAGGTCAGTACAGTATGCATGTATGCGATTAGACTTGATTTCAAGTCTGAGATCGCGGTTATTTTTGTCTGCATCAGCCACGCAAAACGCCGTTTACCCCTACTGGCTATCAGTATCACATGCACAGCCCTAACTCGCGATAGGTTAATGTCGGAGGTTAATACACAAGAGGGCGCTATTTAATGCGATACTGCAGAGCCGTATTGGCGATCAGGCAGACAAAAAATCACGATCACAGACTTGGAACCAAGTCTAGTAGTATGCGATAATAATGCATGCCATATACTTGGTATGGGATCAATGGTGCATGCATGACGAGACTGTACTCGCTCCGTCTCCAATAGACCGTAGAACAGACACACGAACGTACAGTGTACATTCGCTGCTGCATATCTATACATGTCAGTGTACAATAATTAATTATCTGTGCCCGCTCTCGACAACAGTTCATAGGTAGGTAGGTACAAGGTAGGTCGGCTCGGTGCGCGTGCAATATCTATCTCTGACACGACTATAGGAAATACAGTACTATAGTCTACGACGTGATCGTATTATTGAAACAAAATATTTGACTGAAACTCAGTAAAATTTCACTGTCTCAGAATGTCAGAGACACGTGGTTTTCCGCCGGTTACTCTCCCCCTTCAAGTGGCGTTAAATACGACCAAGGTTCCTGTGGTGTATGCCTACGAATTCGCCTTTGAACGTAGGTTTGACCATGAGTGGGGTGTTGGACTGTTCCAACAGTACTGGGCTGTGGGACTTCCCCTGTGCGGCTTGTACGTTCTACTCATTTACACCGTGCAAAGGCTCATGAAAGACCGAGCGCCGTATGATCTTCGACAAGCTCTGACTGCCTGGTCCGTGGGGCTGGCGATCTTCAGCTGGTTGGGACTTTTTCGTGGTTGGGAGGAAACCTACTACATGGCTACTACCTACGGCTGGAAATCTGTAGCGTGTGATTCTGTTGGCTTCATGGGAGCTAGCGGTCTGTGGGCCTGGCTGTTTGCAGCAAGCAAGTTAGTTGAATTAGGTGACACCGCGTTCATCGTACTACGAAAGCAGAAGTTGATATTTCTTCACTGGTATCACCATGTAACTGTTCTTCTTTATACCTGGTTTAGCTATGGATGTTACACTTCTACTGGTAGATGTTTTCTAGTTATGAATTACACAGTTCATGCATTTATGTACACTTATTATGCACTGAAAGCATCTCGTCTTGTCCGCATCCCTCGTCACGTCAATATCTGCATTACCATCCTACAAATTATGCAGATGTTTATAGGTGTTCTAGTGAATCTCTATGCTCACACGGTTCTTAAACGCAGTGAACCCTGTGATGTAAGTCGTCGCAATCTGGAGGTTTCCTTTGTCATGTATCTTAGCTATTTCATGCTTTTCGCCAACTATTTCTATCAAGCTTACTTTGCCAAGAAACCAGAGGCACTTGCTGACAAATCAGAGATGAAAGATTGGAAGAACAAACAGGAAGTTAATGCCCAACCTAAGATTGAACTGAAGAAGACAAGATAATTATAAACTGCAACTAATATGAGGGAACAGCAAAATTTGATATTTATGAATAAATGTGACTCCCAAATTTATCGTCAAAATTTACAATGTTCCCAACAACATTTCAGAATTATTCTTTTTCCATCAAAATCTACAGAAAATGCTCTATATGGTGACATGAAAATCTCAAACTGGTACATGGTCCCTGGGGTCAGTTTTTGACCTTTTCATGGCTGTTACACATTATGGTAAATGCCAAGAAGTTTCGGGTTTTGCCAGAGCGGGTCACAAATGTTTTGGCAGTATCATCATGGGCATGGAATCGGAATGCTAGTTTTAGATTAACTCGGTGACTACCATAATACCCCACGTGATAAGGTCATGTTACCGTTGCTGCTGCATAAATGAGCCAGTAATTTTCAGTCACTGTATTCATCTTAAACTAGGACACTGATTCCATGCCCTGTTGAAAGTCTACTCTGGTCGTGATGATACTGCCCCTTTAAGCTGTGTGTTTTTTAAAGTTTTTTTTAACCAGTTCAAGAAAATTAATTCAGTTGTTGGATGGTTTCTTTCATGTAGTTTTAAGTAATATTACCAGTTGAACTAGCACAGTGGTCTTTTAGAGATAATTATGTTTAGAGGAGTACATGGCTCCTGTAGCTAAATTACTGTAAATGTAATATATAAATATTACATTGTTTATATATTAGATCCCCTATATGGTACATTAATTCATATTGACTACAGTGTGCTATTCATTTGATGAGGATTAGTCCCCAGTCAGTTACAGCAAAAGTCACTTATAGATTCCTTCTCAGCTATATCCATTTGCAAAAACTACATTTTCACAACACCCAGAATTTGAAGTTATTTACAAGTGCAATGATTTTTATTTTAATATATATAGAAATCATGCTTAACCCTCCTACTACTACAAGGGTCAAAATCAGTCAAAATGTTGATATACTTGCCAAGGTATATCTAGTGCACTTAAAAGTCGAACACTGTTAAACCTTACGTGTAGTAAGTACATTTACAGGTCAAAATGAGTCGACCATTTTTGACTGGTAAAAGCATAGTCTGGTGTTGTTCAGGGTGGTCAAAATGACAGTAAAAACCAGTCATAAATGGCTCTGTGTGCACATTTGGATAAACAGTCAAAACAAGCAGTTGACTGGTTTTGACCTCTATAGCAACTTCCCACTAAAATGCAGCAATAGTAGGAGGGTTAATAATTATTTAAAGAGCAACTCAGTATGATACACCGTTATCAGTGACAATTTGTGGATCATTTTATTGCACAATGTTCACATATACAAAAATCGCTGTGGCTTTTACGGGTACGTACAGCATTTATATATTTTATAGTTGACATCAGGTAGTTTGTTTTTTCCTAGATGTTTAGAGAGGTGTTGAATGATCATGAATGTCAATGGTGGAGGAGTTTCTAACTTGTGTTATAGTCAGCGCCTTAGAGAATGCATTGCAGGATTTAGGTGCTTTATAAATGTATAATTAAATAATTATAACAAACCCCCTTTTCATTCTGAATGTTTATATACATGTATTAGATTCCCTAAATCACAAAAATAGCAGACTGTGTTCACATGCTCTTTATACTCAAATTATTAAAACAAGTTCCCTGATAACAATCCTTGTGATGCTCATGATGCTCATGATGATGCCAAGTAAAATATCTATCAAAATAATTTATATTATTTGGTAATAATCATGTAACACACATTTATGATTCTATCAACTGTATATATTATAATCCATAAATTGTAGACAGATTTGTCATGAATTTTGGCTGTGATGTGTTAATAATTGTGAATACTTGTATCTGTGGAGGGATTTATTCATGACCTGAAATGTTCATGTCAGATCTGTAAACATTTTTGTAACATTAACCCTAACCACCCCAAATCCATCAAAATCCCACTTTTAGAAACTGGTACTTTCACCTCTTCAAATGGGACATTACTACCTGGCAAGAAGTACAGGCCATATGTGATGAATATGAAAGATCAATGAAAATGCATGGTGCATTTGGAAGATAAGGCCATGTTTCCAAAAGTGCACTGATGGATTTTGGAGAATTCAGCAAGGTTCCTAGCCAGAATACCTAGGGGGTTAGGGTTAATAATTATTTATGTTCTTCCATACAATGTACAATGCCAAAGTTTATCCATACATTTATTTAATAAATAAATGACTATTTATATAAACAATCATCATGGTAAACCACAGAACATTTCTATAATATTACTAGTAACTCATTAGGACTAGGAGTAAGTCTCCTTTTACTGCTTGTTCTTTTGTAAGAACGACTTAATTCCAAACTTTTGAAATGATATTTGCTTCAATGTGTCAAGTCTGATTCCAGGGGTGTGATTTTTTCCGGATTTCTGATTTTTACAAATCGTAATTTTGTGATCCTCTGGATTTTAAAGATGTAAGCGATAAAGGAAACCAAAGCAAATGCTCAGAACTACATGTACAGTATAGATTTCACAACAGCGACCCCAATACACAGCAAAATTTACATGGATTTTTCAAAACTGCCTAATCACACCCCTGTGATTCATATTATTGACCTTTGTGAAAACACAAATAAGAAATACCAAAGTTATCACTGAACAGTATCCAGCACTTACATGGTTAATCAGACTTAATACAAACTTAAAAATGGCTAGTCTAAACAATTGAATTCTTGAGTGTTTAAATATTAACATTAGGTAATCCAGATGGGAGCATGTTCCCCCCCTCATTTATGTAAAATTACTATATTTGCATCCTCTTTTTGTTGCCGTGTAGTCCCACCCTTAGTGAGAAACCTGGATCTGCTCCAGTCATTAATACATTTAATATTTTCAATATAATAAGTATAATAAAGGAAGTGGGCAATATTAAGATCTGAAGAATGGTAAAACAGAAAATGTAAAAATTATTAAAATGTTTATGCACGTTGTCTGGAGTCGTACATTTCTCAAGTCTGTTAATTTGGAAATCTAAAATTGTATGCTTTTCTCAAAATTTAATTATTATTTTTAGCCACCTTGACAATTGACAGGATGCATGTATAAATCTATTGTGCAGTGTGAAAAAAGGAATAAATCACATACAGGGAGTGTCATGGTCGAGTGGTTTAGTGCATCGGATTTGTTTTCTGATCGCCGAGTTGTCAGAATCCCAACGGCGACCATGGTGCTTGTGTCCTTGAGCAAGACACTTTACCATAATTGCTTCTCTCCACCCAGGGGTAAATGGGTACGTGTGAGGACAGAGTTGGTTGTTGTGTTTGATTAGCCTTATATGCGCTGTAATGCAATTGAGCTGTATACTCCCCAGGGAGCTGATGGTTTCAGGAATGATTTATGAGCCTGATGAGCAGGGGTAATAATATAATGCGCCTTGAGCACCAGTTTGGTGGATACGTGCAGCATATATTATTAGTAGTAGGAGTAGTAGTATTGAAAGTTGAATTAAATAATAAACAACTCTTAGCAAAGGGGCATTTTCATATATACATGTACCTATCAGGGGTGTTTGTACGACTTTTGGCTTCAAAACTATTCAACATTATGTAACAACTAGAACATTGCAAATGCTAGAGGAATGTGTATATTGAAGATAGTACAGTACAAGTTTGTGTGCATTGATATTATGGACTGATAATAAGATGCAATTTATACCTGTATGTGAAATCTAAGTGGCCAAAAAGGATTTTGATTTGCTTATTTACAGTGTAATTAAATTGCAATCAGGTACATGTAGTCTGGTTTTTAAATCAATTTCAGATATTATGCTTAATAAAATCAATTGTTTTTTCTTCCATTTCTTCTGGTTTTTGCAGAAGAAACAATTTCATTTGAGGGCACAAAAAATGGCTGAATTAGAATAAACAAAACCTGTGAATCCTTACATTGTTACTTCATAGTTCATAACTTGTTTATTAGGATTAGCAAAATTAGCAGATACATGTAGCAGATAGGAAACCTGTGAACCCTTATATAGTATTCATAACTTGTTTACTACGAAATATAAAGTGGTATGAAATTAGCAAAATCATTGTAACTTGGATTTCTACATGTACATGTATGAACTAAATTATCCCTGGTAAGCATGCACTATTGACTATTTACATATTAGAGGTTGTAATGAGCTGGTATACACTTTTGGTAAATAATGTCTGTAAATGCATCCATACTGAATAAAAGTCCAGATATGTACCATGTATAAAACCAACATTTGAATGTTTCTGCTTGTTTCATTGTGTTAACTAGAAAATAGTTAAATTGCTTTCAGACTGCAATTCATTCCATTGTGGTATTTCAGTCTTCAGATGACAGAAATATTTGAGGGATGTTTTATACACGTATCAACTTTACGCCAAGTAATTTGTTTGGTAAAACTTTGACATTTATGTTTTGCAAGATTAATTTACCAGGAAACAATTATCAATGAATATCAAGTACTTTGTTGTGTGTACAGACTACACACAGTAAACACTTGCTTTAACTGCACCCACCTGACAAAAAACATCCATAAATATTCATTGAATTCCTAGCTTAGTAGTGGGTTGGCTATAACCATATATCCTCATTGAATTCCTAGCTTAGTAGTGGGTTGGCTATATCCATATATACATGTACTCATTGAATTCCTAGTTTAGTAGTGGGTTGGCTATAACCATATATCCTTATTGAATTCCTAGCTTAGTAGTGGGTTGGCTATAACCATAAATACTCATTGAATTCCTAGCTTAATAGTGGGTTGGCTATAACCATAAATACTCATTGAATTCCTAGCTTAGTAGTGGGTTGGCTATATTCCTAGCTAAGTAGTGGGTTGGCTATAACCATATATACTCATTGAATTCCTAGCTTAGTAGTGCATGGTTGGCTATAACCATAAATACTCATTAAATTCCTAGCTTAGTAGTGGGTTGGCTATAACCATATATACTCATTGAATTCCTAGCTTAGTAGTGGGTTGGCTATAACCATATATACTCATTGAATTCCTAGCTCAGTAGTGGGTTGGCTATATGCATATATACTCATTCAATTCCTAGCTTAGTAGTGGGTTGGCTATATCCATATATACTCATTTAATTCCTAGCTTAGTAGTGGGTTGGCTATATCCATATATACTCATTGAATTCCTAGCTCAGTAGTGGGTTGGCTATATGCATATATACTCATTGAATTCCTAGCTTAGTAGTGGGTTGGCTATATCCATATATACTCATTGAATTCCTAGCTTAGTAGTGGGTTGGCTATATCCATATATACTCACTGAATTTCTAGCTTAGTAGTGGGTTGGCTATATCCATATATACTCATTGAATTCCTAGCTTAGTAGTGGGTTGGCTATAACCATATATACTCATTTAATTCCTAGCTTAGTAGTGGGTTGGCTATATCCATATATACTCATTGAATTCCTAGCTTAGTAGTGGGTTGGCTATATCCATATATACTCATTGAATTCCTAGCTTAGTAGTGGGTTGGCTATATACTCATTGAATTCCTAGCTTAGTAGTGGGTTGGCTATATCCATATATACTCATTTAATTCCTAGCTTAGTAGTGGGTTGGCTATAACCATATATACTCATTGAATTCCTAGCTTAGTAGTGGGTTGGCTATTGAATTCCCAGCTTAGTAGTGGGTTGGCTATATCCATATATACTCACTGAATTCCTAGCTTAGTAGTGGGTTGGCTATATCCATATATACTCATTGAATTCCCAGCTTAGTAGTGGGTTGGCTATATCCATATATACTCATTGAATTCCTAGCTTAATAGTGGGTTGGCTATATCCATATATACTCACTGAATTCCTAGCTTAGTAGTGGGTTGGCTATATCCATATATACTCATTGAATTCCTAGCTTAGTAGTGGGTTGGCTATATCCATACTCATTGAATTCCCAGCTTAGTAGTGGGTTGGCTATATCCATATATACTCATTGAATTCCTAGCTTAGTAGTGGGTTGGCTATATCCATATATACTCACTGAATTCCTAGCTTAGTAGTGGGTTGGCTATATCCATATATACTCATTGAATTCCTAGCTTAGTAGTGGGTTGGCTATATCCATATATACTCATTGAATTCCCAGCTTAGTAGTGGGTTGGCTATATCCATATATACTCATTGAATTCCTAGCTTAGTAGTGGGTTGGCTATATCCATATATACTCACTGAATTCCTAGCTTAGTAGTGGGTTGGCTATATCCATATATACTCATTGAATTCCCAGCTTAGTAGTGGGTTGGCTATATCCATATATACTCATTGAATTCCTAGCTTAGTAGTGGGTTGGCTATATCCATATATACTCATTGAATTCCCAGCTTAGTAGTGGGTTGGCTATATCCATATATACTCATTGAATTCCTAGCTTAGTAGTGGGTTGGCTATATCCATATATACTCATTGAATTCCCAGCTTAGTAGTGGGTTGGCTATATCCATAAATACTCATTGAATTCCTAGCTTAGTAGTGGGTTGGCTATATCCATATATACTCACTGAATTCCTAGCTTAGTAGTGGGTTGGCTATATCCATATATACTCATTGAATTCCTAGCTTAGTAGTGGGTTGGCTATATCCATATATACTCATTGAATTCCTAGCTTAGTAGTGGGTTGGCTATAACCATATATACTCATTGAATTCCTAGCTTAGTAGTGGGTTGGCTATATCCATATATACTCATTGAATTCCCAGCTTAGTAGTGGGTTGGCTATATCCATATATACTCATTGAATTCCTAGCTTAGTAGTGGGTTGGCTATATCCATATATACTCATTGAATTCCTAGCTTAGTAGTGGGTTGGTTATAACCATATATACTCATTGAATTCCTAGCTTAGTAGTGGGTTGGCTATATCCATATATACTCATTGAATTCCTAGCTTCGTAGTGGGTTGGCTATATCCATATATACTCATTGAATTCCTAGCTTAGTAGTGGGTTGGCTATAACCATATATCCTCATTGAATTCCTAGCTTAGTAGTGGGTTGGCTATATCCATATATACTCATTGAATTCCCAGCTTAGTAGTGGGTTGGCTATATCCATATATACTCATTGAATTCCTAGCTTAATAGTGGGTTGGCTATATCCATATATACTCACTGAATTCCTAGCTTAGTAGTGGGTTGGCTATATCCATATATACTCATTGAATTCCTAGCTTAGTAGTGGGTTGGCTATATCCATATATACTCATTGAATTCCTAGCTTAGTAGTGGGTTGGCTATATCCATATATACTCATTGAATTCCCAGCTTAGTAGTGGGTTGGCTATATCCATATATACTCATTGAATTCCTAGCTTAGTAGTGGGTTGGCTATATCCATATATACTCATTGAATTCCTAGCTTAGTAGTGGGTTGGTTATAACCATATATACTCATTGAATTCCTAGCTTAGTAGTGGGTTGGCTATATCCATATATACTCATTGAATTCCTAGCTTCGTAGTGGGTTGGCTATATCCATATATACTCATTGAATTCCCAGCTTAGTAGTGGGTTGGCTATAACCATATGTACTCATTGAATTCCTAGCTTAGTAGTGGGTTGGCTATATCCATATATACTCATTGAATTCCCAGCTTAGTAGTGGGTTGGCTATATCCATATATACTCATTGAATTCCTAGCTTAGTAGTGGGTTGGCTATATCCATATATACTCATTGAATTCCTAGCTTAGTAGTGGGTTGGTTATAACCATATATACTCATTGAATTCCTAGCTTAGTAGTGGGTTGGCTATATCCATATATACTCATTGAATTCCTAGCTTCGTAGTGGGTTGGCTATATCCATATATACTCATTGAATTCCCAGCTTAGTAGTGGGTTGGCTATAACCATATATCCTCATTGAATTCCTAGCTTAGTAGTGGGTTGGCTATATCCATATATACTCATTGAATTCCTAGCTTAGTAGTGGGTTGGCTATATCCATATATACTCATTGAATTCCTAGCTTAGTAGTGGGTTGGCTATAACCATAAGTACTCATTGAATTCCTAGCTTAATAGTGGGTTGGCTGTATCCATATATACTCATTGAATTCCTAGCTTAGTAGTGGGTTGGCTATAACCATAAATACTCATTGAATTCCTAGCTTAGTAGTTGGTTGGCTATAACCATAAATACTCATTGAATTCCTAGTGGGGTGCCATGGTCGAGCGGTTTAGTGCATCGGATTTGTGTTCTGATGGCTGAGTCGTCAGAGTGTGTGGGTTCGGAGCCTTGCCGCGACCATGGTGCTTGTGTCCTTGAGCAAGACACTTTACCATAATTGCTGCGAGGGCTGAATTGAACCCAGCCACTGGGGATGTACAAGCCAGTGCATGCTTAGTGCCGGTCCCAAGCCCGGATAAATGGGAGGGTTGCGTCAGGAAGGACATCCGGCGTAAAACCTATGCCAAATCAAATATGCAGATCATGATCCACTGTGGTGACCCCTAACAGGAGCAGCCGAAAGAGGACAACAACTCATTGAATTCCTAGCTTCTTTGTAGTGGGTTGGATATAACCATATATCCTCATTGAATTCCTAGCTTAGTAGTGGGTTGGCTATAACCATATATACTCATTGAATTCCTAGCTTCGTAGTGGGTTGGCTATAACCATACATGTATTTCCTCATTGAATTCCTAGCTTAGTAGTGGGTTGGCTATATCCATAAATACTCATTGAATTCCTAGCTTAGTAGTGGGTTGGCTATATCCATAAATACTCATTGAATTCCTAGCTCAGTAGTGGGTTGGCTATAACCATATATACTCATTGAATTCCTAGCTTAGTAGTGCATGGTTGGCTATAACCATAAATACTCATTGAATTCCTAGCTTAGTAGTGGGTTGGCTATATCCATAAATACTCATTGAATTCCTAGCTTAGTAGTGGGTTGGCTATAACCATATATCCTCATTGAATTCCTAGCTTAGTAGTGGGTTGGCTATAACCATAAGTACTCATTGAATTCCTAGCTTAATAGTGGGTTGGCTATATCCATATCTACTCATTGAATTCCTAGCTTCGTAGTGGGTTGGCTATATCCATATATACTCATTGAATTCCTAGCTTAGTAGTGGGTTGGCTATAACCATATATCCTCATTGAATTCCTAGCTTAGTAGTGGGTTGGCTATAACCATATATACTCATTGAATTCCTAGCTTAATAGTGGGAAGGCTATCATCATTTTCAGGAGGACAACTCCTTTATTCCAGATTAATTTACACAAAATTAAAACTACATAAATTTGGTCTCTCCACCACCCCCACAACAAAATTGGAGAATAGATGTTGGTGTTCTTGGGTAAGGTGGGGGAGATGGGAGTCCCCTCTAAGGGCAAATTCTGTACCCTTCTGGCCATACAATACATTATTTAAAGGTGTTGGCATGTAATCTTTCAAAAACATATCCAAAAAACATTATTGTTATCAATATAAGCACTTTATTAAATCAGTTAACCATAAAATCTATTGTTTGTTATCGGTCTTTCATTCTTCTCATTTTTACCAGGGACAGATTAAAAGGGGAAATCAGGTAATCTGCTGATGACTTACTGAATTGAATTATTCAATTCTTAATCTGATGCAAGTAAAAGATCAGCTATGAGACAGACTTGTTTAGGTGTGTCTGGCAGTGGTAGACTGAAAAGTCTACAAATAATTATAAAAATTGCATAACATGATAATCATGATTAAGCAGATCGGATGAACCAGACATGCAGGCCTATATATTCATGGAAAAGCTTTGGGTAGCACATTAGCCCGACATATCCCATGCAGTATTGATGTGACAATGAAAAGGGTTTTATCTCATGGTTACAGGCAATAAGAAATCATACAAGTATTCTGTGTTATTCATTCAGGGCTACCCTTTTTTAATCCTGTATTTCCCATATAATTCACACAAAAATCAAGAAATATCAAGAGGAATGTATAAAATATTTAGCTTCCTTGAATATTCAATAATTTGCAAAATACTTCATTAAAATAAAAATGTATGTTAAATTAGGTCAAATAAAAGTATGTTTACCAGCAGAAGAATGTGGAAGTACATGAAGGCCTATTGAGTTTGTTCATTATTAATATTCCTTCTCCCTAATTGTACAAAATTTCATTCCAATCTTTCTCCATTTCTTTCCAAATAATTTAGTACCAAACTTAATGTCAGTCAGAATGGTGACATAAACTAATTTTACCTCTAAGATTTCATTGCTTACTGAATATTAATAAGGTTCTTTATTTGCCATAGGATATCATTGAAAGCATATGTCCCCTTTATAATTGTTTCAATTTATTATTTTGTTTAATATTTCCTATAAATTTCCCCTCTTGGAGCTAATATGTTGCCTCTTGAAACTAGATGTATCCTGGATCCACTCTTACAGCTCTAAACAACATATCTGGTATTATTGCCAACCAAAAAACCTACATGTATTAAAAATGTCCCACAACCAGTCAATTATTAAAAGATGAAAAAGCCTTTCAGTTGGAGATTAACCCTCCTATGCCCAGGCTGAAATTTGGCCCAGTAAGCACCGCACCCACAGACAGTCACTTGAGTATTTTTGGTTGCATTGCCAATTGTTCACACGTGTATAAGAGTGCTGGAGATAGTGGCAAAGTCAAACACACTTGTGTATGTCTTACAAGTTATATGCAGAGTCACACAGAGCTGTGTATGTACTGCATAAGTTACAGTCGAGTGATTTTGGTTTGACCTCCTACCAGAGCCATATGTCCTTGCATTTATTTGAGTGCACTGCACAAAGTCAATGGGTTGGGAGTGACATACAAATTTTGAGTCTCTTTGATTGTTAAACCTATAGGAGGGTTTTAATAAAATAACAATTACTTCATCAAATGGAATAATATTATTGCATGTATTCAATTATGGTGAACATGAACTTCCTATCAATTTTGTTTGTCTTTTAACAAAACACATTTTTAAATTCATTTATTACTACAAACTATTAGAGAAATGATTGGTACTTCAGAATAATACATCTATCATATTCTATGAGTTACTCATGTTGACCTCTCTACTTTACTTGAGTATAAATTCTGTTCAACACATTGCTTGTGCAACACAGTGTATATTACATTGTATTCCTGAGAAAGTTTTGTTGAAGTCTTCAACATACTAACATAGCAATATGAATATTTTCAAACCATGATTTTACTTATTTATTACCTATTTATAGATGGTTTAAATCTGAAGTCTTCTGTGCACAGTATCAACAAAAAAAAAAAAAATTCTAACACCACTTTGTTACAGTAAAGAACAATTTTTTTCCACAAGAATGGACAATTCTGGAAGATATTTTCTGAAATCCTGAAGAATAAAGGAGACTCACTTCAGAAGCAAGAAGAATTCTAAAGAATATAAAAGATGTAGCTACTTACGTACATTGAAGTAAACTATATGTAATGTCATTTATGGTCCATGGTCAAAAACTGCTCATGGTTTCTTTGATAACTGATTATTCTCATTCTCAATAATTGCTTTCTATAACGCCAATAAGGTAAAACTTAAATAGAACCCTATTAATAATATCTCATTACGATTCAGATTATAAATGTTAATGTAATTTGTTTATCAAAAATGATATCATCATGTGTTATTGGTGTGCGTTTTTAAAACATGTGATTTAAATTTTGTCACAATTCAAAATTTACTTTGACTTAAGCTGTTCTGTTGACTTTTTGGACCGAAAAAATGCAGCAACATAAAAACTGCCAAAGAGATAGATCATCGTCAAACAGAAGAATATACTGTAACCACAGAAGCCATGATGTAGGTAACCAACTATGCAGTGCACCAGTATAATCAGGAACTGAATTATCTGAAGCTGTGTCATATGCTTCTTCCAAGATGGCGGATTGTCAGAGTTTGCAGCACAACGACCATAGTAGTAATACAGACAAACATGTATGAGAGAATTAAGACCAAGGGAGAAGGCTACAGCTGCCCATGGAGTTAAAAGGTAAGAAAACTCAGCCAGGTTGATCATACTGCCATGGTGATACACATGTAGAAAAGATATCTGACGTCGTTTGTGACGTAAAATCATAAAGACTGTGTCCAGCAGCTCAATGTACTTTGCTATACGGTAGAGGAGGAAAGCTTGCTCAAGTACCGGTGTGGACTCCATGCGAAATATAGAGCCAGCATCAGCCATACCATATGCAAACATGGTGAAGGTGCATACACTAAGAAGACTGCATGCATAGTTATATACCACCAGGATCTACAGTTGAGATAATCATTAAAAATTGGATTTAAGTTCTCTCTTTTATTTACTGATGGTTATTTTAACTGCACTTTTCTTGTCACTCAACTAACCAGGAATAATGGATTGATACAACAGTGTTAGCCACTAATACCTTTGGGTATATTTTGGTCGCCTTGCTAAATGGACACCCTCTTTCTATTTGTAATACACAACTTTAACATTTGGACACCTTTTTTTCAAAGAATTACAAATTTGGACGCCCTATTTCCAAATCCTCGCTTATACTCTGGTGGACATGATCTAGTAATGACAGATTTTTGTGAGTAAAGTCAAGAAACTCAAGAACATGTTATTTGTAAAAGATAAAATATCTTCCATAGATCATTAAATGCCAAGTTGGAATACCAATGGACTGTCAATTGCAGTAGTTAATTAAGAGCTTTCTTTTAAATACTTTTAATTTTTTTTTTAAATACTTGTACATGTACAACCAAAATAAGTCATCAAATTTAACATGTTCAACCCTGCACACTCATCCTAATAAGGCAGTAAATAGGTAAAACTTGTAGCTTTGCATGGTGAAGAGGATAAGTAAGACTAATTTCAGTGACACCATATGAAATTCTCAATTGAGTAGTAATTAGTTCTGAAAAGAACTGGAGGTTACAACTCTTGTAACCTCGAGTTCTTTTCAGAACTAATTACTACTCAATTGAGAATTTCATATGGTGTCACCGCAATTAGTCTTTACTTAAGGCAGTAAATGATACACAAAAAACAGTGCCCTCAATTGGTCTTTCATGGCATGACAATGGTATGCACTGAAGGTGCTTCTTCTACATGTATATAAATGCTGTGTGATAAGATGGGGGGGGGGGGGGTATGACCAGTCACACTACAAAAAAAGGTACAAAGTCTGAATCTGCAAATTCTTATCATCTACAGTACATGTATATTTGATATGAACTCATCATGTTACATTATCACACAATGGCCTCACACCATCACCTAAATGTATCAAGTGATAATAAGCAGGGACTTTACCAACTTCTTGAGTCAGGAAAAAATGTATGAAAAGTGTTCATGTTCTTTCAATCCATCAAAACAGAAAACTACAAGTGTAATGCAATGTAAATGTACATGTATGCATGTTCACGTGTACAGTATGACAACCCTATACATTGTACAAGGTTTTTTAAGATGATAAACATTACGATTACTTACCGGTCTCAACGACATTGGTTTGGAGATTCTCTGATAAAGTGGTGATAGTAGAACCAGTAAAAGATACCCAATCATTACTTTAAACGAGTACAGGTGACCAAATGTACTCAATACTTTTTGCAACCCCATGATTACACCTTGATATGTGGTTTTTCTCAAGAAAACCCTGTGAATAAAAATTTAAATGATAAAATGTTGCTGATCACAGTGGTCAGTGGTCAAGTGGTTAGTGGAGAAATTTCATCATTTTACCAATTGATACATGTATAATAGGTAAAACTTGTAGCTTTGCATGGTGAGGATGATAAGACTAATTGCGGTGACACCATGTGGAATCTCAATTGAGTAGTAATTAGTTCTGAAAAGAACTGGAGGTACAACTCGACGTTTCGATCAGTATGCTCTGATCGTCCTCATTCTCCTGAGGACGATCAGAGCATACTGATCGAAACGTCGAGTTGTACCTCCAGTTCTTTTCAGAACTATTTACTACTCAATTGAGATTCCACATGGTGTCACCGCAATTAGTCTTACTTACATGTATAATAGGTTTTCAGTATATCTGTCAAGCTGAGCAGATGAGTCAGTCAACAAGGGTCATGTAGCGGATGAATCAGTCAACAAACGTCAGGTAGCAGATGAATTAGTCAACAAGGCCAAGGGTCAGGTAGCGGATGAGTCAGTCAACAAGGGTCAGGTAGCAGATGAATCAGATAGTGGATGAGTCAGTCAACAAGGGTCAGGTAATGGATGAGTCAGTCAACAAGGGTCATGTAGCGGATGAATCAGTCAACAAACGTCAGGTAGCAGATGAGTTTGTCAACAAGGCCAGGGGTCAGGTAGCGGATGAGTCAGTCAACAAGGGTCAGGTAGCAGATGAATCAGATAGTGGATGAGTCAGTCAACAAGGGTCAGGTAACGGATGAGTCAGTCAACAAGACCAAGGGTCAGATAGCGAAGGAGTCAGTCAACAAGGGTCAGGTAGTGGATGAGTCAGTCAACAAGGGTCAGATAGCGGAGGAGTCAGTCAACAAGACCAAGGGTCAGGTAGTGGATGAGTAGGTCAACAAGGGTCAGGTAGTGGATGAGTAGGTCAACAAGGGTCAGGTAGTGGATGAGTAGGTCAACAAGGATCAGGTAGCAGAGGAGTCAGGCAACAAGACCAAGGGTCAGGTAGCGGAGGAGTCAGTTAAAGGATAATTGGTGTTGGACAAGTTGGTCAATGGAGCTGGACTGGTTGTAGCTGCAGTAACTGTAGGTCTTGTCATTTGGTCGAATCAGACCTAAGAGCTACAGACATTGACTTAGGAAATTTGGAAGACCCCTCAGCTAGACTGGTTGTAATGGAATATACTTCTGATGACTTACTGGTCCTTTTCCAAATATTTACATGTACATAATTCCCCTGAGCATGCACATGGTATTGAGAATGATATAGAAAAAGACTGGTTAGTCTGCTGCCACCTAGTGTCTTAAAAGTCTCCTATGGATTATCTTGAAAGAAGGACCAGGGTATTAAACTATTATTGACGCTTGCTAATGCTTTGTGGTCTGACAGTTTCCAACCCCAAAAATAATATTAATAATATTTAAAGGTCCTATGAAATAGTTTTTTTTTTTCATTGTATACAATAAAGTATGCCTACTGGAACATATATTTGTCATTTGTAATTTTTTCCCTTCACGTTTATACCATAAAAATATTAATTTTTAAATTTAGGGGGTGCTTTTCGACATGCCCATATCCCCTCATTAGCATAAAATTTGTGATGTACACTCAGGCAATTCCCGATCCGCGATCCACAGCACTTGCCCAAGTATGCGTCGTATACAGCGCACACTGCATGCAGAGTGTTGCTGGAGAAAAAGTTTCCTCAAGTTTTCTGTCAGGTTTAAAGCTTATTATTTTCGATAATGCCATCGAGGTGTGTCGCTGCAGGTTGCAGCAACACCACCAAAGACGGTGTTAGTCTACCCCGATATCCGTCTGATCCAAAATACAGACGTATTTGGACGGCTAAAGTGAAGCTGACCAGAGCGAATTGGTCGGAACCGACAGAACACTCATTCATATAAAGTGCACACTTCGAGCAGACATGCTTTGAACATGGCCTTCACAGCCAGTTCGGTATGGCTTATAAGGCCATGCTGCTACCAGATGCAATTCCAACGACATTCCCACTAAATAAGAAGGCTGGGAAGGCTCCAACGAAGAAGAGAGGTGCTTTTTTAAAGCGAGAAAGACTCAGGGTAAGTGGCCATTTAGTTATACTCCCATGCATAACACCGTAATGTTAGCATTGCCTTCGGTGTGTGTTCTGACCACATGATGGGGGTTGCGCTGCGTTTCACGGTACATGTACATCCGTGGTTGGGTTATCGCTGTTTGAGTGCATGTTTATATTACGCAAGTCTTGTGTAAACACGTTGCCAGCATGTTGTAAAGCTTAAATCCTTTAGGTCAATATGAGTTAAGTCTAATTTCCATACAATCTATGATACAATGGGGCTTAGTGTTTATTACCCGATCAAAGTCTGGCACCAAACCACATACTGCCTATCTCCACGAGAATGTATAGAAATTCTCTGCCTTTGTGTACGTCACGAACGTTTCGTTAAAACTTTGACAATTCGGGGGGTCAATTTTTGATTATTAGATAAACCATTAATAATCCACTCAATTAAAAAAAAACATTTAAAATTGTTTTTAATTCATACCAATCAATATAACAGCACCAAAAAATAAAGTTTGGTAAATACACTCTTCACAGGACCTTTAAAGGAATGATGTAGAACACAACCGCCACTTATCTATCCAAATTAAGACAAATATCACAGATTTTCCTTTAAAAGATGATAGAGGACACACTTAAGGAGAGCAAAGTGGGGTAGAATGTCGTATCCGACCACCACTTTTTCTCCTTCAATATAACCAATAAAGTAATGTTACCTACCTAGTGAGGTGGAGAACATATGGATGATGATGGACATATACTTCAAATTATTCCAGGATATTTATTTCATGAAAAATTAGGCATTTTTGGTAGACAATGACTTCCTCAGTCATGTCAGTCTGATCTTGTAAACTCCACAATTAGTGACCAACACAGTCATTGTACATGCGCAGTAGCAACTAGTAATAGGATCCCTCTATTTTCTGAAGGGGAGGATTTTTTTAGAAGGGAAATAAAGTCCGAAAACCATCATAAAAGTGGATTTTAAAGATAGTTTTTGTTTTCTGTACCACCAAATATCGATAGAATAATTTTTTAACTGGTTAGTGGTTGCAAAAAAATTCCAAAAAAGCCCTTATAAAGTGGCGGTCGGATACGACATTCTTTCCGCAAAGTGTAGTCAAGTTAGGATTGGAAATGATACTTTGAGAGATTTTGAGCAATTAATGTATGCACAACCAGTGAAATGTTGGCCATTTTGCAGACTTGTATTCGAGTCCTCAAACCTCAAGTCTGAGTCCGAGTCCCCAGTGTCGAGTCCGAGTCCCCAGTGTCGAGTATGGGTCAAGTCCGAGTCCAAGTCAATTACAAAACGAAAAAAGAAAACCTTATACATATAGGTTCAAAGTTAAATGAAAAAATACTCGAGATATATGGGCTAGTATCTCATGTTCACAAAATTTCCCAACATTATTCGAAAATGGTTTGAAATTTCTCAAATTTTTCATAATAATGTTTTAATTTTTTATACAAATTAATGTTTCAAACACGAATAACATATGTTTTGCTCAGAGGTTGTTGGGTGGCCTGGGGAGGGTTAGGACAATGTTTAGAATTGGAATTTGACATCATCCTTTGATATTTACATATTTTTTGCATACATTATTTTTCAACTGTGCATAATAATAAAGAAAAACCCTCGACCAAGTTAACAACACTTTATAGTTCTCATGACCCCATGCCGTTGTACATTGTACATTGCTCTTGCCTGATTCCATTTTCTAATAATCACGATGGTTTTAGCAAAATGTTTTCCCAAATTTAAGCCTGCACCCAATCACTATCGTGCTTTTATTCCCACGATGTTGTACACTGAAGTTTGGGTACATAATTCGTTGTAATCAATTTCTGGAAGACACACTTTGTTTTCATGTGGCCGATGTGCATGTAAGCGATTCCGATCGCATTACTACAGAGGAAGGACACAATAGGCTATGCTACAATGGAATAGGCTGCACTGTATCAATTTTATGAAACTGTTGTTTAACCCCGAACCACCCCATCGAGTCCGAGTCACAAACAAACATCGATTCCGAGTCCGAGGGGTCCGAGTCCGAAGGGTCGAGTCCAAAGGGTCCGAGTCCGAAGGGTCCGAGGCCGAAGGGTCGAGTCCGAAGGGTCGTGTCCAAAGTGTTGCGTCCAAAGGGTCGAGTCCGAGTTCAAACTTCAAGTCCAAGTCATTGTCATTGACATTGTACATGGTGACTCGAGTCCGAGTCACCAAAAAAGTGACTCGAGTCCGAGTCACGAGTCATACAAGTCAGCCATTTTGTTGTCTGCTAAAAACACATGCTACTTGCTAGACATTCATTGACATAATGTATGATCGATTGTGCAGAAGTGCAAGTGGGTTCAACATTATTTAGGCCTAATGCAACACACAGACTGTAAAATTTTGTAAACTTGTCCAGCTCCAGGAGAAACGCTTACCAACACTGAGATTTGTTGATAACGAAAAGTCATGACAGGCTACCTAACGTTACTTACCTCTGCTTTCTTGCTTGAAAAAGCTCGCTGTATGCTGATTCCTCACAGTACAGCTAGCTAGCTCATCTCACTCCGATCCTCCGCAGCTAGGTAGGCAAGGTCACAGTCTAGTCAGGGGCCGGGCGCGGTGCGCATACGCACAGTGGGCGCCTATCGGCGATAGGGAAAGGGATTGTTTTTCTTCGCTAGCGCTAGTTAGGGGCCGTTCACAATTGTCAACATTTTCACGAGCGTACAAACCGTACGCTGGGGGGGGGGGGGTTAATGCCCGCCGTACGCTTTTTTTTTTTTTTTAAATGTCGATATGTTTTCTCGCCCGTTAATGCCCGCCTAACGCTTGTTTTTTTTTTTAAATGTCGATCTGTTTTCTCGCCCGTCACCACAGCCGACAGCCGCAACCGATGCCGAGCGAGCACTGGCCGAGCCGGTCGCGGCCCGGGGGCCGTCCCGCATCGCATCCCATGAACGTGTAATGTGTACAGCATGCGCGGCATTGTCCTACACACGTACATGAAAATGTACTGTATTTTACATGTACATGTATACATGTCGTTCGTATCCACTGCGTGTTTTTAACGGCCGGCCCCGTCCATGCACACACAATCAGACACACGTCCCACACGCACAAACAAGACTGCCTGGACAAGTTCATTTTATGTATAGGGTAAATATTATCAAAATATTATAAATAAACTAATCGGTTTCAAACAGAACATTTGTAAATGTTTTTTTGCATTGTAAAAGGCTTCAGTAATGTAATAATTTAATACAAAATACAAATAAAACATTTTATATCTCTGTTTCCATTTTTAAAAGAGGGGATTACCGTTTAAAACGGTAATTACCTCTTTTAAAAATGCAGTGTTCCCAAACCGAGATTGCGCGCAAATAATTGCGCAATGTCCCTTCCGTTCCCTAGCTACCTGTACTGTAGCATACACACGCAATTGCAAAATTGCATCACTGTCAGCGCATTTTCAACCGGTGTTGTTCAACCGGCACTAGCAATGGTCTACAAAAGTTAATACAAAAACCCTTTAAATCACATGCAAATGTCTATATATAGACTTGTGTGAAAAAAAATCAACATTTTTTTCGTACGCTTTTAGGGGGGGGGGGGGGTCTTGAAAAAGTGTACTCTTTGTACGCTCGTGAAAATGTTGACAATTGTGAACGGCCCCTTAGCACATTTGCCAAATTCATAATTTAACTTAGCCTCTTCCAATTTTTTTTTTTTTAGTGGTGGGGGGGGGGTTGATTTTCACTGCCCTTCGGCTTCTTTTTGTTTCTGCCTTGCGGATTGTGTCTGGGTTTGTTAGCATAAATTTCCTGTACTGGAGGTATGGTGAGATCATGGAGGTAAAAATAGATTTTTACCTCCATGGTGAGATGCAGTTCTCGTGGAGGGGAGGGGCATAGGATCAGTAGGGGACAGTTGCCCTTTTTATGCATGTTTTTCATATTTTAATATTTTAATTTAGATGGTATAGGGTGCAAGTTCCATGTGGGTCCCCGCTTTGCCCAGATTTTTTGTTCTCAAGTCCATAGAGAGAATGGTGGCAAAATTGGAACCAACAGGGACATGTCGTTTAATATACATGTTCATCGTTAAGTAAAATTATTTTAATTTAGATGGTTAGAAGGAAGGGTACATGTTTCATGTGGGTTCCCAGTTTGCCACAGATTTTTTGTTCTCATGTCCGTAGAGAGAATGGTGGCAAAATTGGAGCCAGCAGGAACATGGGTCCTTTTAATATACATGTTTTTCGTTTTATCCACTATGTGTTTGAATCGTTCTTTGTGTCTTTATATGTCCTGTTCCTTAATTGTGGTGTGTAATGTCTGGTTGGTTTTGTCTTTTGTGCTTAAAGGACCCCATTGGAAATAAGTCGCAAGACTCTTATGGGCTATCCTGATATTACCGCCTTCATGTGCAATTTAAATTTATTTATGTTTTTATTTGCTTTGAGTTATTTAATGTGTGTTTTTGTAATTTATTTTGAATGGTGATATCAAATAAAACATAAACATAAACATCGGCGCGCATGCATGCACCATAAAAAAAAACATAAACTAGATTGTCAGGCTCCCTAAATAGGTATTCAATAAGTAATGAAAATTCGGTAACTACTGTGGATCCCGACTATTTCAAAGATCTCTCAATTCGTCAAAAGAGGGCGTATATGTCTTTCACCGGTCGGTGGTGCGATGTGGTACCACCACTCTCTAGCTCTATGTATGTACTTGTGGGAGACGGTCTCAAGTGACCCAAGGCTAATTTTTGTTGGCGGATTGCATTCCCTTGGTCTAAAAAATAATAATTAAAACTTATGTAGCTCATTATACACAAAAGGGGTCTCTAGTTTGAACACAGTGACTGAAAATTACTGGCTCATTTATCATGCAACAGCAAAGGTAATAACGTTAAACAGTCAGTAAGTTAATCTATATTAAAGTAGCAGTCGAATTCCATGCCCTGTTGATCGTGGCGATATATATTGTACCTTTAACAGAGAATTTAAAATACAGCTATACAGAAAACAAAAACCCTCAAAAGACAAAGGCAAATAATTTAAATCAAATAGAAGTAATTGACATGTTCCAACGTAATAGGATTTGTCTTCTTTGGGACTGGAATATTTTTCTTAAATTGTACCTAAATTTCTAAATTTGTCTTTGGTTGTTTGTTGAAACTGCTAAATAAACCACAACTGCGCTAACCAGCCCCTATATTGGTGGGCGGTCCACTTATGCCAATTATCTATTGCTCTATGGGGCCAGGTCAGAGGCCAAACCATATCTGCCGAGTAGCCAGGGATCAAGCCCCGGTCAGATGCAAACAACCTGGGTAACGGCAGTAGCAGGGATCACACAACGGGACACAAGCCTTTATGTGGTTGTACACAGAATAAATATATAATAGGAAGAAACTGATCTGAAATATTATATAAACGGGACTCGATCGAACCCGCGACCTCTCGAATGCCGTACGAGTGCTCTACCAACTGAGCAAACTAGCCCCTATATTGGTGGGCGGTCCACTTATGCCAGCGCCAATTATCTATTGCTCTATGGGGACAATTCAGAGGCCAAACCATATCTGCCGAGTAGCCAGGGATCAAGCCCCGGGTCAGATGCAAACAACCTGGGTAACGGCAGTAGCAGGGATCACAAACGGGACACAAGCTAGGCGCGTACTTGCGCACGTCGGAACATTACTATTTTTAGTGTTCTAGCCTGTGATTGGTCAGTTTTTGACACTGTGCGATGTTTTTGAAGTTTTAACCAATTACATTTGCTCTTCAATGTAATGTATTTATCAATGATCTGAGTATTTTTCTCAACATTGAATAAATTGAAGATCACATAAGTGAAATGTTAGCCGCGCCCTTGACTGTTTCCCGTCACTTGGAAAAAGGTAAATAAGTTTTTTGAAAGACGAATAACCTGACTATATATACATATGTTCAAATCTACTGCAGTAATTCAATAACATGACTTTTTCTAAAACCGACATTTCCGTAAATAAACGTTTATGTTTTTATCATAAAATCTCTCAAAATAAAATTGTATTCCTTTTTCAATAACTAGGATCGAACAATACACTCGTTGGGTTTAATAATATAAACTCCAATATTTTTTTAAAGAAAGGTTGAGATGTCACATAATTGACACTCACAGCTCATTATACAAAATAATATCAATATTGTGCGCGCGTGCCGTGCATTATTTACAACGGAAACGCTTTTCAGAAGTATTTGCGCACTATAATGTATTGACTATTGAGAATATAGCGCCCCCAATAGACAAACTTAAGTGCCAACGGCTGTTGTAGTCATGAAGTTTATTCATTTGACATTACTTTTCCTGATATGAAACAAACATGTACGTACAGCTTGCCAGCTAGAAATAGCCGTAATCGGGGAAAAATACAATGGAGCGAGAGTCGAGCAGGAGTGAATTGATGAATTCAATTTCAGGAAAACATCTTCTGGGAACAAAATTATCTGTTATGCAGGACAAGAGCAAGGATAGGCCTACATGTACGATCGTTAAATTGACTTGATATTTCTGCGCCGTTTATATTCGGACTTCTGGCATGTCTGGGAATAATTAATGGTAAGCCTGTCTCATGAAAAAGCCTTATCGGAATTAAGCGCGCAATGAATTATGGGAGTTAGATTTTGGAAAAACGTTGTCAACAAACGCACATGTTTGTGCACAATGTCAATAGAGGAGAAAGGTGGTCGGCCAGAAAATGGAAGTTTTTTACGTTTTATAGCAAAATTATGGAGAAAATCTTTAAGAAATCAGTTAAATTATAAACAGAACAAATTAAGCATTAGACGGACAAACCATGTCCATGGTCATGATGGTTAAACCCAAAATGGATTAAAAATAATGATGATTATAAATTTGGGGTGTCGGTTGAGCGTTTAATAAACCCTTTCACGGTAATATGCGCCATTTTTTTGACGGGGCAAAATTGTTTATTTCGAACATTCGTTGCCGTCTGCGACCCAGTGCTCAAACTTCACGCACGCGTCTGGAATGTACGTGAAGTTCGAGCGCTGGGTCGCAGACGGCAACGAGTGTTCGAAATAAACAATTTTGCCCCGTCAAAAACATGGCGCATATTACCGTGAAAGGGTTTATTAAAAACATTAAAAAAATAATAAATTTAAAAAAATAAATAACTTAAAAAATTAATCAATCAATCTAAAATCTAAAATGTAACTTAAAATGAGACTTGCCTGTTTTAATCCCCTCGGATGAAATATTGTATTTATAGCTAATTATAGCTTTTGACAAATGCTAACGCTAATCAGATTATATATATACAACATCAATTGAATATCAGGAACATATAAAAAAGGCAAGTGGCACAAGGCACTGTTTTCTCCTTTTTACCATCCTTTGATTTATATGCAATATATATTTGTTGTCGATGGGGATAATATTTCTAAAAGAACTTATGTTCCGAAAACCGAAATGAAGAGCTTCTTGGCCGTTAGTAGTGATCGAGTTTGCCTAAAAAGTACCAGTGTTGCAAATTAGAAACAGTTATTCAGAAATCAGCTGAGAAATCCTCCATTTGCGTGGTTTCTGGAAATAAAATATTTTTCTTTTCTTAATTATGCAAATTCTTAATCATTTTCTCCATAATTTTGCTATAATACGTTTAAAAAAACGTTAATTTTCTGACCGACCACCTTTCTCCTCCATTGAATTTGTGCACAAACATGTGCGTTTGTTTACAACTTTTTTCCAAAACCCAACTCCCATAATTCATTGTGCACTCAATTCCGATAAGACTTATACCGTGGCGTTATTTAATCAAACTAAAGTGGAGGACCAAGATCAAGCTAGCTGCGGATTCAACCGCAGATTTAGCCTTGTATTCAGCCACGGATTCAGCCGCAGGTTTTACCACGGATTTAACCAGATCGGGTCAGTTTAAAAACTGGATAGATGTAAATTTGAAACCCACGATCAGGTTGGTCCGGTGCGTGTGAATACTGCAATCAATATGGCTCGTTTCCACACAGCCGGGGGCGAAATGCAACGATGAATGCACCCAGCCGGCCTCTGTAGTGTAACATATGCCAATAAAACATTTGAGGTCTCTGCAGTTGAGCCGACGATATTGGTACATCCTCTAGCATCCCTTTAATTATGAAATATTAATCGTAACACGCCAAAACCACAATATGCCCTAATTTGAAATCTCAACTTCATAATTCCTAAACAAAAAATAACAAAAATTAACATTAAAGGGGGCATTTCTGTGGCCGTGTAGATATACGCTGTCTATTGAGGGCCACACACCAGATAGCCAACCTGATCGTGGTTTTCGAATCTATCCAGATTTTAACCCACAGCGTTGAATCCACGGTTGAATCCACGGCTGAATCCGCGGCTAGCTTGATTTTGGTAGTGTAGGCTACATAGGATGTTAAATAATAAAACTTAAACTGTTAACATTAGCCCAGGTTGGACTTTCACATTCGTGTACTACGGTGACACTGTTTCAGTGTATACAGAGACGGAGTCCTTATTTCGGCTATGTTAAGGTTAACATACATGTAGGCCCTACATACAATTGTATATGTACAATGTACATGTACACCATAGAACACATTTGTATGTCTTCATTCGTCCATGTCAGTATTTTACCTATCATAATCAATTGTTTCCCTCACCCAGTAAAAACTGTTAAATGCATGACTTTTAAATGTACAGGTCTAACGTTACATTTGTTACATTTGTTGAACTAGCACTACAAGTACAAGGCCCTAAAGTGTCACTAACATTACGCCTAATGTTACCTTAGCCTAAACATAACTGTAAAACTCTGTATACCCTGTCACTGAAAAGGAATCCAATATTACAATTACCCGAAAATCATTTGCTTAACACTAACAGAAAATTTGGTTGGAAGGGGCTGAAACTGTGCACTAAAATTCCATTACAAGATATGAATTTCAACATTTTTTTATTGAAAGAAATATATGTTTTGATCAGCTAGCTTTTTGTCATTTCATAGTCATTATTGAGCATACGCACATTTTGTGCGGTTTGCGTCAAGTGCATGGCAGGTTTTGTGTGTATTGTATGACCATTCCTCCGCATCATATGGTGACCACAAGATTTAAATTCACCTTTCTTTATTAGGCATCTTCTGGATTGGCTTTTGTTCATCTTAAAGATGGGTGTGGGAAAACAAATCCTCAGAGAGGATTACCATTTGAGGGTCCCTAAACGCAACATTTGGCATTTTGAAGTGGTCCATGATTGATGAAATTTTGACTAAACTTTTTCAGAATTTATTCCCCCATAACATACACTTTCCTAATTATAATTCTTTAGCTTTCTGGCTGCTTCAACATACATACCTTAATTAATGAGTGAAACTCTTTGGACTTGAGACTCAAGTTGTATGTAAACAGTACAATAAACATGTTGTACATTGTACTGTAACTCTAGTCTGATTATGTTATGTACAATGATACAGTTACAGGTAATTTGTTAAGATTGTTTTCATGCAGGTACACCTTCAGATGAACCTTGCCATTTACATGTATACTTGTGCATTCTTATTAAATCTTCTGGCGAAAGTCTTGAGAAGTTGACCTTATTAATCTTGGGTCTTTTTTTATTCCTGTTTGTAGGGTTTCTTGATGTAAATTGCATACACTGTATTGAGACATTGCATGCTGAAGTCGGCCTAACCACACAGAGTGTTTTGTGTGTCACCAAGTTGAATCAAACCGTCAACACGATGCCGTTAAAGAAGATTGCCGTGACTCCCATCATTTCAAAACAGTCCAGCGAGATAGGTCTGTGTAACCATGGAAATGAAGAAGATAATGCCAAAGTAAGTATCTCTGTTTCCATCAAAGTTTAATGTTTGAAAGCTTCCAGTTTCATGGGGCTTCTTCAGTAAACAAATGTACAAAATGTAGATTTCTACATTGCACCTTAATTATTAATGCCAGAAGTCTATCACCTATCTGTACATGAAGTGTGCCATTCGTGTAACCTAGTCCACATCATACATGTAGTTAATAAAAAAAAACAATGGATTTGGGGCATTTGTGACATACTATTCCACAGACTGATACACAAGGTCTCAAAAAGAAGTGCAGTCTAGGAGATTAACCCGACATGTGAGAGAACTGTATCTTGCATGCGCACCTTAGCGTTAAGTGTGTTCACCACACAGAATGGTTCACCTGTGTCTAGTTTAAGATTGTTCTAGGAACTACAGTACATTGTACATGTAGCTTCACACGTCAAGCACACACAGAATGGCTGTGTCTAGTTTAAGATTGTTCTAGGAACTACAGTACATTGTACATGTAGCTTCATCACACGTCAAGCACCTAATCCCATGATGCCTTATTGTAGGCCAGGCAGGGGGAGCTTGTTGTGAGTGCGCACATTTGGAGTACAATGCCGTGATATGGATTACAGCAGACTGGCACACTTTATGTAGGTAATAGACTTCTGTTTGCTTAAATAGGACCTCAAGTTTATAAGAGAATTTGATAGTACAATATTACATACATGTATGTAATAAGACGATATTGAATTTTTTGATAGTCGATTATCGACGGCCATGATATCGCCGATATTATCGTCTCAATATGCGGATTTTTTAACAAATACATATGAAAAAATGTATACATGTATATCGTACATTTACGACATTGGACACTGAAATATGAACTACTTTTACATGCAAGTTCTACAGGGAAGTTGCATATGTGTGTATATACAATACTAGGTGAAGAAAGTGTGACACACATGGTAAAAAATGAATAACTGTCAGGAATAATGCAGACACTTTTATTTCAATGTTTATCCCTCAAGCAAGCTACTTTAAAGGGGTAAAGATAGTTCATCGTGAGGAAGTCCACTTTTTTAGCATTCAAACTTATGTAGTTGCATCTCTTACGTACATGTATGTAACATAGTGTCTCTTAGGTGTATGGTATCACACAAAGGGTAAGTTCCCTTTGACTTTGTAGGTACATGTTTCACTATGAGTATGAGCAGACAAGGTACATGTACAAACAAGAAAAATATTCTGATGTTTTTTTCAGTTTGAGTTACATGAGTGAGTAAAAAGTACACCGTTACATACGTTTACACCACATTATAAATAACAAAAGTTTTTATCAAGGTAGTTTTACAAGAGCAATCTTTTATATTTTAAAGGGAAAGTTTGTTTATGACAATCACAATGTTTAATGACTGTTATCCAAATCCAATTTTCATCCAAAAAATGTTGTTAATCCCTTTATTTAACGTTTGTAACAAGGACACCGAACCGAATGAAATTATTTAATCCAAGGCATTTTTTTCATCATCATTTTACTATTTATTCTTATTCAGTTTAACTCCATTCAATTCTAATTTAATTAATTTATAAGCCAATTCAATTCTGCCACGCGCTGCGCTCAAATTTTCGAAGTTTACATGTAAATCCAGACGCGGAACACTCTAGCATTGGCAGCCTTTCGTACAATAAAAAATCGACTTCAAACAAAATTTACGACAAATATATTAAATAGTATCTTGGCTTTATGTATCAACAAGCACCAAAGCCCGATGTAATTTAGCGTCGTTAACGTTAAGGTTAAGCCTCGTTAACGTACGTAACACAGCTTACCCGAACGGACGACAACAATGTCACTACCTTTATCTTCATCCCCAGGACGCGCAATCTGATTATTATACGGCCTATATACAGGAACATTGGTAGTCGTTATCTGTGTGTACGTACATTCCGCCGGAAACCATCGAAACAAATCCAGACGAGCATAGCGCTGCACGTGTCTTACGATCGTAACAAAATGGACGCGGAACACTCCAGCATTGGCAGCCTTTCGTACAATGAAAAATCGACTTCAAACAAATTTTACGACATCATAGAGGACAAATTTTATGACAAATATATTAAATAGTATCTTGGCTTTATGTATCAACAAACACCAAAGCCCGATGGCCAAACATCACGATGTAATTTAGACGATTTTCATTTGGATTTAAGTGTCATCAACGGACGTAACACAGCTTGCCCGAACGGACAACAACAATGTCACGACCTTTATCCTCGTCCCAGGACATGCAATCTGATTATTATACGGACTTCATACAGGAACATTGGTTGTCGTTATCTGTGTGTACGTTCCGCCGGAAACCATCGAAGCAAATTCAGACGAGCGGCATGTATATGTCTTACGATCGTAACAAAATGGACACGGAACTAGGACTCGCAAGTGATTTTGCATTTTTTCGTAATTAATTAAAACATTAAAAACTCAAAGTGTTACAAAGTGTTCTCTTAAAACATAATCTTTTTAATGAAAAATATTACTGTTGATTATTACATGTATTTCGTTTGCAGTATTAGTCGATCACGCAAACGTATGTAACATAGACAGACACCAAGAGTTACGATCGTTAATAAGATCTTATTGATCTGGTTTGGGAACATAGGTACAAATAATTTTCACTTTGGGGGTCAGTTGAAGAGGGTCATAGCAGGTCATAATATTAAAACAAGGACAAGTAAATTTCAGGTAGTAGTGCTCTCAGTTAATGGGATTGATTTAGATCATTTAAAAATGTCACATTTTTGTGTCTTTTTTTTCGTGTGGATGATACATATAAAACATGAATAAAAATACTTTGAAAAATCACAGCCTAAATATATTATTTTATTTATCAGACTGATATGTAAGATAACACAACACAAGAAAACTGAGCCATAATAGTCTCCATTATTTTTTTTATTTGTACACAACTTTTTTTTTCAAAAATCGCTCCAGTATCAAAAACTAGCACATATATATAATAAACAGTTCTGAAAATTATCAAAAATTCAATTGAATCGCTCCAAACGAGCCAAGTTCTTCAAACATTTCATTAAAAAAAAATTCACCATGATGTCCATAAATAAACCGGTGGTTTATAAATGCCTTCTTTTGTTAAGAAATATATGATGTTAAAAATTACTTGTAGCTGCTGTGTCTGAAATTCTCGGCCGACTTTTGATTGACCCTCTCTTAATTAATGTATCCCATTTTTCCCCATTTACAAATAATGGCATTTTCATAATGGTATGGTCCCGGGAACCTGAGCGACGCCGCGGCACGATTTCAAACTGTTTTTTTTTAGCTCTTCACGGACATGAAATAATTTATCTCTCTGGCGATATTTTAACTAAAAAGAGTGATATAAACTATAAAGTTGATGTTGTATTTTGGAATATTGGCGATAATTTTGGAATATTGGTGATGTTTTTTTAATATCGTCAATTTATAAGGCGATATTTTGATATCTTCAAAACCATAACCGATTTTGCCAATAATTTTTTTGAAAATTGTATCATGATATCGTCCACCCCATTTGCTGTACTCATCAAATGTACACGTGTACATGTGGGCAATTCCACCGTCACTCACATTACATTTATCCACTGTGAGGCTGCTTTAGCCTCTCACTACTTCATAAGTAATTGATCAATCTGATTCATATCAATCATACAACAACTTGGGGCTAAGGGCTACTCATTCATGTAAAGAAAAATTCAAACTATTGCTTCACTTTTCAGAAACATGCATTTTATTGGTCGTCACTCACATTACACAAAAAAGACATGGAAAATTTTGTGCCATTTTTGGTGGTAAAGTCTCCTCAAACTGTAGGTCTCAACAAAGAAGTAACATTCTTTTAGTATTGACACAAGCCATAGCAACATACCAAAACCAGTTTTAAATCAAATCAAAGCAAATTCTTCATGTCAGGGGCATAAAACCAGAGATGGGTACCGTCACTCACATTACGTCACTCACATTACGTCACTCACATTACTTCCTCTTTTCACTTTATAACTCAATACAAAACTTACAAATTTTAAAGCAAGTAAGGTTTATAACAATAGGTAAAACTTGTAGCTTTGCATGGTGAGGTGATAAGTAAGACTAATTGCGGTGACACCATGTGGAATCTCAATTGAGTAGTAATTAGTTCTGAAAAGAACTGGGGGTACAACTCGACGTTTCGATCAGTATGCTCTGATCAGTATGCTCTGATCGTCCTGAGGACAATCAGAGCATACTGATCGAAACGTCGAGTTGTACCCCCAGTTGTTTATAACAATCATTCACATTATAATACCAAAGACATCATTTAAAAGCAGACTTCTGTGTCATTTCATATTACTGCATATTCTGTAATAATATTTTGACATTCAAATCTTGCAAAGTACATAACGTACTGCGTAGAAGCATAATGCACACAACTAATAGTTATATAATGGGATGGCTAGGATCTGGTTATGTGTGTAAGACTTCAAAAGTTGCACTTACTGTAGACACTATGTGGAAAATTACAATAATAATTCCTTTTATATAACGTTTACGCTGGTAAAGCCTTTGTCATCATGCGTTTGGCTCTAGCAGTGGCTTTAGCATAGGCAGATGCACTGTTGAAAGGGACAGGATGTTGATTTTTCTCCTGAGCTTTTTTTTTGCGAAGTCGATGTTTTGCCACATGTTTACGGTTGGCTTCTCGACGCTTTTCCTGAAGCTTTTGCTGGGCATACCTTGGCAGTAGCTCTTCCTTTCTGCGCTTCTTATCACGCCCAGTCTTAACTTGCTGGGCATGATTTGCTTTAAGTACAATTCGTACTTTCCGTTTTTCTTATTTTTTTCAATGTAGCGCCTCTGCCTTTCAGCACCTGTGAGTGGCATTCTGAATACATAGATACATAATGTACATTGTATTAACTTTAACACTTGCACAGCATATTGCATTGTTTGCATTTTATTGTTCCCCAACAGTTTGTACCCACACAAAGAAATGAAATACAATAAAAATAAAAAAATTAAATTAATTTAAAAAAAAAAATAGAATGAAATGATTTGAAAAAAAAACACTAAATAAAAAAGAAAAAACAGTGTACAATTAATTGATCAGAAATGAATAATTTATCACTGTTGTCTCACTTGTTAACAAACAGTACAAGTGTGTAAAGTACACGTACATGTGTGTGTACATGCAAAATACACATGTAAATTTACATGTTTTATACATCATTTTAAGAGAATTGTAATGAGTAATAAGTCCATTGGAAGTGGAACAGATTGGTGTACATTGCCCTGAATTCCATATTTATATTTGTATGCTTGCTGGAGCAGTTTTAAACTGTTATCTCTGACGGAAATGTTTCCCCGTAAAATTAATGTACATGTACATGTACACACATCAATAACATGGAAAAACACATGTATAATTACAATAAACTTAATGTGTAATTAATATTAAATATCCACCAGATCTAGTGATAAGATGTGTCTCATATTTACCAGAAACAAGTAAAACTAACCTTTCAGGTGAGATGATATGCCAGGAGAAACCGAGATGCCAGTAGATTAAAAACGCACTTGAATACTGCACATTCTTTTGCCGCAGAAACAATGGAAGATTAACTAAGAGCTAAGCATTATGGGTAATTTATGCTGGTTGCACATGTGTACACACAATATGACATAAGATGTTCAATGTTATGAATCTGCCCAAAAAAGTTTAAAAATGGCATCTCCACTGCAATTTCTTATCAAACCATTTTGTCACTCACATTACCAACTTTAGCCAGTTATATTTAAAAATCTGAAGCATTTACATCTTAATTTATTTTCTTACAATGGGAGGCACAACTAGTAGGAGGAAAAATAATAATATCTAAAATGAGCAATGGTGCACTCAGAATAAACAATAAAAACAATGTGTTTTCGTCACTCACATTACATGCCTTTTACAGCAAAATATCTTGAACTTTTGCGAATTTTGTGAAAAGAAACATGAAAACAAAATTTTTTTCATGAAAGGTTAATATCTATCTTTTCAATATCGTAAAGGTTAGCTAATTATATGTCAATGTAGGTTTGGAAAAGAAGTCTTACTTTATTGTCATAAAAATTAAGAAAAAACACGGAAAATAAACTCATCACTCAAAATAGTGATATTACCCCCAAAAGAAGCAGTATTTATTTGAAACTTGATGATTTGTTACCTTCAGTATGTCAACTATGCATTACAAACCTCAAATGATCATATACAGTATGGGTGTTTAAATTTTTGAGGGTCATGTCCCATTTTCCGTGGAATTGCCCATGTACATGTACATGGATCTACATACAATTATAATTACTTACGTGTACACATGTGCAAGAAAATTGAATTGTTTCTATGGAAACCATCTATGAGATTGCCCAGTTAATAATGGTGTTGGATCAACCACACATAAAGATGACATTTAATATTGAACAATGGATTAACAGCATATTAAGAGTCCAAGCACAGTTTGCTCTTAAATTACACATACAGGTACACACGTATACGGGGACAGTTTAAGAAAGAGATTGACAAAAATGTTATATGTCATACACTGTAGCTCACCTTGGCGGATCCAGTAGTTGCTAGGAAATGTTGAAATGCCCTTTTTCGTTTTTAGAACAAGAGCATTAGGGTTGCCATGGTATTATGGCCTATACTGTACATGTACAAGTCCGTCTATTGTATCACATTTTTTGGTTTGATTATAATTTTTAAGAGAAAGGAAAACAAACACATTGAAGTGAGATATTTCACATTTATAACAGTTAAATACATGTAATTGGTAAAAGCTTGGTGAAACAATAACAGTTAATACATGTAATGTATATAATTGGTAAAAGCTTGGTGAAACAATAACAGTTAATACATGTAACTGGTAAAAGCTTGGTGAAACAATAATTATGTTCCCAAATAAATTATGATGGTGACGCACAATAAATTCATTTTAGAATTAAATTTCTTTGAAACCACGCTTCTCATGATTATTTTGAGAAATGTGTTATTTTGAAGTAATTATTTTCATTTCCTCAAGTAAAATATTGTGTTCAAATAAAAATTGCCAGTAAAATAGGACAACACAGGTAACATATTTATAATTAATTATGCCATACTCTACAAAGTGAAGATGTAAAATGATTCCAGAGTGTTTTGGTTAATAAAAGGGAAGGCAATGTACAACAATTATATCTGATCCCATAGATAACCAGATTATCAATTTATTTAAAACATAACAAAAAAACCTATATTTATAACAGTTCGTTGTTGTTTTCTCAAAAACATGTAATAGAGTACACCTATTGTGATGAAATTGTCAAAGAATTAGGGGTTTAATAAAAGAATAATACCCTAACCACCCCAAACCCTTCCCTAACCACCCCAAACCCTTCCCTATAAACCCTAAACACCCCCAAACCCTTCCCTTTAAACCCTAACCAACCCAATCTGCCAATGAGAAAACTAAACAAATACCAACAATTACTTGAAATGTAGCTAGAATAGTGAATCCACTTTGGCACAAAATAATCCTAGTCAGATCATTTGTTCATGTTTTTAAAGAGAATTGTCTAATTGTACACATCCATTACCAGCACCGACCTTCAGTTACATGTAGTAGGGCTGAACAAAAATAATGAATTTTTCAAATCATTTATGATATCTCTGTGCAAATTACATCCCACACTGAACAAGAATAAACATCTCTAGGTTGGTTATAATAGGATACCTTAAATGGCATAATTACTAATTTATGCTGTATAAATTACATGTAGTTTTCAAAGGTTGGGGTGGGTATGATTTGGAAATTCCAATTTCCTTGATTGCCCCTGAACATAAGTCCATCCTACCCCTACTCCTACCCCTACCCTTCCCAACCCAGGAAATAAATATTTGTATTAAAAAATAATAAATAAAAATACAAAAATATTTATAAAGTAATGGTGAAAACCTTTTTTGAATTGTTTTGGAAAATGTTGAGAATTTTTTTGTAAAATTCTTGAGTTTTGTTGTATATTTGAAAAATACTTGTTTGTAAATTTATTTAATGGATTTTATTTTACTGTGTATTGGGGATGATTCGTACCATGTACATGTAGTCAAATCCTGAAACAAATAGTTCGTTAATATTACACAACCATTGATCCCTTTATTAAAAATTAGACTGATTACATGTTTTGAACTTTGTGCTTTCTGTAGTGTACACTATGTACATGTACATAGTGTACAGTGTACAGTATACATGTACATGTACATTATGGGATGCTTATTGTACACTACAATTTTTGCAATTAACATTTTACATGCACACGTACATAACCATTATTGCATTGTACAAACATGTACATGTACAGGTCTGTATGTGAATGAACACATGTTCAAATATCAGTCCCCCAACAATCCCCTGAAAGTATAAGATTCTGCCATCAATTTGCTACGACCTACATTTATTTGGGCTACATTTCCTTTGTCTTTTTAAAAAGGAAGTAAATAACAGAGGTACTTCAGAAAAAATTTAACTTGCAGTAAATGGTTAAACTGTCCATACACATTACATGTACAACATTAGGTGCCATTTTAGCCCTGGATAAGCAATGAATTTATCATACAGTATCACATTAAATTACACTGTATTCATTTCATTTAAATTAATCAATTGTCTAGATTATTACATATAGATATATTGATTCCTGATACTCTTGTGGATCTTCCTTTGTTATAGATATTCCTGATACTCTTGTGGATCTTCCTTTGTTATAGATATATTGATTCCTGATACCCTTGTGGATCTTCCTTTGTTAGATCCTTTATTTATTCACAGAATAGAGAAGTTTTGTGTTATACTGTAATTGAATAGACATACATTCTGGAATATCACACTCTTTTGTACCTTAATAAGCGTATTGAGTTTCATCATAAAATTGAGTTACAATGTACATGAACAGTACAAAAGTCAAGTTTTAGAAGGAACATAACAGCAAAAGAAACGTCACCCCCTAAATTTTGTTAAGTAATTATATTATTAAACATCCATGTACAATGTTGTGGGATGGTTGGCTGCCAGGTCAACCAAATTTGCCACATTGTGTTCGTGTTACACTCCATACTCATAATATTCTTCATTAACCCTAACTCCCTAGGTATTGTACTAAAACAATAACAATCCTTCAAAATCCTCCAACTGGCTTTGTTGTCTAGGGAGTTACATTTGTAGGGTTAAACAAATTATATTAATTATAAAATGAAAATAATAAATATTTTTAGGGGTGACGTTTCTTTTGCTGTTATGTATATATATATATATATTTTTTTTTTGTGGGGGGGGGGGGGGGGTATTTTGTTCCATGACAACCTCTTCCATGTTATACATGTACATGTACATGTACATGTAGGGCTGTGCCGAGTATCCGGATACCCGACCGAAACGGTGGTTCCATTTTTCAGTTCCAAGTACCCGTAAATGACTTTTTAAAATTCGGACTTAACATTTGAGCGGTGCAAACAGACATCTGTGGCTATTGAACAATGCACTTGTACAGACAATTATCTTTAAATTCAAGAGATTACACTCCAATAAAGAAAAGAGCGATAGTATGGTATCCTCTATTATAAAAGTCAATTTGTTACCATTTACAGTACATGTACATGTGTATTTGTATTTGTACACCACCGGAGGCATGTTTTCAACAAAAATGAAAACGGGTATCTAGGTATCCGAAGTTTCCTGATTTTGGGTATCCGGTTCCAAAAATATCCGAAAACGCACAGTCCTAGTTCACTGTATTTTTAAACAATTATGTAATGCTAATTTGGGCCAGTATCAAAATTTACAATACTTTTAATTGAAAAATGTCCAATGATACATGAATAATGTGTGAAATCTAACATTTCATTGAATGTTTCTACGATCTCTACAGGAAACAGATGAGAAACACAGCACACTTGCCAAGAAGAATCTGGCCTTTGCTATGGATTCAAAAGACGACTCACCCATAGAACAAGAGACTGAACAAGACGTAACACATCAAACAAAAACCTCCTCTGATAAAACAGACAAAGACAATGATGAACATAGTAGTGGACCTCAGAGCTGTTCAAAGGGCCTGCTTCAACGAAGTGGATCAACTCAATCATCAGTCTCAGTGATTTCATCTCAGTCTGATATATGTCGGATTTGTCATTGTGAGGGTGATGAAGAGTTGCCATTGGTAACACCGTGTTTGTGTCTAGGAAGTCTTCAGCATGTACACCAAGCATGCCTTCAGCAGTGGATTAAGAGCTCTGACACAAAGTCATGTGAATTGTGCCGTTTTAAGTTTGTTATGCAGACAAAACTCAAACCAATAGGAAAGGTAGGCAATGAACATTTTATAATATTAAAACAAAAGGTCTTCCAACGTTTCAAATAAATAAAGACTTACATGTACATGAAGGTGTATTGAAATAGAAATGTGGAGGGGAAAATTGCCAAAGCCATTTTTGTTTTGTTTTGGTTGTTTGTGTAGAGGGGGAATATCAAATATAAGAGTGGGGGAATGCCCACTATAACACATAGATTGCATGGATCTTGATGCCTTAGTTTCCTGTACTTATAGTAGTCCAGGATAGCACTTACATGTACAAACATAACATGTTATTTTAGTCCTTGGGTTTGTATGGTTTTTATGTACAATGTATTTGAATGCACATCTGCCTGCTGATGCTATTGAGAATTATGCACATACACTGTACACTGGTACTGTACATGACATACAATGTATTCATCCAACTGCACACTCTGTCATCACTCTGGGCAACCTAGAGAATAGTCAGAAAAAAGAACCGTTTCCAATCAAAATTAAAAACCATTTAACTATGTAACCATGTGATAATGGACTGAGCCATTAATCTGAACTGTCTACAGCATTGTTATTAAAATTTGGAAATAAATTTGAATTGAATTGAACAGTACATGCTTACTGCAGATTTTGACCAATCACAGTAATCACACTTATACAGCTTGTTTATTATATCCACAGTGGGAGAAGCTTGAGATGTCGACCAGTGAGCGACGTAAAATCATCTGTTCAGTATCATTCCATGTTATTGCAATCACATGTGTCATCTGGGCTCTCTACGTCCTGATTGACCGAACTACTGATGAGTTAATTAATCAAAGCAAAGGTGTCAGCGAATGGCCATTCTGGACCAAGCTAGTTGTCGTTGCAATTGGGTTCACTGGGGGCCTTGTGTTTATGTATGTCCAGTGTAAGGTGTATTTACAGCTCTGGAGAAGGTTAAAAGCATACAACCGTGTGATATATGTACAGAACTGTCCACCTGAGGAACGGATTAAAGTACGTCAAATGAAAAAGGTTCCTGAGCTCCCACCAGTACAAGTTGAAATAATCAACTGATTGTACACATATACATGTATATGTATTTGTTTTAAGGGGTCTTCAATTATTTCCTGACTTTTCCCTCACAAACTGTGTACACATATATCCCCCCCCCCCCCCACACACACACACACACAACCTGTGTTCACGGACATTATGGTCCAGAATATGCCCCTCACAACCTGTGTACACATTATATGCTAACTCCATGATACAGCATTTTCAGTCTCCAACTCAACTAATTTTCTTTTTCTTACAAGTATATTTTTTCTTGCCAAAAAATTTTGAAAATGTCAGCATCAGAAACAACTGCCATCATGTTTTTGTTCAGCTGTTTTCTCTTGGATTTATCATATTAAGAGACTGATGAAGAAAAACAAGCTTGCTTTGTATTTTATAATAAACGGCAGGGATTAATCATGTGACCCTTAATGCTGTTTTGTTTACCATTAGGCAGAGTGGTTCAAAGTCTATTTCTTTTATTAGAAACATCCCTCAATGTTATACAACTGTAATCTTATTAGAACCCTTTTAAGAACAAATCATCTTTTATTGCAATTTATATAATAGCTTAATTATGCATCACATCAGTTGAGTGAATTTACAGGAAACACCTGTTAAATTCACAACTATTGACAGCTTCCAAAGTAAGTCCAGTTAATTACTGAATGTAATTTATGATGCGTGATATCCATTGTGCACAACTGTGCCATATATAAACACACTGTCTTTGAAGGAAAGTTTACACTGACGCATAAAAGGGGTGAGGGCTTCTTAAAAGATCAATTATATCAATTAAAAAAGGATTTTTCATGCCAACATAAGAAATGAATAGGTGTTCACAAACTTAAGACAGAAATACACAATGTAGGTATCTCATAAATATTAGCTATGTACATGTATATATTTTTTGTGGCCCCATATATTGTTAGCAGTATTTTTATATTTAGTTAATAAATAGCCTTTATTCCTCCGGATAACAAATCAATGCAAAGCAAACTCTGTAGGTAGTTGTCATAAATAGCTAGTCAGTTTAGCTACTTTTAAGCAATCTTTTGGGGAAAGTTTAGGCCTAAATACCAAAATATTTATTTTATGTGCAATTACATGTGTTACTCTGTGAATTAATGTTCTCTTAGTGTGCAGTAAAGTGCACATTAAGTTTAATCTCATATTCAACAAATGAAGAATATAAATCAAATAACCAACTATCTCCTCCAACTGCAATTGTGAAATGATTATGTGAAAGCCTATCAGTTTCAGCTACTTGTGCCTTGGGTAGAATAAATCATGACGATCAATTTAACTATGACCTCAGGAGCTTCTAATTCTATGAAAAACTATAAATAATGTTCTTTGACGTGACACTTGTTCATAAACTGACCCTTTTCTCAATATTCTCACATAATTATGTGTGGGTGTTTTTTTTTCCATGAGCACTATAAGCTCGCCACTTGTAACATACATGTACATGTGTACAATGTGTAGTGCCTTACACTATTTTTAATCCAAATGTTTGAATGACATACCTGTTGTATAGTGGGCTTGGGTGATTCCAGACATTTTGGCATCAGGGATGACTCTAAACAGGAATATATTCATTCAGAATCAATTCCAAATTTTATGCATAAATTTCTTTTGAAAAACTTTCTTTTAAAAAAAGAAGAGTGGAAAGCTTAATTTATTTGTTGACAATTCTTCAAAAAAGTGGAATCACTGTTCTGATTCTTAGATTGCAATTTGGAATCACCTAAGCTAAATGCTTGCCAAGCGCCAACATCAGGACATGTCTCAAGGATAATGTTTATGATGAAAATGTAAAATATGATGGAGCATATTGTGATCTGTGGAAAGCAATTTAAACCAAGTAAAAGCTACACTTAACTCGATATTTGTATTGATCAGACAGAAATAAACACAACTTTCTAGGAATAGTTCATTTTCAAATTTGGTACATGAACAATGAGATGGGAAAATTAATAGGAATAAAACATGTGAATATCATGTATACTATAATCATTTAAACCAAAATGAGATACTCTGATAATTCATATTGTTTAGTTATGGTACATGTACATGTACCATTTTCACAAATTACATCTGAGAGATGTCTATAGGGACATGTAGATAGACATGTACATATCTGTGTACATAGACTTTGAATAAATTGTTATACCTGTAACAATTTTGATAGACATACCCTTTCAATGTACATAACTGATACATGTAAATATGATTTTAGTAGATCTAATTGAGACTACGTACATACATGTACATCCCCATGCAAAAATGGTGCTTCTTTTGAATTGGATAATGGACCAAGCCAAAAGTCAGTTCCACTATCAGCCATTAATTCAGCACAATGATCTTTATCCAGAGTTTAAGATCAAATTTCAAACCTTTATTCCCATACATCCACCTAAAATGTGTATAAATATTGAAATTTTTGTTGAAAATGAACAAAAATCCAGCACTTGATGTGAATCCAACCTCTAATGTGTCAGTGTGTATTACACAGTAGTGTTAACCTTGATTCTGCAAAAATTTCAAATGCACATGTATGCACAGTAAGAGTACTGTTCATATTATGTATACAAGTAGAATGATAATGTATTTTGTGTTGATATATAACACCAAGTAGATCCTTGTCATTTGATTGGAGGATTGTAGGTCACGCGGCATTCATTAATCAAACCATTACATGGCCTACGTTATAAACCGTGCATTTTTGTTCTATTCACTGTCCATCCCATTTGATCTATTGCACGCTAGAGCACATCATGTGTTATATAAACAGCAGTACAAAACGCCTTCTTTTGACAAGACATAACCCGAAAAATAAAGTAGTGGATGCCAGAATACAATCTTGTATATTTTGTTTATTCTTATAGTTTTATCCTCCAATCAAATGACAAAGATCTACTTGGATATTATATAAAATAAATAATGAATGTTTTGCATTCGTGCAATGGAGAGAATATTTTCATGATTTGAAAGATGGAATGTTCCATTCAAGGAAGCGAAGCCGACTTGAATGGAGCATTCAAATTTGTGTTAAGACTTATTTGTCAAATATTCACATTAAAGCTTCACACATTACGTATTGTATTTAATCCCCTACGAAACCAATAATTTTGGCACATGTCTATTAAAAAGAAATGGTTGTATTGTCATGATGTTCTAATATTTACTCTCTAAATATCCACAATCCTATTTCTCAAATGTCGCAGCCAATATGAACATGTACATGTGTACTCTTCTACTAATGGGCATACACATACTATGTAAATGTAATGCCAAAAAAAATATAAAATATAATTTATATTTTTGAAAAGACAAAACATACATGTATACATAAAGGGCTGGTATTCCTTTATTAATTGATAATTTTTCTTCTAAACCTAATACGATGTAAAGATAGTTAGGACTGATTGGTACATCTTAAAATAGACTCCTGTAACGTCCTGGACTAGGACATAAATAAAGTTTGTGATGTTGGTTCTAGTACTCACAGCCTATGTGAGATATGTTCAGCACTGTAAATAGATTGAAATATCTTCAACCTTCTACATATTTAATATTGTATTGAGAGAGATTTTGCAATAAAACTACATTTCCCCCCCCCCTTTTTTTTTTTGTGTGTATTTTTGCTAGCTGCTTAAGCTGGTCTTACAGACTGATCGACTGCTGTATTATGTAATGATTGTTTACTGTTGATTTAAAAAGATATTTCTTCTCAATTTCTTCATTTATTCCCTTTTTATTTTTACAGTTTGTCTTATACCAAGTACAGTCATGCTACTAATATGAAAATACGTTTAAAAAGCTGCAATTTTTCTTTAAATCTTGGTGAAGTCATTTACAATTGTCAACATTATGCAAGCATACAAAGAGTTATATTATCATTTATCCTATACCTCCCTATTTTTGATAATATGACCAAATATCCTTCCATAGGTAAAAGTTACTCCGCTCAGGATAATGTTGACAATTACAGATTCCATTTTCTACAAACTTGATATACCATCAAAAGCTACATTTGAAATTGGCATCTCTGACTTGACAGCTGATTTATTTTATTTTATGATGTGTGGGTAAGGCTCAGCATATTTTGTACATTGCAGTTATTGTCTTGTGAAAGTGAAAGCATTAATCATTGTCTTGTGAGCTGAAGGTTTAATTGTTGTCCTTTTTCAACATATTTTATGACATGTACATGTATGTACAAAAAAGGTTGGTTCTGAAACATGCATGGGTTAACCAGTTCGCGTCGGAGGCCGTGTATACACGCAATTTTTTTTTGGACAGCGGATCGGAGAGCATCTAAACACGCCACAGGATTCTCGGGAATATTTGTATAGATTCCCGGTCGACGTGGCAACGAGCCATAAGCATACGGTGGAAGACGCGGTCTCCCCGGTCACGCTCTGGTGAGCACCATTGGTCGTGTTTGTGCGGTAAAAATAAACCCGCCACGGGGTTCGGAAAAACTTTATTCCCGGTGCAAACTGGTTAAAACAATTGCAGATGTCACACTTGTAACACAACAAGGGTGCAGAAATAAAAATATTTGCTTTGAACACAATAGGAATTTGTGCAGCTTGAATTATTTGCAAAGATTTCTGAACTTGTTTCAAATAATTATAATCATTTAAGTGATAGTTTTACTCAGTGCTAGTGTTATAGTGCAAGTATTATTTGTGATTTAATTTATTAAAGCCGAGGTGTGGTTTGAATCAGAGTGCTAGAAATAAAGCCGTCTTGATGAATGTATACATGTCTTCAACTCCTTTTTCATTTATTTATAAGCAAGAGTTGTCATATGAACGTTTCTAATACAAATCAATGCCATTACACAGGTTATAAATGTTCAGCAATATACGCAAAAGGTATACACACATAAGCTGCAGTAAATGTATTGTGCAATGTACATTAAAGCAAACAATGGAACGCCCAAATTCCATATTTCCTTTGTGCACTTAGCTCCAAAGTCCAATTAAAAATTATCAGTAATGGCAGTGTTTGCTTCCATATACAGTACACAGCTGCTAAAATCTGTGTACATGTATAGCAAATATTTGGTAGTTATAGCTCCTATGTTTGTGTACAAGCATTGCAGCCATGAATCATAATGAATGGCCCACTATAATGTGTACACCATGATGATCACCATACATGTACGTGTTATCATTTGTAGCTTTGTATGGTGAATAAGATAAGTAAAGACTGCGGTGACACCATGTGAAATTCTCAATTGAGTAGTAATTAATTCGTTTCTACCAGTTCTTTTCTGAACTAATTACTACTCAATTGAGAATTTCACATGGTTTCACTGCAAACAGTATTTACATACTGTGTGTTATCCAATTTGATTTCTCATCAATACAAATATTGGTGTATGTTGCAGTAACTAAAAAGTCTTAGATGACAAGGGACAACAAAGAATGGGGTGGAGGAATTGAAGGTGTTTGAATTATGAATGAATTCCAAACCATTATATTTCCTTCAAAACACAAGACTGAACAATAATAATAAAATTAACACATCTGATTTAGGAAATTCAAAGTTCATTTTAATAACATGCACAGCTGCACAAACTCAAAACACTATTGCCAAGTAATTAATGCCATTCAAATATATCATGAAATTTGCATTATGGAAATTCAAATAGGAGTTGATATATTGTTTACAGTACAGTTGAATATTTGTCATTATTTTTAGGTGTGTATCTGAGAAGAACCATTGAGGTTTATATGATACAGGTCTTTGTTCAGTTTAAGTTTGAACATCAGACTTTATTATTTTAGAAGACCATCATTAAGAGAGAATTGATAATCATCTGATCAAACATTTTTTTGGTTTTGTTTTTATGTGTTTTTTTTAATTTTTGACAGTTCCTTTCAGAAACACAGAACTCCAATAGATAAAATGCAGCTGTAAACCTTGGCTTTCTATTGTTTCACTTGACTAAATATAAAGGTTCTATTTCAATACATTTCATTACTTATTTTCAAAAATCTTTAAACAACTTTCTAAATAATCAAGGTTAAGGTGATGCACTGCTACAATTTCATGTACTTGCTACAATTTCTTTTTATATGTGTAAGGTGGTATTTTTGAGACCTTGCACGTAAGTCTGTGGAACAATACGTCATGAATGGGCCAAATGCATTGTTCTTGGAGTAATATGCCGTGGACTAGAATAGTACACGAGTGGCACACTTCATGTAGATAATACACTTCTGATAAAACATAAAATTTCACATTACATTTCTATGAAATGTAACTGTTAAATTCATTCATGCATTTTGGGTTTTTAAAAACAAGGGTTACTCATAAATTAGTGCATGCATTATTTTAGGTTGGTCATCTTTCACACACAGAGGGCGCCAGACACCACTGCAATGCTTATGTGACCAAGTCACAATGATCCAAAGTTTAGAATCTGGTTTTAGATTGAGTAGAAATATAATCTCTCCAGCAGTGATACAATGTAATGTGTACCAATATGTGTATGACACTAATGAATGTAATAAGATGTGCATATAACTGAAACAAATGAAACTTTGTTTTTGAATTCAGAATGGCTCTCAGTACTGGCATTCAACAACTTAATTTGATAATGACAGGTCACAAATTATGGCAAAAATTTTGGTATTTAAGCCATTGTCAGATCTTTTTTTTAAATGACAACAAATCTGTATGTTTCAAAGGTAAATGATTATGATGGGATGTGGTGGGTCTCAGGAGCCCTCAAATGGATTGAGTCGCAGTAGATACTGACAATTTAGTTCTCTGATTTACATTCAATGTTATTACCCTGTCTGAATACATATACCTGTATGTTCAAATTATTATTTTATCTACAGTTATGGCCATTGACTGCAGCGGCAAAACTAAAATATTGGCACACACTGTGAATAGTCATAGCCTTAGAGAAAATTGCCTAAATTTGGACATGGTCTACATGTCTTCCCTGCATGACTCTTCTTACAATAACACCCTGCTTTACTCCATATGCATCTGTTGAAGTTCATCAAAGAGTTTGGATGAGTCAGTAGCACCTCTACTGATCAGTCTCTTGAGGGCCAAAGCTTGATCCTTAGAGCTCCAGTAATCATCCTTCCAGAAATGAATGCTGTGTATCAAGAACAAATGGAAAAAGTGTATTAGAAAGGCAATAATACTGATACATAATAAATTATCACAACTCAAAATAAAACATTTTGAAATTCCATTTCAAGGTTCTACTTGATTACAAACATTTCTTAAAGCTAACAAGTTCACATTATGGTAAAATGTAAAGTAAATGCATCCATAAGTCATAAGAATCAAGATATATACAAAACCAACCTTATTTCATTGTGTTATGCTGAAAATGCATGTAAGGTTTTTGAATTCATTCTTATGTGAAATTCAAACATTTGTTGGGAAATTATTATAATGAGAGCCATCAGACAGAACAATATCAAGGGTTGATTGATACATACCATCATCAACTTTACATCAAGCAAGTTTTATTCAAAACTGTGATCAATATTCTTTTTTAATGTTTTTGTTATTACCAATAGTGTACAGTAGATTTAATGAGGATTGACCTAAACAACAGAATTTCATAATTCATAAATTCATTGATGTTTTTAATTCTGTTAATTTATGTGACATTTTTCCTTTTGATATCTTATTTAAAATTTTGGTGACCCACCCCCTCCCCCAATAAATAAATAAAAATAAACAATTTTCTATAACTTTTGTACAATAAATCTCAATATGGCATTTTTCTTGTAGAAAGGCGCCAACCTATAAGTCATTTCTCAAACAAGCAACTTATTTTTAGCAGCAGAGCCCAGGGTAGTATTTTCAATATTTTCACTATGCAGTGTACACAGGGCACATGGCAGCTTTCACCTAGTGAGATTAAAATGTAAGGAATGTATCCAAATCAATGGGGGACAGGGTCAGTGGATGGATGGGAAAGTGCATGAACTTTGGAATCAGACTGGGTGTACAGTGTGGAACATGGAAGAAAATATCAAAGAATGTGTACAATTATACTATAAGGTAGAAAATATACCTCATACACGGGGTTGCCTGAGGTAAGGAAGCATCGTGTCCCCATCTCATACATGGGGATGCCTGAGATAGGGAAGCATCGTGTCCCCACCTCATACATGGGGATGCCCGAGATAGGGAAGCATCATGTCCCCATCTCATACATGGGGATGCCCGAGATAGGGAAGCATCGTGTCCCCATCTCATACATGGGGATGCCCGAGATAGGGAAGCATCGTGTCCCCATCTCATACATGGGGATGCCCGAGATAGGGAAGCATCGTGTCCCCATCTCATACATGGGGATGCCCGAGATAGGGAAGCATCGTGTCCCCATCTCATACATGGGGATGCCTGAGGGAAGGAAGCATCGTGTCCCCATCTCATACATGGTGATGCCTGAGATAGGGAAGCATCGTGTCCCCACCTCATACATGGGGATGCCTGAGATAGGGAAACATAGTGTCCCCATGGGGATGCCTGAGATAGGGAAGCATCGTGTCCCCCATCTTAGACATGGGGTTGCCTGAGGTAGGTATGGATGATAGGGTTGACAATTGATACTTACTTATCTCCCCTGCCAACTTGGCTAATATGACCATAAGACACAGAAGGCTCTGGACATCCAATGTGGTTCAACTCTGCCACCCTGGGCGGTAGAAGAGGAATTGATGGGTCCTTCTCATGCACTCTTTCAGCATCTAGTCGTTCATTGATGCGTTCACAGAGATAACACTCAAAGGCATTAATGAAGCTAGGAACTCGCCACTCATTCACACCCCAGATCCTGTTTTCCATTATATTTCTATTTCAGTTACAAAGTATAAGATAATAGTTTAACCATTAATTGTTTATCATGCTCTGACGAATAACAAATGTAGTGTTTCACCAAACCATTTTCAAAATATTAACAAAACCTTGGGATTTAAAAGAATATATATTAGTGACTTAGTGTACTGCATAATTAGGAACTGCACAGTTTGATTTTAGGTTAAATTGGTTTTTAAAATTTATTGTTCAGGGTGAGATTCAGGAAGTTTGGAAAGGTAGTAAATATAGCTGGGATTTATTGTTACAAAGTCATGACATCATGACACAGCCCCACTACTTCAAACCATAGACAAATATTACTTGTTTTTTTTTAAATATCTTATTGTCTCCAGAAATTTTACATCCTAAACCATTCCCCCCCCCCCCCCAAAAAAAAAAAAAAAACATTCTTCATTCTCTAGGATTCCCCAAATCCTTACCTTAAGTTCTTGTTCGTTATTCCCTCTTCTTTAAATGTCAGATATTTCAGATACTCATCATCATTTTCATCCAGGCGTTTGATGAAGGCTGCAAGTTTCTTTGGTGAATCAAAATCATCAACTAGGATAATAGAGTGATTGCTGGGCATCCAATCATTAGCAGACGAGGAACCTCTATAGATTGGGATAGACCCTACATGAAGTGGGCGAATTAGTTTCTCAGTTATATAGTCCTCACAAATTCCATTTTCAAAGGCCAAGTGGAACTTATACCTCGCAATGAAGTCATAAAATTCTGTGGCATCCATTGATTCTACTGGATCTTGTAGATTTCTAGGGAGCTCTTTGTTGTTTATGCACTTTCCGTAAGAATCAACATCAATATAATTCATTAATTCTTTTACGTAACGGTCACGATCCGATGGGACATTACAATGTGTTTGAACATATAAAATTGGGGCAAGTTTTTCACGGTATTGGTTTTTCAACTTAATCGGGAGTGGTGTCCGCTCTGTCAGATATTGGAGATTTTTAATGTGTTGAGTTGTAATAGGGAAATCTGATTCACGCTGAAATGTTGATGTATGATTAAACAGCGACATCGTAACAGCGTGTGAAAAAATCTGATTATTTAGTGGTGATTCTTCATGAATTAGGGCCCATTCATGCCAGGGCTCCCTTGGAAGAGGAGCTTCATATGCTCGGAAATCAGTCCCATAAAATATCACACCTCTGGCTAGGGGATCTGATAAAACACTTTTATCAGTCGTGGTTAGACAAGATCTAAGTCCATCAATATGTCCACACTCAATTTCAACTGTCTGTTTTCCTTGGAAATGTGGAAATAATTTGTCTGTCCACCAAACAATCGTTGGTTTTGACAATGGCTCTCTTCCTGTACCTCTTGTCGATGATTCAACTGTCTTTCTCATATGACTATCACTATGAGGTTCTGTAGCACCTACATTAATCTCTGCGTCTGCCGACCACACTGATCTCAAATTTGCTTTCGACATCAAATCATTCATTGAATCACTGCCAAAACCAATTACACCAAGGCCAAAAAAAGTTACAAGAAATATCACCACAAAAAGTACAAATAGGAAGAGTGTTACATACTTAGCATCGAAGCCTCTGGGTGACTGCGGTTTGGGGTTTTCTTGCTCACATTTTGGAGGGGACCGGACCCTTTTTCTAACTCCTGAATTCATGATTTTAGCTAAATGCAGTTGTAGCTTACGCAGGCAAAGTCATGAATGTACATGTACACACTACACAGGATGTACATATAGTACATAATAACAGTCGACAAATCGCCCCGTGATACATGATATGAGCGAGTGTCCACGTACTACGGATCCTGAAAGCTTCTGAGTTGCGCGCGCTGTGAGTACTAGTGGTACATACTGTGTGCACGTACATGGGATGATGGGGGCGGCTTTGGAGTTCTAACAACAAACTTCTGACCAAAGATCGTGTAGCGCCGCGTAGCGGCACTATACGATCTTTGGTTCTGACTCACAGCTATGAGGTGCCGTATATGACTAAATGAGCATTTACAAATATATAAGACTAAACTAAATATAGAAGAGCAAATCCATATATTTAAGAGCAAATCCATATATTTAAGAGCAAACCCATATATTTAAGAGCAAACTCATATATTTAAGAGCAAACTCATATATTTAAGGGCAAAACCATATATTTAAGAGCAAACTCATATATTTAAGCGCAAAACCATATATAAAGGACAAATACAAATATATAAAGGATCACAGACAAATATAAAAAGGATCAAAAATATATATATAAAGTGTCAAAAACAAATATATAAAAGACCAACACAAATATAAAAGTTTTGAACAGCGCCCTCTGTATAATGGACGTAACTTCAAATATTGAAGACATGGACATTTTATATAAATATTGAAGACATGGACATTTTCATATATTGAAGACATAAGTTTCATATAAAGGACGTCAACAGTTGTCAACGAAGATCGAGCCGATTTTCGTCCTGGCCGAAAATTGAGCTTTAGTCTGGTACCTTGTGTAAAAGCTGATTTTTCGTTCGAGACGGTCGGTCAGATATTATACGTACACACACGTACACATCAAACGTCTCGCCTGTTATTGATGTGCGATGGGTGAATTAAATGAAGCTACGCTGAGTATTGACAACTTTTTCAGCAATTGTGTGAGTCATATACAGGACGCTGAAAGGCATATATGCACACCGAAAATGTAAATATTATTGAAATAATTAAAACAAAAGACGCCTCGAAGATTGTCTTGTTGTATTGGGAGTTTTGTATTCTCACTCGGAGGCAGTAGCTTACTACGAGGTGCATTCTACTTCTACTTCTAGTATAAGTTAACGTACATTTTGCGACCGGCGTGAAGTTGGTTACTTATTCGACGTTTGACATTCAATATCAAACAAGTAACGGTTACTGGTTTGACATTCGATTTAATGCATGTCCTAGTATATGGGACAATTGCATTCGGTCAGTTTCTAGTGTATAGAGGATGACCCAAGGATGACCTCAAAGGTCACCTTGATCCGGCCATTGGGGTCCTTATATTTTTTATTAATTTTTAAATATTTTTATTGTCATATATACAGTGTACATGCTGTTAAAAACACCCCAAATGTAATGGTCAGTTTCTAGTGGTCAGACCATTTTGGCCGGGCACTGTTAGGTATCAATGTAAAGAGGATGGCCCAAGGATGACCTCAATAGTCACCTTGACCTGGCCATTGGGGTCCTTATATTTTTTATTAATTTTTAAATATTTACTATATACAGGGTATATACTGTTAAAAACGCCCCAAATGTAATGGTCAGTTTCTAGTGGTCAGACCCTTTTGGCCGGGCACTGTTAGGTATCAATGTATAGAGGATGATCCAAGGATGACCTCAAAGGTCACCTTGACCCGGCCATTGGGGTCCTTATATTTTGTAAAATTTTTTTAATATTTTTATTGTCATATATACCGTGTACATGCTGTTAAAAACGCCCCAAATGTAATGGTCAGTTTCTAGTGGTCAGACCCTTTTGGCCGGGCACTGTTTGGTATCAATGTAAAGAGGATGACCTCAATGGTCACCTTGACCCGGCCATTAGGGTCCTTATATTTGTTATTAATTTTTAAATATTTACTATATTTTATTGTCATATATACATGTACAGTGTACATATGCTGTTAAAAACGCCCCAAATGTAATGGTCAGTTTCTAGTGGTCAGACCCTTTTGGCCGGGCACTGTTAGGTATCAATGTATAGAGGATGACCCAAGGATGACCTCAAAGGTCACCTTGACCCGGCCATTGGGGTCCTTATATTTTTTATTAATTTTTAAATATTTTTATTGTCATATATACAGTGTACATGCTGTTAAAAACGCCCCAAATGTAATGGTCAGTTTCTAGTGGTCAGACCATTTTGGCCGGGCACTGTTAGGTATCAATGTAAAGAGGATGACCCAAGTATGACCTCACAACTTTTCCAAGTTCAACAGCCAATATCTGAAGAACTAAATGACCTATTAGAAAACAAAAAACACAATTGAATTCCTTACATTAATAGCTTGTAATTCTTGTGAAATGAGTTACCATAAATGCTTTGATGGTCAAATTAGTGGCACACTACGATTTTAAAAGGTTATATCTCATAGCTTCAATTTGATGTATAATTTGACAAATCTGGGGGAAAAAATAAAAATAGGGTGTTAAAGCTATATAATGTAATCTTGCCTGCTCAGTAAGGTGGAGAACAAATGGATGATGATGGACATAAATTATGTATACTTCAAATTTTTCCAAGATATTTATTTCATGAAAAATCAGGCCTCGTGTTGAGATTTGGAGGCAATGTGAATGGGAATGTTGACATGGTTCCGAAGGTTTGAGCGTGGAGGAAATGTACGGACGGGAGGGAATAAGGAGGGACCGGGAGGGTAGCGACCTCCCAGAAGGGTGCTATGGTGATCATCATGCCGGGGTGTCTCGGACTTTGAGTCATCCGAATACCTGGTCGACACTCTGACTAACTCTCCGCACTTTTATTACAATAATTATTATTTTTTTTTTTTTCAGATACAAACATTCTGTTGCGTCTCTATTGTGTCTCTCCAACAAGTAGGAGGCATTTTAAAAAACAAATCCATTTTTAGGCCAAATTTGGCAAAAACCACGTTTTTTTCTTTCACCTCGAAAAAAAGGTTGTCTGCAATTCTCTTCTAAATTACACAAAATCAACCACTCGGTCTGCAGAATAAAGCCAGTTATAGTTATAGTCTATTTGGGCCAATTTTTAATTTCACTATTTCACTCAAATTGTTCATAAAATTTGGTCTAAAAGTTGGTAAGATAGGCCACTCAAATTACCACAAAATTGTTCTAGGCACTCTGTTACGTCTCTCCAGCAAGTATTAATCATTTTGAAAAAATGTCAGTTTTAGGCCAAATTTGGAAAAAACGACAAGGGGTACCCTTGTCGTTTTTTTTCACCTCGAAAAAAAAAATTCTCCGATTGGCTTCAAAATTACACAGAATGAACCAATGTGTCTGCAGAATACAGCCACCGAGTTACAGCCTGTTTGGACAAGTTTAAAATTTTGAAATTTTACCTATATTATTTCATAAAATATTGATTTTCTTAAAAAGTTGGAAAGATAGGCCACTCAAATTACCACAAATGTGTTCTAGGCACTCTGTTACGTCTCTCCAGCAAGTATTAATCATTTTGAAAAAATGTCATTTTAGGTTAATTTGGAAAAACGACAAGTGGTACTTTGTCGTTTTTTTCACCTCGAAAAAAATGTCTCCGATTGGCTTCAAAATTACACAGAATGAACCAATGTGTCTGCAGAATACAGCCACCGAGTTACAGCCTGTTTGGACAAGTTTAAAATTTAGAAATTTTACCTATATTATTTCATAAAATATTGATTTTCTTTAAAAAGTTGGAAAGATAGGCCACTCAAATTACCACAAATGTGTTCTGGGCACTCTGTTACGTCTCTCCAGCAAGTATTAATCATTTTGAAAAAATGTCATTTTTAGGCCAAATTTGGAAAAAACGACAAGGGGTATCCTTGTCGTTTTTTTCACCTCGAAAAAAAAAATTCTCCGATTGGCTTCAAAATTACACAGAATGAACCAATGTGTCTGCAGAATACAGCCACCGAGTTACAGCCTGTTTGGACAAGTTTAAAATTTTGAAATTTTACCTATATTATTTCATAAAATATTGATTTTCTTAAAAAGTTGGAAAGATAGGCCACTCAAATTACCACAAATGTGTTCTGGGCACTCTGTTACGTCTCTCCAGCAAGTATTAATCATTTGGAAAAAACGACAAGGGGTACCCTTGTCGTTTTTTTCACCTCGAAAATTTTTTTTCTCCGATTGGCTTCAAAATTACACAGAATGAACCAATGTGTCTGCAGAATACAGCCACCGAGTTACAGCCTGTTTGGACAAGTTTAAAATTTTGAAATTTTACCTATATTATTTCATAAAATATTGATTTTCTTAAAAAGTTGGAAAGATAGGCCACTCAAATTACCACAAATGTGTTCTAGGCACTCTGTTACGTCTCTCCAGCAAGTATTAATCATTTTGAAAAATGTCATTTTTAGGTTAAATTTGGAAAAACGACAAGTGGTACCCTTGTCGTTTTTTCAATTGAAAACAAATGTCCTCGATTGGCTTCAAAATTACACAGAATGAACCAATGTGTCTGCAGAATACAGCCACCGAGTTACAGCCTGTTTGGACAAGTTTAAAATTTTGAAATTTTACCTATATTATTTCATAAAATATTGATTTTCTTAAAAAGTTGGAAAGATAGGCCACTCAAATTACCACAAATGTGTTCTGGGCACTCTGTTACGTCTCTCCAGCAAGTATTAATCATTTTGAAAAATGTCATTTTAGGTTAATTTGGAAAAACGACAAGTGGTACCCTTGTCGTTTTTTTTCACCTCGAAAATTTTTTTTCTCCGATTGGCTTCAAAATTACACAGAATGAACCAATGTGTCTGCAGAATACAGCCACCGAGTTACAGCCTGTTTGGACAAGTTTAAAATTTTGAAATTTTACCTATATTATTTCATAAAATATTGATTTTCTTAAAAAGTTGGAAAGATAGGCCACTCAAATTACCACAAATGTGTTCTAGGCACTCTGTTACGTCTCTCCAGCAAGTATTAATCATTTTGAAAAAATGTCATTTTAGGCCAAATTTGGAAAACGACAGGTAGGCCTTGTCGTTTTCACCTCGAAAAAAATGTCTCCGATTCGCTTCAAAATTACACAGAATGAACCAATGTGTCTGCAGAATACAGCCACCGAGTTACAGCCTGTTTGGACAAGTTTAAAATTTTGAAATTGTACCTATATTATTTCATAAAATATTGATTTTCTTAAAAAGTTGGAAAGATAGGCCACTCAAATTACCACAAATGTGTTCTGGGCACTCTGTTACGTCTCTCCAGCCAGTATTAATCATTTTGACCAAATTTGGAAAAAACGACAAGGGGTACCCTTGTCGTTTTTTTTCACCTCGAAAAAAAATGTCTCCGATTCGCTTCAAAATTACACAGAATGAACCAATGTGTCTGCAGAATACAGCCACCGAGTTACAGCCTGTTTGGACAAGTTTAAAATTTTGAAATTTTACCTATATTATTTCATAAAATATTGATTTTCTTAAAAAGTTGGAAAGATAGGCCACTCAAATTACCACAAATGTGTTCTGGGCACTCTGTTACGTCTCTCCAGCAAGTATTAATCATTTTGAAAAAATATCATTTTTAGGCCAAATTTGGAAAAAACGACAAGGGGTACCCTTGTCGTTTTTTTCACCTCGAAAAAAAAAATTCTCCGATTGGCTTCAAAATTACACAGAATGAACCAATGTGTCTGCAGAATACAGCCACCGAGTTACAGCCTGTTTGGACAAGTTTAACATTTTGAAATTTTACCTATATTATTTCATAAAATATTGATTTTCTTAAAAAGTTGGAAAGATAGGCCACTCAAATTACCACAAATGTGTTCTAGGCACTCTGTTACGTCTCTCCAGCCAGTATTAATCATTTTGAAAAAATGTCATTTTTAGGCCAAATTTGGAAAAAACGACAAGGGGTATGCCCTTGTCGTTTTTTTTCACCTCGAAAATTTTTTTTCTCCGATTGGCTTCAAAATTACACAGAATGAACCAATGTGTCTGCAGAATACAGCCACCGAGTTACAGCCTGTTTGGACAAGTTTAAAATTTTGAAATTTTACCTATATTATTTCATAAAATATTGATTTTCTTAAAAAGTTGGAAAGATAGGCCACTCAAATTACCACAAATGTGTTCTGGGGACTCTGTTACGTCTCTCCAGCAAGTATTAATCATTTTGAAAAAATGTCATTTTTAGGCCAAATTTGGAAAAAACGACAAGGGGTACGTACCCTTGTCGTTTTTCACCTCGAAAAACAAATGTCTCCGATTGGCTTCAAAATTACACAGAATGAACCAATGTGTCTGCAGAATACAGCCACCGAGTTACAGCCTGTTTGGACAAGTTTAAAATTTTGAAATTTTACCTATATTATTTCATAAAATATTGATTTTCTTAAAAAGTTGGAAAGATAGGCCACTCAAATTACCACAAATGTGTTCTAGGCACTCTGTTACGTCTCTCCAGCCAGTATTAATCATTTTGAAAAAATGTCATTTTTAGGCCAAATTTGGAAAAAACGACAAGTGGTACCCTTGTCGTTTTTTTTCACCTCGAAAATTTTTTTTCTCCGATTGGCTTCAAAATTACACAGAATGAACCAATGTGTCTGCAGAATACAGCCACCGAGTTACAGCCTGTTTGGACAAGTTTAAAATGTTGAAATTTTACCTATATTATTTCATAAAATATTGATTTTCTTAAAAAGTTGGAAAGATAGGCCACTCAAATTACCACAAATGTGTTCTGGGGACTCTGTTACGTCTCTCCAGCAAGTATTAATCATTTTGAAAAAATGTCATTTTTAGGCCAAATTTGGAAAAAACGACCCTTGTCGTTTTTTTCACCTCGAAAAAAAAATGTCTCCGATTGGCTTCAAAATTACACAGAATGAACCAATGTGTCTGCAGAATACAGCCACCGAGTTACAGCCTGTTTGGACAAGTTTAAAATTGTGAAATTTTACCTATATTATTTCATAAAATATTGATTTTCTTAAAAAGTTGGAAAGATAGGCCACTCAAATTACCACAAATGTGTTCTAGGCACTCTGTTACGTCTCTCCAGCAAGTATTAATCATTGTGAAAAATGTCATTTTAGGCCAAATTTGGAAAAAACGACAAGTGGAAAATTCTTGTTTTTTCACCTCGAAAAAAAAATGTCTCCGATTGGCTTCAAAATTACACAGAATGAACCAATGTGTCTGCAGAATACAGCCACCGAGTTACAGCCTGTTTGGACAAGTTTAAAATTTTGAAATTTTACCTATATTATTTCATAAAATATTGATTTTCTTAAAAAAGTTGGAAAGATAGGCCACTCAAATTACCACAAATGTGTTCTAGGCACTCTGTTACGTCTCTCCAGCAAGTATTAATCATTTTGAAAAAATGTCATTTTTAGGCCAAATTTGGAAAAAACGACAAGTGGTACCCTTGTCGTTTTTTTCACCTCGAAAAAAAAATGTCTCCGATTGGCTTCAAAATTACACAGAATGAACCAATGTGTCTGCAGAATACAGCCACCGAGTTACAGCCTGTTTGGACAAGTTTAAAATTTTGAAATTTTACCTATATTATTTCATAAAATATTGATTTTCTTAAAAAGTTGGAAAGATAGGCCACTCAAATTACCACAAATGTGTTCTGGGCACTCTGTTACGTCTCTCCAGCAAGTATTAATCATTTTGAAAAAATATCATTTTTAGGCCAAATTTGGAAAAAACGACAAGGGGTACCCTTGTCGTTTTTTTCACCTCGAAAAAAAAATGTCTCCGATTGGCTTCAAAATTACACAGAATGAACCAATGTGTCTGCAGAATACAGCCACCGAGTTACAGCCTGTTTGGACAAGTTTAAAATTTTGAAATTTTACCTATATTATTTCATAAAATATTGATTTTCTTAAAAAGTTGGAAAGATAGGCCACTCAAATTACCACAAATGTGTTCTGGGCACTCTGTTACGTCTCTCCAGCCAGTATTAATCATTTTGACCAAATTTGGAAAAAACGACAAGGGGTACCCTTGTCGTTTTTTTTCACCTCGAAAAAAAATGTCTCCGATTGGCTTCAAAATTACACAGAATGAACCAATGTGTCTGCAGAATACAGCCACCGAGTTACAGCCTGTTTGGACAAGTTTAAAATTTTGAAATTTTACCTATATTATTTCATAAAATATTGATTTTCTTAAAAAGTTGGAAAGATAGGCCACTCAAATTACCACAAATGTGTTCTGGGCACTCTGTTACGTCTCTCCAGCAAGTATTAATCATTTGAAAAATGTCATTTTTAGGTTGGAAAAAACGACAAGGTACCTTTGTCGTTTTTTCACCTCGAAAAAAATTCTCCGATTGGCTTCAAAACACAGAATGAACCAATGTGTCTGCAGAATACAGCCACCGAGTTACAGCCTGTTTGGACAAGTTTAAAATTTTGAAATTTTACCTATATTATTTCATAAAATATTGATTTTCTTTAAAAAGTTGGAAAGATAGGCCACTCAAATTACCACAAATGTGTTCTGGGCACTCTGTTACGTCTCTCCAGCAAGTATTAATCATTTTGAAAAAATATCATTTTTAGGCCAAATTTGGAAAAAACGACAAGGGGTACCCTTGTCGTTTTCACCTCGAAAAAAAATGTCTCCGATTCGCTTCAAAATTACACAGAATGAACCAATGTGTCTGCAGAATACAGCCACCGAGTTACAGCCTGTTTGGACAAGTTTAAAATTTTGAAATTTTACCTATATTATTTCATAAAATATTGATTTTCTTAAAAAGTTGGAAAGATAGGCCACTCAAATTACCACAAATGTGTTCTAGGCACTCTGTTACGTCTCTCCAGCCAGTATTAATCATTTTGAAAAAATGTCATTTTTAGGCCAAATTTGGAAAAAACGACAAGGGGTATGCCCTTGTCGTTTTTTTTCACCTCGAAATTTTTTTTTCTCCGATTGGCTTCAAAATTACACAGAATGAACCAATGTGTCTGCAGAATACAGCCACCGAGTTACAGCCTGTTTGGACAAGTTTAAAATTTTGAAATTTTACCTATATTATTTCATAAAATATTGATTTTCTTAAAAAGTTGGAAAGATAGGCCACTCAAATTACCACAAATGTGTTCTAGGCACTCTGTTACGTCTCCAGCCAGTATTAATCATTTGAAAAAATGTCATTTAGGTTAATTTGGAAAAAACGACAAGGGGTACCCTTGTCGTTTTTTTCACCTCGAAAATTTTTTTTCTCCGATTGGCTTCAAAATTACACAGAATGAACCAATGTGTCTGCAGAATACAGCCACCGAGTTACAGCCTGTTTGGACAAGTTTAAAATTTTGAAATTTTACCTATATTATTTCATAAAATATTGATTTTCTTAAAAAGTTGGAAAGATAGGCCACTCAAATTACCACAAATGTGTTCTGGGGACTCTGTTACGTCTCTCCAGCAAGTATTAATCATTTTGAAAAAATGTCATTTTTAGGCCAAATTTGGAAAAAACGACAAGGGGTACGTACCCTTGTCGTTTTTTTCACCTCGAAAAAAAAAAGTCTCCGATTGGCTTCAAAATTACACAGAATGAACCAATGTGTCTGCAGAATACAGCCACCGAGTTACAGCCTGTTTGGACAAGTTTAAAATTTTGAAATTTTACCTATATTATTTCATAAAATATTGATTTTCTTAAAAAAGTTGGAAAGATAGGCCACTCAAATTACCACAAATGTGTTCTGGGCACTCTGTTACGTCTCTCCAGCAAGTATTAATCATTTTGAAAAATTGTCATTTTTAGGCCAAATTTGGAAAAAAACGACAAGGGTACCCTTGTTTTTCACCCTGAAAAAATGTCTCCGATTGGCTTCAAAATTACACAGAATGAACCAATGTGTCTGCAGAATACAGCCACCGAGTTACAGCCTGTTTGGACAAGTTTAAAATTTTGAAATTTTACCTATATTATTTCATAAAATATTTATTTTCTTAAAAAAGTTGGAAAGATAGGCCACTCAAATTACCACAAATGTGTTCTGGGCACTCTGTTACGTCTCTCCAGCAAGTATTAATCATTTTGAAAAATTGTCATTTTTAGGCCAAATTTGGAAAAAACGACAAGGGGTACCCTTGTTTTTTTCACCTCGAAAAAAAATGTCTCCGATTGGCTTCAAAATTACACAGAATGAACCAATGTGTCTGCAGAATACAGCCACCGAGTTACAGCCTGTTTGGACAAGTTTAAAATTTTGAAATTTTACCTATATTATTTCATAAAATATTTATTTTCTTAAAAAAGTTGGAAAGATAGGCCACTCAAATTACCACAAATGTGTTCTGGGCACTCTGTTACGTCTCTCCAGCAAGTATTAATCATTTTGAAAAATTGTCATTTTTAGGCCAAATTTGGAAAAAACGACAAGGGGTACCCCTTGTCGTTTTTTTTCACCTCGAAAAAAAAATATCTCCGATTCGCTTCAAAATTACACAGAATGAACCAATGTGTACATATTACAATAAATGTGTTATTTGAGGGTTTATTTACAATCAGGAAAACCACCAGTTCCAAAAGTGCCTTGAATTTTTTGCCAAAAATAATGATGGTTGAAATGTATTTAAGCCAATCTGCCTAATTAAGTACACAAAAGAGTTTGACAAAGTCTTATTATTATCCCAGTTAAATTTAACACAGTTAACAGACATTTCTTAAAGATTATCCTGAAATGTACATGTTAATGAATAGTTATAGAAACCCATTGCATTGAATACTGGTTTTGTGTTACACAATGCTTTGTTACAACTACATGTATGGGCATTGTTCATTGAGAGTTTCATATAAAAGGATCACAGTCATTATGAGGGATTTCATTTGTATAATACTTGTATATTTCTTTTATTAATGTTTGTTTTTTCTTAAGCAACATATTCTTGTATTTATTTAAATTCTAGTTAGTTGAAATTTGATGTTATTTCTGTTAGTAGGGTGTGGGTTGTATTCAATAAGCAAACATTGTTTTTCACCCTAACCCTAACCCTAACCCTAACCCTAACCCTAACCCTAACCCTAATCAGGGTCGTAAATTCGCGACCTCGGCAACTGCCACTTTTATGGTTATGGTTAGGGTTAGGGTTAGGGGGTTAGGTTAGGTTAGTTAGAAAACTTGGAAAAGCAGTGTTACTCACACTGAATGGTGCTACCCTGAATAAAAGAAAGCTTAAATAAATAAATTATGTAGCCATTTTTGGATGCTTAATTTTGATATTCAAAATGGAAATGTGTTGACTTTTACAACAAATGTAAAAGAAAGAGTTAAAATGGCTGCCCCATCAGCCAATGGTAGGGCAAGATAAGACGATGTTATGTTTGATGATCGGTTGATGGTTGGTATAGCTCATGATTTTACATTGTTTCATAAATTCACAATGTTTAAAAAGCACATTTTGCTTGCACTTTTTGTTGAAGTACTAGTTCCTTCAGGACTCAAAGAAAATTATTTTATAAAAAATTCAAAGTTAAAGATGACTAAACTACTAACAATTTAATATATAATCAGTTGTTTACCTCACAGCATGTGTCAATCATATATTCTAATTATTCATTTAATTATATTTGTAAATAGACATGTTTATGAAAAACAAATTCTTATTCAGTATTAAAGGTAATTATACATATAACATTGATTGAAAGTTCCCTTTCTTGAAAAACAACTGTTATTTAGCAGTTGATTCAAATGAAGATTAAATCCTTCTCTCTTTACTTCAGTGATAAAGTAGGTTTGCTTTTGAATTCAGATGACTGGAAGATTGAGCCATATCCAAGACAAAGATAATCTAACAACATATAAATTCATACTAGTGACGAAACATATGGTTGTGTAAAATGTTATTGATTGATTTCAAAATGTATCAGATATTTATGAATAATTCATTTGTATTCATAGCTTATGAATAATTAATGTATATTAATGGTTATGGATAATTAATTTGTATCTGTTACTCGTGAATTTGTATTTAAAATACTTCATTTATTATGAATTAAGTTACAAAAATGAATTTAAAACAACTGAATTATTCTCAAATACTTTTGGAAGAAGTCAACATTGAATGATTGTTTCTAAATCAATTATTCAAATATTATCCCTCCTGTCTATATATAATTCTGCCTTGAGATACTTTGTGCTTCATTCAGCTTTGTAAATGTTCGCAAAAGCTGCACAATTGTAAAAGATGCGAAGAACAGAATGTTACATTTTGATCCTAAATTGGAATTTGTATTTGTTCTGCTTTTTAGCAAGGGTTAATGAATACATGTATACATCATATTACACACAAAGTCACACATACAGCACATTCCACGCATAAAGTGTACAGACTTTACATGTCTGCATTATTTCTTATAATAAAGCCTTTGATGAAATGATAATAGTATAAAATACAATTTAAAATATGGGATGATATATTCACATGTGCTTCCCATCACTTATTTTTTTAATATTGCAGTTTTTGGGAATTGAAATGTACTGATTTTTTAACACATTGTAAAAATAAATATAATGTTTACTTGAATTACATTTTAAGAGTTGAATGTTAAACAAATTTGTGGTAAATTGTTTCATTGTAGTATTGAAGTTAAGCTACGACTAGATTTGTTTTCACAGAGCGACATCGTGGCTCAATCATATTGAGGCTCAACAATAGACTGGTGCTTTTCAAAATTAAATGTGGTGGGTGGTGATTTGATGTTATGGAACCAGACAAACAGATTCAGTTTGCTACAAGTAAAGTTAAAGATGTAGACAAGCAATGGTAGACTTTGGGGTCACTAGAGGGCAGCAGACCTTCTTTCATCTACTGTTTATATAATTCTGGCGCATGTGAAATATCAAGAACAATGGAATAGTTTCTGCTGCCACCAAGTGTTTTAAAGTCTCGCATTGCTCCAGAGTGCATTCATTTGCTAACAATTGACCTTTGTATTTTCAGAGGTCACCTGTGTGCTTCTCAGAGGTCACTTAATCAAAATAATAAGCTGAAACATCGGTTCTGTGTGTTTGTTTTCAACCAATGCTACAAAACTTGATTTCAGGAATGTCCCATCCTAACTAAAATACCGAGTCGATGCCAAGATCAAGATGCCCCATCCATACTAAAATACCTAGTCGATGCCAAGATCAAGATGCCCCATCCTAACTAAAATACCTAGTCGATGCCAACATCAAGATGGCCCATCCTAACTAAAATACCTAGTCGATGCCAACATCAAGATGACTGCATTAAACCATCCTCTTTTTTTTTAAAGCCAACTCTTTCCTAAAATATATATATATATATATATATATATATATATATATATATATATATATATATATATATATATATATATATATATATATATATATATATATATATATATATATATATATATATATATATATATATATATATATATATATACTCACTGCCATAAGTATTGCAACATTAAAATTCACACCAAAGTTCAGTTTGGAGAACTGTGTTACAATAATTTATTTTATTTTATTTACACTACTTAACACTTTTTGAAATTGCCTTTGTTTTGAAGTCAATGTTCTTTTTTTACTGTTCTTGCTATGTAATACACGATCGATGAAATCGGATTAAATGATTATCTCACCTGTTACTGTAAAGTGCTATTTTGAGCATGTTGCAATACTTTTGGCCAGTGAGTGTATTAAATATATCAGCACATTATTTCACATTGTGAATTTAAGTAAGGCACTATATTTCAAACATTATCCATTGTCAAATTTCATTGATGTCAGGATGTCAGACCCATACAAAATGCAATAAACTGTACATCTAAATATACACACTCTTGCCTCCCATGAAACCCATGATACTATAACAGAGGCTGCTTCAAATGAAAACAAGTGTGACATGGTCTACTGAACAAAACAAAATCCTGTGTGAGCACTCACTCACAAGATTAATTTCCCTTTCCCCCTTATTTTACCAACTGAATTTCTGACAACTTTTCTGACAAGTTTAAGTCCAACAACAAAGGGAACAAAAGAGGGGAACAATAGGGTGTCCTCGGTTTACACCATATACAAGACTGTGTGTGTGTGTGTGTGTGTGTGTGTTTTGTGTTTTTTCTGTGTGTTTTGTTTGTTTGTTTATTTTTTTTAAACCTTGTACGCGTTACCAGTACAAATTACCCATGGCTGTCCTTTCAGTGCAATTTTGAAGCCAATCAGAGACACCTTTTACAGGCTCATTGATGAAGCTCCAATAATTTTTGTTAAATGCCAGATGACGAAATAGTCTAATCGTTAAGTTGCCAGACTTCGGTATTATCGACCCGGGTTCAAATCCCAGCGGTGCCATGACGCTTTTTCTTTTTCATTTAAAATGGTTATGCAACCACTTAAGTAGTTTAAAATTCAACTCAAAGTAACGAAAGGTATTGGTGGCGCAACCCGCTGGTGTTGGGTTTGGTGCAGGAGTCCCAGGTTCGAATCCCAGCGACGGCACTATTTTATTATTAAATGATTACGCACTCACGATTCATTTAATTTAAGTAGTATTAAATTCAACTCCAAATACCAACAGGATAAATGGCGCAAGCCGTTAGTCCACTGGGCTGTCAATTGCGGCAGTTCCAGGCTGGTACGTCCGGGTTCGAATCCTGCTCCTGACACATAGAGACATGGCAGCTGCTGGCTGCGGCAATGGGGACCGCCATGTCTCTCCCCCGAAGGTTTGAGCGTGGAGGAAATGTACGGACGGGAGGGAATAAGGAGGGACCGGGAGGGTAGCGACCTCCCAGAAGGGTGCTATGGTGATCATCATGCCGGGGTGTCTCGGACTTTGAGTCATCCGAATACCTGGTCGACACTCTGACTAACTCTCCGCACTTTTTTACAATAATTATTATTAATTTTTTTTTCAGATACAAACATTCTGTTGCGTCTCTATTGTGTCTCTCCAACAAGTAGGAGGCATTTTAAAAAACAAATCCATTTTTAGGCCAAATTTGGCAAAAACCACGTTTTTTTCTTTCACCTCGAAAAAAGGTTGTCTGCAATTCTCTTCTAAATTACACAAAATCAACCACTCGGTCTGCAGAATAAAGCCAGTTATAGTTATAGTCTATTTGGGCCAATTTTTAATTTCACTATTTCACTCAAATTGTTCATAAAATTTGGCCTAAAAGTTGGTAAGATAGGCCACTCAAATTACCACAAAATTGTTCTAGGCACTCTGTTACGTCTCTCCAGCAATTATTAATCTTTTTGAAAAAATGTCATTTTTCGGCAAAATTTGGAAAAAACGACAAGGGGTACCCTTGTCGTTTTTTTCACCTCGAAAAAAAAATGTCTCCGATTCGCTTCAAAATTACACAGAATGAACCAATGTGTCTGCAGAATACAGCCACCGAGTTACAGCCTGTTTGGACAAGTTTAAAATTTTGAAATTTTACCTATATTATTTCATAAAATATTGATTTTCTTAAAAAGTTGGAAAGATAGGCCACTCAAATTACCACAAATGTGTTCTGGGCACTCTGTTACGTCTCTCCAGCAAGTATTAATCCTTTTGAAAAATTGTCATTTTTAGGCCAAATTTGGAAAAAACGACAAGGGGTACCCCTAGAACAATTTTGTGGTAATTTGAGTGGCCTATCTTACCAACTTTTAGGCCAAATTTTATGAACAATTTGAGTGAAATAGTGAAATTAAAAATTGGCCCAAATAGACTATAACTATAACTGGCTTTATTCTGCAGACCGAGTGGTTGATTTTGTGTAATTTAGAAGAGAATTGCAGATAACCTTTTTTCGAGGTGAAAGGAAAAAACGTGGTTTTTGCCAAATTTGGCCTAAAAATGGATTTGTTTTTTAAAATGCCTCCTACTTGTTGGAGAGACACAATAGAGACGCAACAGAATGTTTGTATCTGAAAAAAAATAATAATAATAATTATTGTAAAAAAGTGCGGAGAGTTAGTCAGAGTGTCGACCAGGTATTCGGATGGACTCAAAGTCCGAGACACCCCGGCATGATGATCACCATAGCACCCTTCTGGGAGGTCGCTACCTCCCGGTCCCTCCTTATTCCCTCCCGTCCGTACATTTCCTCCACGCTCAAACCTTCGGGGAGAGACATGGCGGTCCCCAAAGCCATTGCCGCAGCCAGCAGCTGCCATGTCTCTATGTGTCAGGAGCAGGATTCGAACCCGGACGTACCAGCCTGGAACTGCCGCAATTGACAGCCCAGTGGACTAACGGCTTGCGCCATTTATCCTGTTGGTATTTGAGTTGAATTTAATACTACTTAAATGAATCGTGAGTGCGTAATCATTTAATTAAAATAGTGCCGTCCCTGATTCGAACCTGGGACTCCTGCACCAAACCCAACACCAGCGGGTTGCGCCACCAATACCTTTCGTTACTTTGAGTTGAATTTTAAACTACTTAAGTGGTTGCATAACCATTTTAAATGAAAAAGAAAAATCGCCATGGCACCGCTGGGATTTGAACCCGGGTCGATAATACCGAAGTCTGGCAACTTAACGATTAGACTATTTCGTCATCTGGCATTTAACAAAAATTATTGGAGCTTCATCAATGAGCCTGTAAAAGGTGTCTCTGATTGGCTTCAAAATTGCACTGAAAGGACAGCCATGGGTAATTTGTACTGGTAACGCGTACAAGGTTTTAAAAAAATAAACAAACAAACAAAACACACAGAAAAAACAAAAAACACACACACACACACACAGTCTTGTATATGGTGTAAACCGAGGACACCCTATTGTTCCCCTCTTTTGTTCCCTTTGTTGTTGGACTTAAACTTGTCAGAAAAGTTGTCAGAAATTCAGTTGGTAAAATAAGGGGGAAAGGGAAATTAATCTTGTGAGTGAGTGCTCACACAGGATTTTGTTTTGTTCAGTAGACCATGTCACACTTGTTTTTATTTGAAGCAGCCTCTGTTATAGTATCATGGGTTTCATGGGAGGCAAGAGTGTGTATATTTAGATGTACAATTTATTGCATTTAGTATGGGTCTTACATCCTGACATCAATGAAATTTGACAATGGATAATGTTTGAAATATAGTGCCTTACTTAAATTCACAATGTGAAATAATGTGCTGATATATTTAATACACTCACTGGCCAAAAGTATTGCAACATGCTCAAAATAGCACTTTACAGTAACAGGTGAGATAATCATTTAATCCGATTTCATCGATCGTGTATTACATAGCAAGAACAGTAAAAAAGAACATTGACTTCAAAACAAAGGCAATTTCAAAAAGTGTTAAGTAGTGTAAATAAAATAAATTATTGTAACACAGTTCTCCAAGCTGAACTTTGGTGTGAATTTTAATGTTGCAATACTTATGGCCAGTGAGTGTATGTATATATATATATATATATATATATATATATATATATATATATATATATATATATATATATATATATATATATATATATTTTTTTTTTTAGGAAAGTGTTGGCTTTAAAAAAAAAGAGGATGGTTTAATGCAGTCATCTTGATATTGGCATCGACTAGGTATTTTAGTTAGGATGGGGCATCTTGATCTTGGCATCGACTAGGTATTTTAGTTAGGATGGGGCATCTTGATCTTGGCATCGACTCGGTATTTTAGTTAGGATGGGACATTCCTGAAATCAAGTTTTGTAGCATTGGTTGAAAACAAACACACAGAACCGATGTTTCAGCTTATTATTTTGATTAAGTGACCTCTGAGAAGCACACAGGTGACCTCTGAAAATACAAAGGTCAATTGTTAGCAAATGAATGCACTCTGGAGCAATGCGAGACTTTAAAACACTTGGTGGCAGCAGAAACTATTCCATTGTTCTTGATATTTCACACATGCGCCAGAATTATATAAACAGTAGAAAAAGGACCGGTCTGCTGCCCTCTAGTGACCCCAAAGTCTACCATTGCTTGTCTACATCTTTAACTTTACTTGTAGCAAACTGAATCTGTTTGTCTGGTTCCATAACATCAAATCACCACCCACCACATTTAATTTTGAAAAGCACCAGTCTATTGTTGAGCCTCAATATGATTGAGCCACGATGTCGCTCTGTGAAAACAAATCTAGTCGTAGCTTAACTTCAATACTACAATGAAACAATTTGTAGAGCCCTGTATTTAGCAAAGAGTTTCCCACCCCCCTAAAATTTTAAGAGCCTATACATTAACCCCCTGTTTAATCAACAGCCATTCTCCACAGACCCCCAGCGAGGCAACAGCATAGTACTAGTGGTTTGATGTGGTTGTGTGTTCCCTCATGTACAGCCAGTCATATATACTGGATGACTGTTAGTGAGTTAACACATTAAACTATTATCAGTTCACTATTAGTGGTTGTTCTCATCCATTTTTCAGGTATGTGGATTTTCCTTTATCAATTTAACATTTGCATGACATATAGATCAACTAGGGATAACTTTAGTTTACTTTCAGCCTATTTAAAGTAATCATTTAATACTTTAAACTTCGGTGAATCTTTTAATGAACTTTGTGCTTTAATCACTATTGTGTAGACCTTGCTTAAAGTATTGTTTTTATTCATTGATTATTTCCTTTTCTGATATTGCTGGAAGTATTATCTTTAAGTGTTAGGAAGATTAGACTTTGTAGAATTTATTGATACCTAGAATTTGGTTGATGACTTTTCCCAATAAGGTGTATTTGGAGTTAGAAAAGTCATGGTAGTTTTAGTTTTATAAGTTCAGTGGTACCATTTCTATTGCATATTACAGCTAGCATGGCTAGGTATAGAACACAGCCTCGATTATGGTCTGAGCCCAGGCCTGTAGTCTATGTGGCAACACCACATCTGAGGGTAATTAACTCTAACCCCTTGGGCTATGGTCAGTACTTGGTAGTGGTGGAAATAAGGTATCAAGTGCAGTCCTGTGTGAGTTGTGTTATGTGAAATATAGGGATAGGCAATCTCAAGGTTTTTCAAGTTCATGTTTTTCTTTATTCCTTTATCTTATGTGTTTCTTTAAGTTGGTTTACAAAGAAAGTGGAGTTAAATAAGACTGTGTTCCGAGTATAAGTAGTGATGAAGTCACACTTAGGGCATAAATGGTTAGTTTGGATGTTTAACTCAAGTACAAGGACTTGTTAAAGGAAAGGTGTTATGATTTAGTTAACATCATATATGTTTGGTTAAGGCAGAAAAAGTTATTATTCTTATTGTTTACATTTTTACTGTTATTATTGCTAAGACATTTTCATGTATTTTACTATTTTTAGAGAGTTTTGATAATAGACTAGCCAAGTCTTTTGAGTCTTTCTGTGCATAACTGATGTAATGTAAACATTGGATGACTGTTAGTGAGTTAACACATTAAACTATTATCAGTTCACTATTAGTGGTTGTTCTCATCCATTTTTCAGGTTCTACGTGTATGGTATTCTAATGTAACAAGTGACAAGTGTTACAAATTTACCACAAATTTGTTTTAACATTCAACACTTAAAATGTAATTCAAGTAAACATTATATTTATTTTTACAATGTGTTAAAAAATCAGTACATTTCAATTCCCAAAAACTGCAATATTAAAAAATAAGTGATGGGAAGCACATGTGAATATATCATCCCATATTTTAAATTGTATTTTATACTATTATCATTTCATCAAAGGCTTTATTATAAGAAATAATGCAGACATGTAAAGTCTGTACACTTTATGCGTGGAATGTGCTGTATGTGTGACTTTGTGTGTAATCTGATGTATACATGTATTCATTAACCCTTGCTAAAAAGCAGAACAAATACAAATTCCAATTTAGGATCAAATGTAACATTTCTGTTCTTTCGCATCTTTTACAATTGTGCAGCTTTATGAACATTTACAAAGCTGAATGAAGCACAAAGTATCTCAAGCAGAATTATATATAGACAGGAGGGATAATATTTGAATAATTGATTTAAGAAACAATCATTCAATGTTGACTTCTTCCAAAGTATTTGAGAATAATTCAGTTGTTTTAAATTCATTTTTGTAACTTAATCTATAATAAATGAAGTATTTTAAATACAAATTCACGAGTAACAGATACAAATTAATTATCCATAACCATTAATATACATTAATTATTCATAAGCTATGAATACAAATGAATTATTCATAAATATCTGATACATTTTGAAATCAATCAATAACATTTTACATAAACCATATGTTTCTGTCACTAGTATGAATTTATATGTTGTTAGATTATCTTTGTCTTGGATATGGCTCAATCTTCCAGTCATCTGAATTCAAAAGCAAACCTACTTTATCACTGAAGTAATAGAGAAGGATTTAATCTTCATTTGAATCAACTGCTAAGTAACAGTTGTTTTTCAAGAAAGGAAACTTTCAATCAATGTTATATGTATAATTACCTTTAATACTGAATAAGAATTTGTTTTCATAAACATGTCTATTTACAAATATAATTAAATGAATAATTAGAATATATGATTGACACATGCTGTGAGGTAAACAACTGATTATATATTAAATTGTTAGTGGTTTAGTCATCTTTAACTTTGAATTTTTATGAAATAATTTTCTTTGAGTCCTGAAGGAACTAGTACTTTCAACAAAAGTGCAAGCAAAATGTTGCTTTTAACATTGTGAATTTATGGAAACAATGTAAAATCATGAGCTATGCCAACCATCAACCGATCATCAAACATAACATCGCCTTATCTTTGCCCTACCATTGGCTGATGGGGCAAATATTTAACTCTTTCTTTTTACATTTGTTATAAAAGTCAACACATTTCCCATTTTGAATATCAAAATTAAGCATCCAAAATGGCTATATAATTTATTTATTTATTTAAGCTTTCTTTATCCCTTTCAGTACCAGCCCATTTTTCACAGTGTGACCTTCCATACCAGGTAACATACTGTGCAGATAATCCCTTGTAATATAGCAATTTTGGTGGCTTCTAATGAAGAGCGCCACCACTCTACACTCTGTAGTTAATGTACATGCACATGTGTGCAATTCACTGTACAGCATGCAGCTTTTAAGTATTACAAAATAACATTTGGAAGATTTGAACTTTTGCAACATTACATCTATTCATTCATTGATGGTTTATTACACTAAAATAAGTCACATGGCAGCCAAAAGGCTGAATTATGGCACTTTTTACAATGTGTTACAATTAATACAATTAAAATAAAACAATTACAATTTCAGAATTTAAAATGTATATACATACAAACACGGTAAAACAGGTGTAATAAAATAATTAAAGAAATTAAAAATATGTGGCTAAATAATGTAATAATTTATATGTGTGTTGTAGTGTTACAGTAGATTAATAAAATACGGAATGGCACTGTTACGAAATCTGAGTTTTACAGAAATACTGTTGATATTTAACCTTTTGTCTCAAAAAAACAGTCAACAGGATTTTTCAAAGGAGCCAATTTTGATACTGAGGATGGCTAGCTAAAGTAGTGGCAAAATCAACACAGATATTGTGTCTTCTCACTTCCAGGGTTTGAAATTTATATACTGATAGGTTGTAAGATACATAATCAACACCAAGGATAATTCTACAGGTTCTTTTGGATACTTTTATCAGATTAATCTGTTTCTGAGTAAGAGCCTTATTGGAATACTGGGACACATTTACAATTTCTAACATAATGTTTACGCCACTCTGATCTATCTATTGATTGAAGGACATTCAATCAAAATGACCCCGCCCATTCAATGTTGGTTGGGATTGTGGGCACACGAACACAGTTGTTGACCAACATTGAATAGGGGGAGGGGGGAGGGGGAGGGGGGTAGGGGAGCCAAGAGTGATGGAGATTCGAATGTGTACAAAGAGTGGCCAAAAAAACTGATTAATTTACAATAACAAATCCACTTTTTGGTTATAATTTTTATGAAAATACATTCACCGGCGATTGCACTCTATTTTGAACAGTAAGGTTGAATAATTATGCTCGTTAATATAGTTTACACATAAATCTAAGGTGTCTGCTTACCACAACAATAATTAGTTGTTGGCAAGTCGGTTATCTCAAAATAGGTTGTTTGCAATTTATGCAAAGTGCAAAGTATGGTATTTCTCAAAGCAAGGAACTGACGCACATCGGATATGTACATTGTTTACATATCATCCTCGTTTGTTTTCTATTGTGTAATCGCCGGTTGCTACAAACAATGCAGTCACGTTTTCTTCCGGAAGGGTTTTTGCCAGGATAATGCATTTTCTCCATCAGCCGAACACGAAGGTTATTCGCATTGGATCGTGTAAAACGCAGCATTGTATTACGTTCCCAACCTGTGAGTAGGCCATCTATGACTTGAAGACGGAAGTCAAGATTACTGACATGCTTGTTTGTTGGTATGCTGTTGAAAATTACCGTGGCATTGAGCATGGATATGTTCAACATACTGAAAAACACTCGTTTCCACCATTTCAAACTTCTGTGTGTATGTGTGTAGTACTGAAAAATTTGATTAGCTAGATCGGTTCCTCCCATGAATTTGTTGTAGTTATCTATAGATTTGGGCTTAGCAATTTCACAAAATCCACTTTTCTCTTCTTACAACCGAATTTGTTTTTGTAATTACTTGGCAATCACCTACATTTGTTAGGAGTACAACATTTTGTTATCATGCCAAACAATGCATAACTGACCAGCCTTTCTCATAAAATTTTGGGTTATCTCCTTTTCATTCTATTTGTCTTTGGGTGGGCTGCATTCGGTATTCCTGTGCAGTATAACGCACTGGACCACAAACATCCAAATCCTAATTGAGATAGTTTGGATACCAGAGCTGGTCTGTTAAAGTAATTATCACAATAAATTACATGTCCTTTATGTTCAAGTCCATTTAGAAGTTCAACGACACTTCTCCTGGGATGGTTAGGTCAGAGGGATGGCACTTTGAGGGGATGAATCTGTATCTACATGTACATGTAGCCTTCTTGAAGTTTTGTCTCCTTGGCAGCAGCTCCTGTGTACAGCATCCACGAATAGGTGTAACTTGCCTCTGACTCGTTCAAAGAGAATGCCTTATTCCCCATTTGACCGGGTTTTCTGGGCATGTACTGTAGAAACCCAGGTTACCCCTTAAATTTGAGCATACTCATCAGGAGATAGGTTCTGTCCAGGGTAATAGAGGCTGCGAAATTTGGGAGGACATTCAGCAAAGGCCTAACTTTCTTAAGCTTGTCACATCCAGAGGCTGGTTCAGGCAACCGTTGTCGGAGAGGTGGCGAAAAATCGCATAATGGAAATAAATCTATTTCTTGACATTATGGATGGATAAAATGACATCCCGAGAACTTCATATGTTGACCAGTACATACTGTACTGAGGCGATTTGTTGATGCCATAGCAAGCAGTAAGCGCCACAAATGCCATCATTTCATTCGAGTGAGTGCGGGGTCCAGGTTTCAAACAGTTTGCTCATGAGCGGTTTGTTTCTACAAGCAGATCCCAGACGGCACTGCAGAAGAACAACTGTAAAACCTGTACTGCAGAAAGTCCTGAGAAGTCAACTGCAGGACAAGAGCTTTCGTGAATTGCATCAGCTTCCTGTTGAGATGACTGATCTCTTTCCCAACCCGATCTGAAGTCTGTTTTCTTCCATCTGGATTGGCATTTTCAAGGTAAGAGACAAAATGCATGAGGGTGCTTGCCTATCACACAGTATAATTTATGAAAAGTGTGCCAATAAAATTGGCACTATTTATTTTCCGCGTATTGTTTTTGATGACCAGATTGATGAAATTTGGGGGACTTTTATATAATCTCGTAATATAATAATTTTAATTTGGGGAAGGTCCACGTTATCATGGCAACGGGTTGTAATGTAATTAAATATCCATTTGTTTTTAGTGTCATGCAAAAATAATGCAATTGCATATACACAGGCCCTATTTAGTCTTTTAATATGTTACACGCCGCCTTCTATATTTTGAATACAAATGAATAACATAATCACGTGATAAATCTTTAACCTTGCAACGTGCCATGGCGCCTGTTATTATCAGTAGGTTTGAAAAAAAATTTAATTACTCTGCTCATGCTCACCCCAAATTTCAAATTCCAAGTTCACTGTTGAGGTATCCCAAATAGCATGGTTAATTCTCATTAGCCTGCTTTGAACCCTTGACCCAAAAACCTGTAAAAAGCATGGTCCCATAGGGACGTGTACAATCCTGCATGGTCCCTTAGGACCGTACAACCTGCATGTCCCATAGGACAGCTGCACGCGCCCAAATCCTAATGCCATCTGTCAACACACAAGGGCATTGACTTTGGCTCTGAGCGCTTATCAAAAGCTATCAGTTACCCACCATATTGTGCCTGACCATAAATCCAGACATGTTGGCACCTCAGCCATTGGATGAGAGATTTTATTCCTATAACTGCTATGGGGACATATAATAGGGTATATTTATGTCGATTTGGGGTAGGGAAAAGCGTTATCAGAACTAAAATAAACATCAACCTAAAGGGCCTTACATTTTGTTTTGCTTCAAATTGTTGTCTAGGGTCTAGAGGACCTCTAGTCTAGGCATCTGATAAAACCATTGGGAGTTGGTGATGTTCAATGCAACCGGCTTGAAGTATATAGCGCCTCTTCACACCTACTGACAAAATAAGCGCCGATGGTTCAAATGCGTAAAGTGTCATAAGCGTCGTGTTGTTATCCAACATGGCATAATGGTGGCCATCTTGGTTTTAAATTGCCATTTATTTAGATAGATGTTTGGTGGTTTTTGTTGGGGGCAAAGAACACTCACGATCTCGTCAAACATGAAATTACGCGAAAGAGCATACGTAAAATAGAACTGGCATTTATCACACCACTCAGTTAAATTCGTTACAGCTTAATTAAATGAAGCTATTCTCCAAAAACCAATTAAAAAACTTATGTTAAAAGGGTAATGTTAACAATGTTATGACCCACACAATATAAATACCTCATCCTGCGGATCCATTTGCCGTCGAATGTCCTTTTTCGCTGAGGATTCATCATTACCCTGATCATCATTGCTTTCATTCTCCGTGTACTATTTCAGTCACTATCATCAAATATCTCTGCCAAAATGGCAGCATTTATCGCTGTCCATGATTAAGTTTCGATTCAAGCGGCAGCCACTATCCCGCAGCCACTTTTCTTTTTGAATAACGGCTGGCTGGGCAGCGGGCCGGGTCAGGGTCAGACGCGCTGTCGCCGGTTTGACCTTGGCGACAACGATTACGTAATCCTATCACGGGAGTCTCAACAACAACGGGGAAACCACAGCGCCCTCAGCGCCAAAATGGGTATTGTCGCCTGCATTTTTCAAAAATGCCAATCCAACAACCTATCGGGCAAAAGCCCTCAAAAGAAGCGGGAAAGGAAAACTCATGAATAAACAAAAACCCCAAATTATAGAATCCCTAACACCCAATCAAAATTGCTGGGAGTTGTTAATAAATTTAGGCGCCCAAAAGTTTAAAACCTCAAGACACAACTATTTGATGTTTGATGCATACACGTGGGTAAATATTCAACTTTCTTCCTTTGTTTATATAATTCTGACCCCAAACTGACCTCTTCGCGAAAGAATAATAAAAAACATATGCCGAAAAATCACTTAAATATGGAATGATTGCTTCTAATGGATTTTTCCCAAA
>CM055824.1:27477242-27590727 GCA_029582265.1 Zoroaster sp. YZ-2022 | reverse complement strand
ATTTTTTTTAAAAGCTAGCATGGCTGGGTATAGAACACAACCTCGATTATGGTCTGAGCTGGGCCTGTGGTGATCTGTCATGGCAACACCACATCTGAGGGTAATAACTCTAACCTTGGGCTATGGTCAGTACTTGGTAGTGGTGGAAAAGGTATCAAGTGCAGTCCTGTGTGAGTTGTGTTATGTGAAATATAGGGATAGGCAATAGTCTCTCAAGGTTTTTCAAGTTCATGTTTTTCTTTATTCCTTTATCTTATGTGTTTCTTTAAGTTGGTTTTACAAAGAAAGTGGAGTTAAATAAGACTGTGTTCGAGTATAAGTAGTGATGAAGTCACACTTAGGGCATAAATGGTTAGTTTGGATGTTTTAACTCAAGTACAAGGACTTGTTAAAGGAAAGGTGTTATGATTTAGTTAACATCATATATGTTTGGTTAAGGCAGAAAAAGTTATTATTCTTATTGTTTACATTTTTACTGTTATTATTGCTAAGACATTTTCATGTATTTTACTATTTTTAGAGAGTTTTGATAATAGACTAGCCAAGTCTTTTGAGTCTTTCTGTGCATAACTGATGTAATGTAAACATTGGATGACTGTTAGTGAGTTAACACATTAAACTATTATCAGTTCACTATTAGTGGTTGTTCTCATCCATTTTCCAGGTTCTACGTGTATGGTATTCTAATGTAACAAGTGACAAGTGTTACAAATTTACCACAAATTTGTTTTAACATTCAACACTTAAATGTAATTCAAGTAAACATTATATTTATTTTACAATGTGTAAAAATCAGTACATTTCAATTCCCAAAAACTGCTATATTAAAAAAATAAGTGATGGTAAGCACATGTGAATATATCATCCCATATTTTAAATTGTATTTTATACTATTATCATTTCATCAAAGGCTTTATTATAAGAAATAATGCAGACATGTAAAGTCTGTACACTTGTCACGATGGAATGTGCTGTATGTGTGACTTTGTGTGTAATCTGATGTATACATGTATTCATTAACCCTTGCTAAAAAGCAGAACAAATACAAATTCCAATTTAGGATCAAAATGTAACATTCTGTTCTTCGCATCTTTTACAATTGTGCAGCTTTGCGAACATTTACAAAGCTGAGATGAAGCTTCAAAGTATCTCAAGGCAGAATTATATATAGACAGGAGGGATAATATTTGAATAATTGATTTAAGAAACAATCATTCAATGTTGACTTCTTCCAAGTATTTGAGAATAATTCAGTTGTTTTTAAATTCATTTTTGTAACTTAATTCATAATAAATGAGTATTTTAAATACAAATTCACGAGTAACAGATACAAATTAATTATCCATAACCCATTAATATACATTTAATTATTCATAAGCTATGAATACAAATGAATTATTCATAAATATCTGATACATTTGAAATCAATCAATAACATTTTACACAACCATATGTTTCGTCACTAGTATGAATTTATATGTTGTTAGATTATCTGTCTTGGATATGGCTCAATCTTCCAGTCATCTGAATTCAAAAGCAAACCTACTTTATCACTGAAGTAAATAGAGAAGGATTTAATCTTCATTTGAATCAACTGCTAAGTAACAGTTGTTTTTCAAGAAGGGAACTTTCAATCAATGTTATATGTATAATTACCTTTAATACTGAATAAGAATTTGTTTTCATAAACATGTTCTATTTACAAATATAATTAAATGAATAATTAGAATATATGATTGACACATGCTGTGAGGTAAACAACTGATTATATATTAGAATTGTTAGTAGTTTTAGTCATCTTTAACTTTGAATTTTTTATGAAATAATTTTCTTTGGAGTCCTGAAGGAACTAGTACTTCAACAAAAGTGCAAACAAAATGTTGCTTTTTAAACATTTTAATTTATGGAAACAATGTAAAATCATGATCTATGCCAACCATCAACCGATCATCAAAAATAACATCGTCTTATCTTGCCCCTACCATTGGCTGATGGGGGCAGCCATTTTAACTCTTTCTTTTTACATTTGTTATAAAAGTCAACACATTTCCCATTTTGAATATCAAAATTAAGCATCCAAAATGGCTATATAATTTATTTATTTATTTAAGCTTTCTTTATCCCTTTCAGTACCAGCCCATTTTTCACAGTGTGACCTTCCATACCAGGTAAATACTGGTGCAGATAATCCCTTGTGTACCATAGCAATTTTGGTGGCTTCTAATGAAGAGCGCCACCACTCTACACTCTGTAGTTAATGTACATGCACATGTGTGCAATTCCACTGTACTGCAGCAGCTTTAAGTATTACAAATAACATTTGGAAGATTTGAAACTTTGCATGATTACATTCATTCATTCATTGATGGTTTATTACACTAAAAATGTCACATGGCAGCCAAAGGCTGAATTGCGTGCACTTTTTACAATGTGTTACAATTAATACAATTAAAATAAAACAATTACAATTTCAGAATTTAAAATGTTTTATACATACAAACACGGTAAAACAGGTGTAATAAAATAATTAAGAAATTAAAAATATGTGGCTAAATAATGTAATAATTTATATGTGTGTTGTAGTGTTAAGTAGATTAATAAAATACGGAATGGCACTGTTACGAAATCTGAGTTTTACAGAAATACTGTTGATATTTAACCTTTTGTCTCAAAAAACAGTCAACAGGATTTTTCAAAGGGAGCCAATTTTGATACTGAGGATGGCTAGCTAAAGCAGTGGCAAAATCAACACAGATATTGTGTCTTCTCACTTCCAGGGTTTGAAATTTACATACTGATAGGTTGTAAGATACATAATCAACACCAAGGATAATTCTACAGGTTCTTTTTTGGATACTTTTTATCAGATTAATCTGTTTCTGAGTAAGAGCCTTATTGAATACTGGGACACATTTACAATTTCTAACATAATGTTTACGCCACTCTGATCTATCTATTGATTGAAGGACATTCAATCAAAATGACCCCCCCCCATTCAATGTTGGTTGGGATTGTGGGCACACGAACACAGTTGTTGACCAACATTGAATAGGGTGGGGGAAGGGGAGGGGCAGGGGTGGGAGGTAGGGGAGCCAAGAGTGATGGAGATTCGAGATGTGTACAAGAGTGGCCAAAAAACTGATTAATTTACAATAACAAATCCACTTTTGGTTATAATTTTTTTATGAAAATACATTCACCGGCGATTGCACTCTATTTTGAACAGTAAGGTTGAATAATTATGCTCGTTAATATAGTTTACATAAATCTAAGGTGTCTGCTTACCACAACAATAATTAGTTGTTGGCAAGTCAGTTATCTCAAAATAGGTTGTTTGCAATTTATGCAAAGTAAAATATGGTATTCTCAAAGCAAGGAGACTACGCACATCGGATATGTACATTGTTTACATATCATCCTCGTTTGTTTTCTATTGTGTAATCGCCGGTTGCTACAAACAATGCAGTCACGTTTTCTTCCCGGAAGGGTTTTTGCCAGGATAATGCATTTTCTCCATCAGCGAACACGAAGGTTATTCGCATTGGATCGTGTAAAACGCAGCATTGTATTACGTTCCCAACCTGTGAGTGAGCCATCTATGACTTGAAGGCGGAAGTCAAGATTACTGACATGCTTGTTTGTTGGTATGCTGTTGAAAATACCGTGGCATTGAGCATGGATAGAAATTCAACATACTGAAAACACCGTTTCCACCATTTCAAACTTCTGTGTGTATGTGTAGTACTGAAAAAATTTGATTAAGCGAGATGGTTCCTCCATGAATTTGTTGTAGTTATCTATAGATTTGGGCTTGTAATTTCACAAAATCCACTTTCGCTCTTCTTACACCGAATTTGTTTTGTAATTACTTGGCAATCACCCCTTTTTTGTTAGAGTACAACATTTTTGTTATCATGCCAAACAATGCATAACTGACCAGCCTTCATCATAAAATTTTGGGTTATCTCCTTTTTCATTCTATTTGTCTTTGGGTGGGCTGCATTCGGTATTCCTGTGCAGTATATCCACTGGACCACAACATCAAATCTAATTGAGACAGTTTGGATACCAGAGCTGGTCTGTTAAAGTAATTATCACAATAAATTACATGTCCTTTATGTTCAAGTCCATTTAGAAGTTCAACGAGCGACTTCTCCTGGGATGGTTAGGTCAGAGGGATGGCACTTTGAGGGGGATGAATCTGTATCTACATGTACATGTAGCCTTCTTGTGAAGTTTTTGTCTCCTTGGCAGCAGCTCCTGTGTGCATTGCATCCACGAATAGGTGTAACCCGTCTCTGACTCGTTCAAAGAGAATGCCTTAATTCCCCATTTGACCGGTTTTCTGGGCATGTACTGTAGAAACCAGGCGTCCCTTAAATTGAGCATACTCTCATCAGGAGATAGGTTCTGTCCAGGGTAAATAGGGCTGCGAAATTTGGGGAGGACATTCAGCAAAGGCCTAACTTTCTTAAGCTTGTCACATCCAGAGGCTGGTTCCAGGCAACCGGTTGTCGGAGAGGTGAAAAAAAAAAATCGCATAATGGAAATAAATCTGTTTCTTGACATTATGGATGGATAAAATGACATCCGTAGAACTTCATATGTTGACCAGTACATACTGTACTGAGGCGACTTGTTGATGCCCATAGCAAGCAGTAAGCGCTACAAATGCCATCATTTCATTCGGGTGAAGTGGGGTCAGGTTTCTGAAACAGTTTGCTCTGCGTGGCGGTTTGTTTAGATCTACAAGCAGATCCCAGACGGCACTGCAGAAGAACAACTGGAATACCTGTACTGCAGAAAGGCCTGAGAAGTCACCTGCAGGACCAGAGCTTCCGGTGGTGCATCGGCTTCCTGTTGAGATGACTGATCTCTTTCCAACCCGATCTGAAGTCTGTTTTCTTCCATCTGGATTTGGCATTTTCTGCGGAAGGTAAGAGACAAAATGAGGGTGCTGAGGGTCTATCACACAGTATAATTTATGAAAAGTGTGCCTAAATTGGCACTATTTCCCGCTGTTTTTGATGACCAGATTGATGAAATTTTGGGACTTTTATATAATCTCGTAATACAATAATTTTAATTTGGGGGGAAGGTCCACAGTTATCATGGCAACGGTTGTAATGTAATTAAATATCCATTTGTTTTTTAGTGTCATGCAAAAATAATGCAATTGCATATAGGCCCTATTTAGTCTTTAATAACATGTTACACGCCGTCTTCTATATTTTGAATACATAAATGAATAACATAATCACGTGATAAATCTTTTAACCTTGCAGCGTGCCATGGCGCTGTTATTATCAGTGGGTTTGTAAACAAATTTAATTACTCCGTGCTCATGCTCACCCCAAATTTCAAATTCCGTAAGTTCACTGTTGAGGTATCCCCAAATAGCATGGTTAATTCTCATTAGCCTGCTTTGAACCCTTGACCCAAAAACCTGCTGCAAAAAGCATGGTCCCATAGGACCGTGTACAAATCCTGCATGGTCCCCTTGGGACCGTGTACCAAATCCTGCATGGTCCCATGGGACCGTGTACAAATCCTAATGCCATCTGTCAACACACAAGGGCATTGACTTTGGCTCTGGACTTATCAAAGCTATCAGTTACCCACTATATTGTGCCTGACCATAAATCCAGACATGTTGGCACCCTCAGCCATTGGATGAGAGATTTTTATTCCTATAACTGCTATGGGTACACATAATAGGGTATATTTATGTCGATTTGGGGTAGGGAAAAAGCGTTATCAGAACTAAAATAAACATCAACCTAAAGGGCCCTTACATTTTGTTTTGCTTCAAATTGTTGTCTAGGGGTCTAGAGGACCTCTAGTCTAGGCATCTGATAAAACCATTGGGAGTTGGTAGTGTTCAACGCAACCGAAGCTATAGCGCCTTCACACCTACTGACAAAATAAGCGCGATGGTTCAACGGTGCGTAAAAGTGTCATAGCGTCGCAAGTTAATCCAACATGGCCGCCAATGGTGGCCATCTTGGTTTTAAATTAGCTGACCATTTATTTAGAGTATAGATGTTTGGTGTGGTTTTTGTTGGGGGGCAATAGTTTACTCACGATCTCGTCAAACATGAAATTACAGCGGAAAGAGCATACGTAAAATAGAACTGGCATTTATCTACACTCAATGTTAAATTCGTTTGCATACAGCTTAAAATGAAGCTATTCTCCAAATCCAATTAAAACTTATGTTAAAAAGGGTAATGCCTTTAACTAATGTCATGACCTACATACAATATAAATACCTCATCCTGCGGATCCACGTCGCGAATGTCCTTTTTCGCCGCTTGAGGATTCATCATTACCCTGATCATCGCTGCTTTTCATCATTCTCCGTGTCGATCTCCATTTCCGAGTCACTATCATCAAATATCTCTGCCAAAATGGCAGCATTTCTATCGCTGTCCATGATTAAGTTTCGATTCGGCAGCCACTATCCCGCAGCCACTTTTTCTTTTGAATAACGCGCTGGCTGGGCGCGGCCGGGTGGGTCAGACGCGCTGTCGCCGGTTTGACCTTGCGCATTAACGATTACGTAACCTATCACGGGAGTTCAACAACAACGCGTGAAACCACAGCGCCCTCGCGCGGCCAAAATGGGTAACAACGCCTCGCATTTTTCAAAAATGCCAATCCAACAAATCGAAAAGCCCTCAAAAGAAGCGGAAAGGAAAACTCATGAATAAACAAACCCAATTATAGAATCCCAACACCCAATCAAAATCGTTATTAATAATTTAGCGCCAAAAGTTTAAACTCAAGACACAACTATTTGATGTTTGACGGCGTACACACGGTAAATATTCAACTTTCTTCTTTGTTTATATAATCTGACCCCAAACGACCTCTGCGAAAATAATAAAAAACATAGCCGAAAAATCACTTAAATATGAATGATTAAGCGGATTTTCCCAATATTTTTCTCACCCCTTGAATGATTCCCAGTTTATTTTTTATGGAAAAACTGTCAAAATGTAACAGCTAACAATTTATTAACGTTAGCATTTTGCAAATCTCGTTTGGATTTTGGGAACTTTGTAATTTGATCGTTGACGTTTCCGTAAACACAACGCTCACCGTATGTCACGCCAGAAGGGCGCCAGGTGAAACGATGCATTTAATCGGTCGTTTCATGTGTGTTGGTGGGTCAAGTTATCGTTCCTAATTAAACTAAGATTGGGACTCGTCCGTTTTTGAGCAAACATTAGATTAATGAAGGCCAGGGCCAAGCCTATCCAAAATTAGTTTATGTCTGCCACATGCCATATTATGTCTAACGTTAACGTTAGTATTAATGTTATAACTTAAGTTTAAACTGTAAAAAAAAACAGAAAATTACAATCGATTTCGGACTGTGCCTAACGTTAGGAGACTCCAACCTGTTTTTAATGCCTAACCAGTGTTACATTAATTCAAGTTTACAATAAAAATATTAACGTTAACAGTTAGATAAGACCTAACAAGTAACATACAATAGAATACACGTTCACTTATTTTTATTAGGCTATTATTATTTCGGTTTAGAAATAATAGTACGCCTAGGCCTAATGTTAATAGCCTAATAATGAAAAGATAAATGTGTACTAGGCCTATACCTAGACTGAAATGAGTGGGGTCTTTTTGTTTCAATGCATTAAGCGAATTAACAATAACTAAGTAAAAATTAAATAAATTTAAAAACAAAAAAAGACAAGTGTGGCAAAGGCTTAGAGTTAAACAGTAAGTGTGGGGTGTTCCTTTTTAAAACTTATTAAGCTAATTATTATAACAAAGTAAAAAATCAATTTAAAAACGTAAACAAATAAATATGGCCAATGCCTAAGAGTAATGAGTCAAAGGGGGTTCTTTTTTCCAAAACTTATTAAGCTATTTAAGAATAACAAAGTAAAAAATTGAATCAATTTAAAAACATAAAAAATAAATGTGACCAATGCCTACAATGAATCTGGGGGGGGGGGGGAGGGTTCTTTTATTTTCCACAAATTTATTAAGCTAGAACTTTTTAGGAATGTACCTTTAAAAAAAAATATTGTGCTAGTATTATGAGCTACCATTATGTATTATCAACTAAAAGTCAACATTTTCTTTTTTCTTTTATTTTTCTACTGTACAGATTCATGATGGACAATCACCTTGCACTTCTTAAAAGGTTATATATAGACTTTGTGAAGGTGCTTGTCATCTGCAGAGACAAAGGCTGGGAAATGTGCTGAGGAATGCACCCACCACGCCGAGAAGATTGCTAGCACATTTCAGGTTGATGTCTCCCATGATGACGCCTGCACTCACCCCCACATATGTGCCATTCTTGTTACACTTTTCTTTTCTTTCACTAAAACCAAAGAAAGCTGTCCCTGGCCAGACCATCCAGGACAGGTATCTGCACTGTCTGCTCAAATTTGGCCCAACACTAAAAAGCTGGTAGAAGGAAGAAGCAGAAGAACCCAGGGTGTGGCCGGTACAGAGCACCCGCATATTTAGAGCACTTAAGTAGTCTCCCTCCTTCTCCCAGTCTCAGGGATAAGATTCCCCAATTTTGAGCCATTGTCAAGTACTGACCCCATAGAGTGTAAATTGCAACAAGTTACTTGACAATGCCCTGGAGACACCTTGCATGCACCTATTTTGTTACGAGTGCTTGACAGCTCACTTTGAAACTTTTGGAGAACCAACTGCCCCATGTCCCACCTGTCAAGCACCAATGCACTTCAAGAACATCACTGCCCCGAGGATATTTCGCATCTTTATTTTTGAATACTGTTATGAAGTGTAAAAGCATGCAAGGTGAATGTTACTGTGGGGAAATTAATCATCATGTTTGTGTTTCATGTACAAGTTCCATCATTAACACAAATTCAGTTCTTTTAGAATGTCACAACTGTGCTCCAACAGCTCAACCACCAAGTTGAGCGTCACTCAAATGTTGCTGCGACCCCTGACTGCACCCCTCACCGATCAGATGGAGGCCCTTGGATCGCACATCCTCAAGACCAAGCTGGCCCAATCTGCAGATGGGTTTTCAACGCAGTACAGCACCGGTGGCTCGGTAAGTTTAAAAACAAAATTAAACATATGCAGAAATTTTTACCTAAAAATATTTTCTTCCATCTTCTTCCAGATCCAATATAATGTGTGTACATGGCAATATAAATAAGAATGGCACATGCCCACGCCCCTTCCTGGATCTGCCACTGCACATACTGGAAAAGGACGGTTTAAAAAAAAAGTTTTTAAAAGTATATCAAAATGTTTGTATTTGTTTTCTTTGACAGTCTCTGATGACAATATGTGTCCCCAATCCTCGGATAAGCAGCGGGGTTGCCTCCTCCAGAACCATCCGACAACGCTCAAAGATTTTAGATAAGACCCGTGAGCTTCTAAGCAAGGATGCTAAACAGCAGCAGCAGCAAGACGAACTAAAGCTCTGCAACCAGCAAGAAGATCTGCAGGGCATGTTGCGGGACATGAACATTGACATCATCCGGATCCCCAACATGCAGCTCCTTGCAGTGAAGTCTCACCTGGGAATCTCTTGGAAGTGCATCAGGGAAATGAAACGATGGTTGAAGAGTTACATCATGACTGAGAGCGAAAATGCCATGCGTCACCAACAACAAGACGTCGTGGCAGACAACATCATCGCCGAGAACCTTCCCTTCTCTTTCCCTGATGAAGTCAACGGAGGAGTTACCATCAAGCCGGCCCCCTGCGTAGGTGTGAAGTCCCTCGTAGCTAAAGTTAGACAGTAGCTAGATGAATACGAGAAGTAAGAAAAATTTCAAATGTGAGAAAACTTTGCACATTGTTCAAAGTGTTATCAATTCTAATTTATGCCTAATTTATATCAACAGGACCCAAGAACTAACTTGGCACCAGGGCAACATCCCACAACGAGGTTTGGGTTAAGATCGGAGGCGATAAGGGAGGCGGACGTTCAAACAGATGTTCCAAATTGCTAATGTTGGACGATCCCAATGCCCTTAGGCACACCGTCGCGCTTGTGCTTTTGCAGCAGGGGATTCCAGCAACAACCTCAAAACCGGACTCCTGCGCTTCGTCAACAAGTAGCTGACCTACAGTCGTGCACTTGGAAGAGCCATAACATCAGGCTCTTCATGTTCGGGGACCTCTGGTATCTTTGCCAGTGTATGGACTTAGCGGGGCATCAGGTAATTATTATTTATGTCTACTAAACTGACAACCTTTTCAAAAATTATAAACAATATTAAAATAATATTTTTATTTGTAAATACATAGGAAGACACTGCTGCATCTACTGTGACATCTCCAAAGATAGCATCACGGATGCCCCGGGATGAGCGACCACCATCCAGGCAGAGATCTCTACAGACCCTGGACGAGGACCTCCACAGATTCAATGCTGATGGCAGTAAACTCTCAAGGCCAAACTCTTCAACAACGTGATTGATAAGCCAATGTTCAAGTTCCATTGACACAGGTGATAATTTTGCAATTTGCAATAAACAATCTTATTTGTTTTATTTGAACAAAGATTGAACATACAAATTATTATTGTTATTAACATTAATTTTTTACCTTAATCATAAAGGTTTGCCCACCGGACTTCACATCAGTCTCGGGTTATACCTCAAGCACTTCAACAGCTTTGAAGGTGCATGTAATGACCTTGACATGCAAGTGGCAGCTGTGCTCGCCCAAAAAGAAGAACACCATGCAGAGGAAGAAACTCCGGCGACTGGATCCTGCTTCAAGAACCTCGTCTCCGTGTTGAAGAGAGCCAGGCAGTTAGATCAGCAGGCAGAGGCCTTGGATGAGGAATTCCGTTTGAAAGAAGAACTCACGGATGCCATCTTGAACGCTGTGGAGGAAAGTGTAGACATCCAACATTACATCGATGCAACGACTGGACTGCGTAATCAACAAGAACATCTGGTAAATATATTTAGATATTTTAAAAGTAAAACATTTTCTTTTTCTGTGATTCAAAGCAAACTCTCATTAATTTTTTTTTAACTTATCACATCTATTTTCAGTTGGCGGAAGCAAAGGCCCTTCGCGAAAAGGCAGCACTGAAACCAGGTCAAGGTCCTTTAGCTGGGCAACTTGACATCACACTCCAGGAATTCCGGGTGCAGCGCCAGGCATACCATGGGAAGAGTTTTGTCGGAAACTATGTACACAAATGTTGCAAGGTACGAGTACATGCATTTGAATTTCTTTCAGTATGGTTACATACATGTTGTAATTTCTTACCATACCAATACAATGATAAAAAAATATTCTTTTAAATTTTTTTTATCGTACGTAAATATTAAACTCACCTTATATTGCAGGAAGAAAACATCAAGCTCCTGACAGAAGCCGTGGTCGACAAAACACAAGATCTCTGTCCTTCCCTGGTGCCTGAAGCAAGAACAATCGCTGCAAAAGTATGCCAAACTATTCAATCTGTTTGGCACTTGTCACCGGAGATACAACACCTCATCGATCCTGGATGACCCAGCTATAGATGCATTAAGCCAGGACATTAACAACTACCTGGCTTATTCGGGCCTCATTTCCATCCGAGACGGTTCACCGAAAATGCATCTACTTGAGGACCATGTCATCCCCTGGATTCGGTAGTGGCACTGGTTTAGGATTCCATGGCGAACAAGGAGGGAGTCTGTCCATGCCCATCTCAACACCCTCCGGTAGCGATGTCCGAGGACTGCATGAAGAAGTGGATATTCTGCGGTCTGTAATCCGGACACACTGGGTCCTGACCAGCCCTGCCCATGCACCATCAGCTGCCTTTTCAAAATAATTTTATTTTATTAATTTTCACACTATAATTTGCAATAATTCATCCCAGTATATTTTGTTAAAGTGTATAAAATTTAATTTGTATATGTGTATATAATAAACTTGTAAATTATAAATGTGATTTGTACAGATGTATAATTATAACAAATATGATTTGGGAATTGATTGTTTGTATCAACTCTAGATAATTCTGTCACTGCACTTTGTGTTTGGAGGGGGGGGGTCTAAAACTATTTCTGTGTTCCGCGAAGTTTGGAAAAAATATTGCATATTCTAATAGAATTTCATCAATCAAAATTTGTGGGTCTTTTTCATGCAAAATTATTTTTGGATTTTACAATCTGCATAAATTCCAGAAATAAAAATTGATTTTTTTTTTGTCTTTCACTCAAAAGCTATGAAATCTTGGCGTAATCTGGGAAAATACACATTCTCAATTCCTATATCAATTATTTGTGTGTATTTAAATTGCTTTCTCCCTTTTTTACAGGTTTTTTTTATAGGTGATTATGATAATTGATAATCTGCACAACTTTTTTGAACCATCATTGAAAATTTGGTTGACGTTTTTTAAAAACTCAAAAGCTATTCATGAAATGTGCAGTGAAATGTAAGGTGGAGTGCAGATTGTCAATTTTTGTACTTATTTTTTGGGGCAGAGTGTCTGACTATTTGAAATGTATGTTAATTGATAGCCCTGATAGGACCCTATCTACAGTACACTTACGATAGAGTCCTGACCAAGAGTTCTTCCTGTTCGTATACCTGTAAAGTTTGCACTGAATTTTCTCCCTTTTTTACCTGTCTTCGTTGGCTGAACCGAGGAAATGCAGGCACTTAACTTCTTAACTGCCTCTTGGAGAAATGATTTTGGCTGAAAGGTGTCTAAAAAAAAAGAGTATTTCCCAGACAGTTCTCGGAGCAACGGCCAATCTGTGTACAAACTTTTCATGCCGTTCATGCTGAATAATGCGCATGAGCGATGACCTTGGGGTCAGTACATCGATTGCGCGGCAGAACATCAATTGCGCAAGGGCAGCAGGACTTTACTAACAGTGCAGGCGATTTAATGAGCTGAGACGTGTTCTGCCGTGCAATCGATGTTCTGACCCCAAGGTCATCGCTCATGCGCATTATTCAGCATGAACGGCATGAAAAGTTTGTACACAGATTGGCCGTTGCTCTGCGAAATGTCTGGGAAATACTCTTTTTTTTTGACACCTTTCAGCCAAAATCATTTCTCCAAGAGACAGTTAAGAAGTTACAGTGCCTGCATTTCCTCAGTTCAGCAAATGAAGACGGGTAAAAAAAGGGAGAAAATTCAGTGCAAACTTTACAGGTATACGAACAGGAAGAACTCTTGGTCAGGACTCTATCGTAAGTGTACTGTAGATAAGGTCCTATCAGGGCTAGTTAATTGACAATCTACACAATTTGTATACATATGAAACAGCAATTTGGTTGGCATTTTTCCTATCTTTTATTTCCTACACATTATGAATACTTTAAAGCAATTCAGAAATGCGCAATGGGTCATACTGCATGTATTGGGAAGAAAATATTAGGTCTTTTTTGCGGCGTGGCATAATTTAATTAATTTAATTTACAAATTTATAAATCTGCACTATTTCCAAATATTTTTACACATTGCAAATTGGGCAGCGTTTTGTTTAAGCATTTTATAAACTAATTTTCAAAAATTCATGTATGCTACGTTTTCTAGAGTAGTACAGATTTTCACATTTAGTAATTATAAATGTTTACTTCCACGTAAATTGTCAATTATTTAATTGTAGGATTTTCCAGGTCTTTTTCTCAAGAGTTTTTACCTGGTTTTTCATCCTGTAGAATGGTGCATAGGGAAGAAAAATTGTATCGTTAAAGATGGGGTTTTTTCTTTCCTTCATTCGGCTATAAACTAAATTAAAAATCAGATTAAATCGGGTAAAATACATGTTTTCTTCCTCCATGGTAATATGCCTGATCATAACTGATTAATTGCTGAATTGTAAATAACTATAATATTAATAAGTAATATAGTATGATTTTATTAATTGTCATTAAGAAATAACAAAATGGCAATTATTACTAAACAAATACCTGACAGAATTGTGTATTTCCACCTATACTTTCAACATGTCTCCACCTGTTTGTCCTGTACCCATGCAGTACACGCGCTAATCAATCAATACATGCTTGGCGTGGGGCCATGCAAGCTGGGCTGGCTTCAATCAACAATCGGATCATATTACAATAGGGCCCCCATATGAAGCTTTTTGTCCATGCACCATGGTTAAATCACGGTGATTTAACCGAATACTTTGAGAATTATAGCCATGTAAATAACCAATTTTATTAATAACGCTGAAATTATGAAGTATGTGCTATATTCAGGCCACGTATATTACGATTTTGAGCACGAAAAACGTTGAAAAATGGCATATTCACGAACGAATTATCTCGGTAAAATAAATTGTTAGCTCACCTCTCTTGTCCAAAAGAATGCGTACTCCATCCTCTGTCACCGTTTTTTAAGTTTCAAACCCATTGAAAAATCCGCATTTTTAAAGAACAGTTTAAATTCGGAAACAATACAAAAAAATTAGTATTTTACACCTCAAAATGTGACTATATTGTAAACGTTTGTAACATCTGCGTACAATAATATAATTTAACGTTTAAAAGACATAAATAAATATTGAACGTTCCTCTTCTCATACATATGGCCAATGAAAGTTGATTACTAGTTTCTCGTCAGCGCCCGCACGTGATTTTGGCCCCGCACCAAAAAATTTCATTATGCCAAAATTTCATTAATTTGCAAAACATTTTTGGGAAAATCCGGAAAATCCGACGCAAACTACTCCCAAGCTAAAAGGAACCATTCCGATTACGCGGTCGATGTTTTTGCAGCTTCGCTGTATCATGCAACATACCGGTCGTGCCCACCTTCCATACAGCTGGGCCCATGGGAAGCGCTGATCTGCCTAGCTTCACAGATTTGCGAAAGAAAACCCATGGCATGCAGGGTATATAGTGTACATGTACATGCAGCTGGTGCGCACGTACGTGCAGCCGCTGAGAGCCGCGGAATGACGTTCACAGGTCACACAAATTGCAACCTCGTTTCCAGATCGCATACTATGTGCCCGGCCTATCCGGGTCGTGTATTGTCGCCGTGGTACGAGGTTGGTATTGATCGATCGTTGTCATGCCTTCAAGGTATGTTCATGTCGTTTGCATGCTGATGTACTGTACGCATTCACATGCAGATTTTTGTGAAGTGTCGAGACTTTTGTGTACGTGTGGAATTTGAAAAATAATGAATAATGAATAATGAAAAAAAAAACGCACCAAAATTTGATAAATGGCTGACGAGAAACTAGTAATCAACTTTCATTGGCCTATTCATAAGTACCTCTGAATCAATAGCTAGTATATGGATCTTATCAGCGATGAGTCATCGCCCCTGGGATCCGGGATTGTTTTGTCATAAAATGAATATTCATGAGGCGTTAATTAGCGCGTCATACGAAAAAAAAGTCGGCGCATGCGCAATTAGTTTATTCCATTGTTCGTGTACATGGGGGGGGACGGGGACGCTACTTATGCGCGGATTAATTAAATCGTCGATAGAGGGCGACCGTCATGAAATTCGAATAAGCATTTTGGCTTGGGACCAATAAGCTCCGCCGGTCGTAAAACAATACGTTTGCAAAGGTGCCATTTGTATCCCCTGGTCTGGAACAATGACCACAAATATGTGCCATTTGGCGCCCGCGGTATGGATAGGGTTATTCAGGGTAGCACCATTCAGTGAGTAACACTGCTTTCCAAGGTGGCCCTAACCCTAACCCTAACCATAACCATAAAAGTGGCAGTTGCCGAGGTCGCGAATTTACGACCCTGATTAGGGTTAGGGTTAGGGTTAGGGTTAGGGTTAGGGTTAGGGTTAGGGTTAGGGTGAAAAACAATGTTTGCTTATTGAATACAACCCACACCCTACTAACAGAAATAACATCAAATTTCAACTAACTAGAATTTAAATAAATACAAGAATATGTTGCTTAAGAAAAAACAAACATTAATAAAAGAAATATACAAGTATTATACAAATGAAATCCCTCATATATGACTGTGATCCTTTTATATGAAACTCTCAATGAACAATGCCCATACATGTAGTTGTAACAAAGCATTGTGTAACACAAAACCAGTATTCAATGCAATGGGGTTTCTATAACTATTCATTAACATGTACATTTCAGGATAATCTTTAAGAAATGTCTGTTAACTGTGTTAAATTTAACTGGGATAATAATAAGACTTTGTCAAACTCTTTTGTGTACTTAATTAGGCAGATTGGCTTAAATACATTTCAACCATCATTATTTTTGGCAAAAAATTCAAGGCACTTTTGGAACTGGTGGTTTTCCTGATTGTAAATAAACCCTCAAATAACACATTTATTGTAATATGTACACATTGGTTCATTCTGTGTAATTTTGAAGCGAATCGGAGATATTTTTTTTTCGAGGTGAAAAAAACGACAAGGGGTACCCCTTGTCGTTTTTTCCAAATTTGGCCTAAAAATGACATTTTTTCAAAATGATTAATACTTGCTGGAGAGACGTAACAGAGTGCCTAGAACACATTTGTGGTAATTTGAGTGGCCTATCTTTCCAACTTTTTAAGAAAATCAATATTGTATGAAATAATATAGGTAAAATTTCAAAATTTTCAACTTGTCCAAACAGGCTGTAACTCGGTGGCTGTATTCTGCAGACACATTGGTTCATTCTGTGTAATTTTGAAGCCAATCGGAGAATTTTTTTTTTCGAGGTGAAAAAAACGACAAGGCCTTGACATTTTTTGCACCATTGTATAGATTAATTGTCGAAAAATATTTACACAAAGGTGACCCCAATTTGACCTTACTTCCTGTCCAAACCTGAAGTCAAAGTTTAATATTTAAAAAAATTATATCTCAACAACCACAAGAGGTAAATTCACAATTTGTGTACCATTGTACAGATCGGTAATTGTCAAAAAATATTTACAAAAAGGTGACCCCAATTTAACCTTACTTCCTGTCCAAACCGGAAGTCAAAGTTTAATATTTAAAAAAATCTTATGTCAACAACTACAAGATGTACATTGACATTTTTTGCACCATTGTATAGATTAATTGTCGAAAAATATTTACACAAAGGTGACCCCAATTTTACCTTACTTCCTGTCCAAACCGGAAGTCAAAGTGTAATATTTAAAAAAATCATATCTCAACAACCACAAGAGGTAAATTCACAATTTTTGTACCGTTGTACAGATCGTTAATTGTCAAAAAATATTTACAAAAAGGTGACCCCAATTTGACCTTACTTCCTGTCCAAACCGGAAGTCAAATTTTAATATTTAAAAAATCATATCTCAACAGCCACAAGAGGTAAATTCACATTTTTTGCACCATTGTATAGATTGTTAATTGTCGAAAAATATTTACACAAAGGTGACCCTAATGAGACCTTACTTCCTGTCCAAACCGGAAGTCAAATTTTAATATTTAAAAAATCATATCTCAACAGCCACAAGAGGTAAATTCACTATTTTTGTACCATTGTACAGATCGTTAATTGTCAAAATAAAATTTCCACAAAGGTGACCCCAATTAAACTTTGACTTCCGGTTTGGACAATTAACAAATCTATACAATGCTGGTTGTTGAGATATGATTTTTTTAATATTAAACTTTTTTTTTTCCCGTCATTCATAGGCCTATTTATTAATGAAACTTACCAATTTTCTTTGTATAAAACATAATACGTTTGATTTGTGAAATTTTCCACTTTTTTTACCAGTAAATTTACCGGTACCCAAGACTACATGTTTTCAAATCGAATGGCCCCGGCCCTCACATGGTGCACTGCCTTCGCACACACTGTGTGCCAACGATTGCGACTCAAATCTACACGTTTTCCAATCGAATGGCCCTCACACGTTGTGCACTGGCTCCCCGCACTGTATGTGTGTCAACGATTGCGACTCGATCTACACGTTTTCAAATCGAATGGCCACTCACATGTTGCATATTGAGCATTGCACGCAATATGGATGAATTTGCTGTCAATCACAGCGAAAAGTACAACAAAAATGCTTGGGATACTTTTATTCTGAAGCAAAATTCCTTGCTGATAGGTATACAAATGAAAAACATGGTATGTGGTTTCAGTTCCAATGCATTTCAATCTTAAAATGACAGTCAAGGAAAAAAAAAAAAAATCCCGACCGACCGACCCCTTCAAATATTTTCACTGGAGGGCAACTCAACAATTTTTTTTGTTGGCCTAATGGGGAGAGTGCTAGTACAGTAGTAGAGTGTGCTATGACTAGGAGCTTGCTCGCTTGCTTCTGTTAACTATGAAGCATGCCCTCTATCGGTACAATATTGTACTAAAGCTTGATTGGGTGAAGATTTTCACACATAAAAAGACAGAAAATTAATTATTTTACCGATAAAAAGTACAGCCGGGTAAATTAATTATATCATTGGAGTGTATACAAATTAACCATTCCAAAATTTTTAATTATAATAATTATTTATTATTACATAATGCACATGCAAATTTCTTTAGTGTTTAGGCACGTGTGCCGGTTTTTGAAAAATAAGAGGTTTCCATTTTTGAGAAATTTGATCGAGATCTGTGGAACAACTATAAATTAGATTTTGTTTTAATGGAAAACACCTCTACAATGTGTCACCCACATCGATGGCGAAGCCTACGATCGGCACTTATGATACACAAATCTAGAAAGTTTTCCCTTTGGTTTTACCAATTATTTTTCAGATTCAAAGCCAAATCGACCACACTCACCACATCAACTTGGCCTCTTGGGCGAAACTGTTAGTGCCCTACGCATTTTACTTCAGAAAATGTAAGAGTTACAGGTGCCAATAATAATCGTCATTTGTTGTTTTTGTTTGTTTATAATAATGTGTTCATCATCTAACTATAGGCCTATAGCTGTCAGTGTCATCAGCAGAAATCATCAATCGTCAACTTTGAGGAGGGCACATGTCGCCTGGCCAACCGCGCGTTGCATTGTGGTCCCGGTTGACACTAAATCCGCCATCTTGATTGAGTTTGTGTACTTTTTGATTATGTTTTGATGAACATGATGAACGTTGTTAAAATTTCGTACTTTATTTCCTCTCTGAGCTTCCAAGAGAAACAGTCAGCAATGTTTTTTTCAGAGCATCTCCCCGGTGGTTAGTGGTGGGTCATTCTACTATTCAAGTCTACTGGTTTTGGGTTTTTCCAGCTCCGGAACCTGAAGTTCGAACTTCCACGTCGGACCTACAGTACAATAGGACTAGGACTAGGAGTCCGCGGGCGTTGTTTAGGTTCGTGACCCAATCGAGGCGACCTGGGCTTAGCGCTGAAGAATGCAGCTGTCCCGCACTAACGTTAGTTGATTTCGATACTGAGGTCGATACTGTGAATCAGTAGTACTTTAAACTTTGAGAATAACAACATTTTAGTGATTCTTCATTTGAGTTAACATACAGTTCAATGCATATTTTCCTCATGGAGATTGAAGATATTTCAAACAATTATTTGATTTTGAGTGGTAAAATCACTAATCAGGCATTTGAACATCATTTTGAACTGGAGTTGACTTGCAGTTTTTTGCTGTTACTTAACGAGATGTGGTCATGAAAAACCGTACTACTATTACTATGGCAGGCAAAAAACCAAGAAATAGAAACATTTTGTCACTGGACAAAATGGAGATGTAAGTAGGCCTATCCATTTTTATTTTGTTAAATTAAGATTTAGGCCTATGCCTAATTTTATTGATAATAATACTACTTACTACTCATTTACTAGGCCTAGGGCCTATAGGGTTTTCAGGTGAAAAATTATTCCTAAACCAATATGCTCAATATTTATATCAAATTAATGGTCTTGATGAAAGAAATACAATGGTTTTTAAATCAAGAAATTCGAACGAGTAGTTTTTGAGGAATCCTGTTTTATTTAATAAAGTATACAGCATTCGATGAAGCCCGACTGTCCATACACTGTGTTCATCCCTAATGGTAGGCAGATTCACGCAAACCGCCGATGGTGGCGCTATTTTTCATATCCTTTTTTTCTGTCGAAGTTGTGACCCGCCGAACTTTCATGGTAAAATTCTAATATAAAGGGTAGTCTACGGATGTAGTCACTTCTAGTGTCGATAAATGGATACTACACATCGTGGTTATCTTAATTGATCAGTCCATGCCAACTGTAACGTTGGCACAAAAACAGTGCAACTTATGCTAAAATAGACTTTGTTAGTACTACAAGGATACATTGCAGGCAAATTCGGTCACAACTTTTCAAATGAAACTGGATCTTAAAAATTACCAAATATTTAAATCAACAAAAATTCGTAACTTTGCATAGGGTTAACCTATCATGACCATTGACCCCTCATTTTCTAATTTTTTTTGTTCTATCCAGTGATATGACATTTAAAAGCATTGAAGCAACTTCAAATTTTCATGAAACTGCCTACTATTACTAATGGCAACAAAACCGTTGAATCAGCCTACACACACCGTGATACACACGCACAGCATTCGTGCTCGTTTCCCTCATAAGAGCTTTGAAAGGGTATAAAAAATACACTCTCCGCTCAAAACTAAACACAATTACGGCTCAAAACTTTCACATCTGATAGAAAAGAGGTGTAAAATTCATTCAGACACTGCTCTTACCTTTCAACTTGAAAATTTCACCTCGAAAAACGGTGTTTACTTTTTATCTCTTTGTAACTTCGGTTGTAGAGTAGCTGTGGAGATCGAGCAAGCATGGGTATGTAAAGGAGCCCTTTGACTCAATAGGGAAACCCGTTTTCATGTCAATCACAATGTACTCGGGCGCGGAGACAGCTCAAGTGGATGCCCTCAGCAGAGCTGCAAATTTTACGGGCCGAATGCGCCCGATCTCGAACACTGCCGAAAGGCTGGGCGGGACGAGAGTGGTTCATTCATAAAAACCTAGGTTTTCGCACGTACTTCCGATTGCTATTTTATGTACATTGTTGGATAGCTGAGACTATAAGCTTTCCAATGAGCTACAGGTATTACATGTAAGATTTCGACAGGTAAAAGTAGCAGAATTTTTTGGTTTAAAATTTTGATGTTTTTTGTTGCGGGCGATGCGCTGTGCGTGTGGAGGGCTTCGGTCAAGCACGTACAAACTGAAAACCCTAATAATAATAATATAGGCCTAGTATAAAAAGAAAACCTTTTAATGTTTACAGGCCTTATAATTTATATTGACACTGTTTTTGTATCTTACCACTTAGGGAATATTTAATTTTTCGTTGGAACATTGTTATTTTACATGATGAAAGGAAACATACATGTACATTAGGCCTAGGCCTACACTGTATGCCTACTTTCAAACGACACCAAGTAATCGTGAGAAGTAGGTTTTACTTTTAGTGTTAAAGATAATTTGGCGCAATGAGTTATGGGAAAGAATGTCAAACCCAACCACCACTTGTGCACAATATCTAAGCATGTGTTTTTAGCACAGACAAAACTGCCAACATCTCACTGGATGTGCATACATGTAGGCCTACATTCATTACTCAAAATCTCAAAAAATATTATTTCCAATCCTCACATGACTACACTTTCCTCTCCTTAAGTGTGTCCTCTATCATCTGGCAAAGGAAAATCTTTGATAATTTTTCATATTTGGAGAGAAAAGTGGCAGTTGTATTCTACATTCTTTCCGTATTATGGGTGAGTTGTGTGATTTTACTAATAGACATAAATTCATCTGGGTACTAGAGTATATATTTTTTTTAAATTGCTCATTTCAAAGTATAGCCTGTCCAAAACAAAAGGAATATGTTCTGATTTAAGGTGATGATAACATAAAGAGAAAGATTGGCAATGTATGCTTGGTTCACTTAACGAAGGTTGAGATACGATTGTGCGATACGGTTCTTTTCAGAACCTGTATCTCAGCTTCACGTTAGTTGAGATAAACACATGGTGTTACCGCAAACCGAAACGATATCGATATTCCACCATGCAAAGCCTCAAAACTTATATGGTTCATTTTTATTTTAAATTTAATACAGATCCATTGATGTTACTTTATGTTACAAACATTAAATATAATTTATGTATGTAACATATTAACTTTAAAAATAATATATTTTTTATAATTGGTATTTCTAAAATAACCAATTGTGGACCATCCTACAGAACCTTATTTAAAAACTTAAACATGGGGACCGGTGAAAATGCCAAATGTCAAACTAGTGAACAAAAAAGTTAAGGGCAACCCCTGTATTCTAGAATCTGGTGTGATAGAACATTAATAACAATGATGATTGGTGAAAATGGACACATTATAAACAATAAACTGATGTTTAACTGTTTTGGTGTAATATCAACTTGATATGTTGCCATGTTGTGTTCAAGAAAGAACAAAATAAATTATAGAAATTTATGTCTTTTTGCTTACAGTACAATGTTAAGGTATTGAGACAAAGTCTTCCTGAATCAAATTAATTATTATAAATAGTTTTCAGAAACTAACCTAGAAATGCTCTTATTATGCTCCAAAACATTAGTTACAAGCATTCTAATCTGATCACCTTAATTATTTTATTTTCCTAATTGCAACTTATAGTCAAGGACAAATACATGTAAACTGAATGACTGAAGAGTACATGTAAATAGACACGTTAACCCTAACCACCCCACATCACACAAAATGCTCTATGAGGTATTGGAGCATTTTGTGTGATTGAGGAAGGATGCTATATATTTTCTGTGTTATTTTGGGTGATTGTGGAAGGATGCTATATCTGTTCTGTGTTATTTTGTGTGATTGAGGAAGGATGCTAGATATATGTGCTGGGTGATTTTGGGTGATTGAGGAAGGTGCTACATGTACATGTGTGCTGTGTGATTTTGTGGAGGATTGAGATGTGATTTTGTGGAGGATTGAGATAGGATGGCTATGTTGTGGTTGAATAGCTCCATGCTGTAATGCATCGGAAAGGTAAGATATTCCATGGAACTACTTGTATTGTTTCAACTCATACAACTGTACTTGGCCAGCAAACAGACTATTCAATTTATACTGAGGTAAGTTTTATGCACTGGTAATAATAAAATGGCATTATTTGCATACATTTCACACCATGTATCAATTTAGGAATACAATACCAGGTGAGTTACTTTTCATATTCAAATAAGATAACATAACTTTTTGTTAAACTTTCCTATAAATGTGAGTACAAACTGCTGCGCATCCCCAGTTCACATTTTTTGTTCATAATAAAGGGATAAAGGCAAAGGGTACAGGTACATGTATGTGTGATTTTGTGTGATTGAGGCAGTGGGCACACTACACACGAAATACAGCATAATATATTGGGTGATTTTGGAGTATTCAGGAACCTTCCAAATTTTATGAAGACATTTTGTAGCATTTTGTGTGATTGAGGATGCATCCTACCTAAAAGGGCCAGGGGGTTAGGGTTAATGAAATAATCTCAGCTCCCAAAACACATTCCTCAAAGTTGGCGAACCAAACAACTTACAGCATTGATTATATTGATCCAAGATGGAGCAGTTATAATTTGTAACCTGTAAAAGTGCCAAAGGCCATTAGGTTATGGTGTACAATGTAGTTGAGTGTGGTGTAGCCATTGGCACCATTGAATGGAAACAAAAATTTACAATAAAACCTGTATAACAACATATGGTACAATTGTATAGTTGCACACATATTTAATAAACAATTTTAAGGCAGTGCAAGAAAGGATTTTAAATTAATTAGATTTCTCCAAGCTTCATGTGGAAAAATGTACACACATACACAAACTTCAAACGCAAAAAGAGAAAGAAACATCTAAACAAAAATGTAGATGTACACAAATTGCATGACTTGTTTAATCTTGTTAATTGTTTTATAATCCTTATCATTATTTTTATGAGGTCAGTTTTCATTATGAATAATGAGGCTGATGTCAGCTTTGTGGGAGTCCTCCATGGAGCTCAAACAGTCTGTTCTATAAATAAACACAGATCAAATATGTCAGATTGGTTTCTTACTAGTTGGGTGGTCACAGAATTTATTGTTTGTTTCTTTGACAACAATCCAAACATATGGATAAAAAATGAAATTTATATATAATAAATAACCTTCATTTAAATGAACCGTCGAAGTATAATCCCTCCTCCATCATAGTATTCATACAGCTACCAGAATGTTAAAACCAGTATTCACAAATTCAATATCCTGTATATTGCTGTTACACATTGGCAAAGAACATCTCCTCCCATATAAATATTTACCACAAAATATATTTGGATATTTCAAATAAAACACTTGGTAAACTACATGTAGTAGTCCAAGAAACATTCAATCCAACTGTAAAAACACAATTAAATTGGATAAAAGCCATAAATCTTTAAAACAAAATTGAGTTCCTTATAAAACATTTGTATTTAGGTAATTTTACTGTATAGAATGTCAACAATACAGCATGAACAATAATACTGGTTCATTATTTGTTGACATAAGTTATTAGGTTGCCATGATATGGAACTATTATTGCTGTTTGGTGCCAGCCCATCTGACAGAAATAAATGTTTAACTAATTCCCACTTGTAAAGTTGTTCAAACTGACCAAAGACTAATGATTGGGATTTAGTGACATACCAAAGCATTAGTTTTACACAGACGGTCTTGCAATTGTAGTCATTTTGTCCACATTTGGGTTCTCATACATGTGCATAGCAAATGAAAGATGTTTATAGAAGTCCCACTCCACCTTAAAAATGTATTTTACTGATTTTTAAATGATTGGATTTGAAAGTAACACTGTATGATACAAAATATTGTATACGTTATTATTGCACATTGTATGGATAGTTTATTCTTTGTATCTAAAGAAATTTTCCTAATTTTGTTCTGAAGATGAAGGACAATTTACTTGAAATATTTAGAGGAAGCTTTACATTAAAAATGGCTTTATTTTGTATGACTGCAGTGACCTACATTACATTGTATAGATTACCAAAGGTTTACAAAAATACATGTCATCTGAAGGACACCCTGACACCCCTAGTGGTAACAATTTGACTGTCTGTTCAACAGTAGCATTTTGTTTGATAAAAATGGTTGTGATTATCTTTTGGATTCTGTTGAGTGTTGCCGAGAAACAACAAGCCTATACAGGATAAATTGTAGAAATGTTTTGTGTAACTTTGAAAGATGGATCTTTCAGATTAAATATTTATACAGAAAAGTGTTTTGACAAAGTTGGTGTGCAAGTAAAAATCTATTATCAGTGTTGTGCCACAGTATAATTGTGGTAATTTTGTACGCTGACAAGAATATGATTTCAATATTGAGAACTAATGTGCATAATATAACAATATGGCAAACTCTGCTGTACAATGATTAATTTCTAATAGAGCACATCCATCAAGTCATTCACAGATTTCCACTGTGAACAAATTTGTGAAAAAGGCGGATATCACTCCTTCCCTCCTTCCACTCACACAAAGAAATCCACCTGTCTTCTTGACTGTAAATACTAAATGCGCATGAAGCTATGCGAATCCATGTTCTTTGTACAGAGTTTAAGAAATTCAGTTAGAAAATTGAATAAAAATCTTCCTGCAGTTGGTTTGACATTTTCATGAGAGATATGATGTTAAAGATGTATCGCCCGTTTTTTGGCCGATTCGATGGTAAAAAAAAAATACATACATGTAGATTTTTAAATCATTGACAAATTTCATTTTTCAGTACAAGTAAAAGTTCTCAATATCACCCATACTCAACCCCAGGGTTGCTGCATCACAATCCCAGTCAGCTCAATTTCAAGTTTGTTACATATACAGACACTATTACCTGTATACCCACACGTTTGCAAACAACAAGTTGTTTTGCTCAGAATTTGGAAACCTGAACTTGGAATCCCTCCTCAAAGACTATTGTTACAATATATACAAAAGCTTAATAGTAATGTAGGTATTGCAAGGTTTTGATCATTTATCATTTGTCTGATTATCAGCAAGAATGGTTACAGAAATCATAATGGTCATTTTGAAATAGACTCGCGCTGAGAAATGTCTGTAAACAGTGTGAAAACTGATTTCATGGGGCTGAGGTTTTTTATTTGTATCCAAAGTCAACAATGATTAGTAAACCTGACAAGGACCTTGAGTTCCAACACCTGGAAAGTCCTTAAAAAGAATTTAAAAACTGTTTGAAGCCATTGGAAACTCCTAACAACAGTGAAACTAAATACCTCTAACCTGTCAACCATACAGTTAGTTCCAGTCAGTAATTCCAGTCAGTATTCTTCAAACTCGATTTAGTGGGAAATGAAAGATATTCATTAGAGAAATAAACACTAATTTATTTGACACACAAGTTCAAAACAAAATTTGCATTTATAACTCAATTTCAAACTAATGTAGCAAGCTGATTTCAGATTGATTTATTTACATGGATTTACAATTAAAACTTAAAAATATGGCAAATGGCTTAGTTTCAAAGGGAAATTGTTGCTACAGTTGTTTATGTTTCTGGCCACAGTCTTCTAAATAAAGTACAAGATACACATGTTCACGTACAGTGTAGCATTTACATACTGTACAATGTTGTGCAGTTGACAATTTCCTTGGAAACATTCAGCGATATCCAAGCACGGTATTTTTGGTGACACTGCTCAGTTAATGTTACTGTGTCAAGGTGTGCCAACAGTTTTGATCACCATTGTAGCAATCACATACTCTCAAATACCATGAGTATTTACTTTCAAAGTAAATACCACAACTTAACTCCAAATAGGTTGGTTGTGGATACAACACAATATACAAACAAACATTCGTAATCGCACTGACCAACTGGCTGAACACACAGCATAATAAATATGCACTATAAAGCTGTATTATCCAAACCAGATCCCAGGCAAATTGCCAGAGTGGGATTACTTGAATACTCATGAAATAGCCAGAAGAGTTTGCACACAGAACCAAATACTGTGCAAACATTACTGCAAACATCAACACAACATTGACCACCTTCAACAATACAATGCTTTTACCAGTCAAAAATGATTGACTCATTTTGACCTGTAAATGTACTTACATGTACTACACATAAGGTTTGACAGTGTTTGACTTTTAAGTGCACATACCTTGGCAAGTATATCAACATTTAGACTGATGTTGACCCTTGTAGTCATAGGAGGATTAAATTGTATGCATTACTCATAATAGTCATAGCCTAGATTGTTGGTTTTCAAGTATTTCAAAGTATACTATTTCAAACATACTTTTTTATTATGTTTTAATTAAAATATTTATTTTGAAAACAATAAATGTCATTTCTGTTTTTTTATGCTTAATAAATAAACGACAAAAGAATCAGTCGTCACTTGTGACGGTACTTGTAACTCGGGAGTACTTTTGAGGTAATCGCAGCGGGACAATTAATCAAGTAGTAAATAGATGTGAGTACGAGTACGATTAGCAATTACTACTCGTGAATACTCAAGTAATCACACTATTCACCCAGCACTAGTACTTGCCATAAAACCTTTCTCAATGTACAACAAATACATGTGTGAAGTACAAAATTTGAGGTTATTTTGTGCATCAGTGAAGCTTAATAGCCCCCTCTAGAGCCCTGCATGATTATTATTTCACCTACTGCATCTCCATGTGTGTGATAAAACTGATTCTGCCATTGTGAGTGAGCCCTCTTGTGTTTGAATGAGTTAAGTATGAAAAGTTTAAGAATATTAATGGGGTTATTCCATTTGAGAACAGGGAAACACAGGCACATTACATATTATTTGGACTCAAATAATCATTTTTTTCTTATTTTTGGCAATGGTCTTGTCAAACTATTTTCAGTCAATTCTTGAGTTATTAGCCCAATGTCTAGTAGATTTTCCCTTAAAATTTTAGCTCTACATACATGTACATGTACTTTTATAATATACATCTATTTTCATTGAGATTTCTTTCCTGGAAGCACTCATGGAGGACTTTTGCTAATTGAAATTACATAAATATACAAAGAGCATAAAAAGCCATACCTTTTTTACATCTTTTTTAACAGCAGTGTTACAAAATTATTTTCAGCAGCCTTATAATATTGTTAATGTATTTGTTATCAAAATGTTTTTACTGTGATTAATGTTTTTTTCATAATAATAATAATAATAATGAACATTTGTAATGCGCCGGTATCCGTCAAAAGAGACGCTCACGGCGCAGTGACACATCCGTGTAAACAAGAAAACAAAATACATGGTAAGAACAATGCAATATGAAATTACAAGGAACAATGGTTGTAAAAAGGCTGACTGGCCCTGGTCAGAATATGCTTGGCAAAGATGATATTCTGACAACAAGGAAAAACCCTGCGTAGGCTACACAACCATGCAAACAAGGTTGATTTGCAAAAAATGTAAACACTGTAACGATACTCTTCACATATTAAACAAAAACAAAAGGTATAAATACATCATCATAAAAGTCAATAGTTAAACATAAGTAAATTATACATCAATTTTCATCAAATGAGTTTTGAGAGCAGTTTTAAATGAAGCAAGAGATGAACATTTTTACAGCAGAGCTCTTTGCTATTCTATTAGCCGTTGAGTGGATTGAACAAGTCCAACCACTCCATACCTGCATTTTCAGTGACTGCTTAAGTGCAATCCAAGCCATCTCTCATCCTATTCCCAGTAATAAAATAATCTGTGACATTCGACACACTTTAATTAGCATTCGTAATCAAGCAAATACAGTAATTTTTGAGTGGATTCCTGGTCATTGTGGAATAAAAGGAAATGAAAAGGCTGACGAAATTGCCAAAAAGGCTACAAGAAAAAATTATATTGATTACAATTTACCACTTACCACCACAGAAACTAAACACCAAATTAAAAACCACCTCAAACAAAAATGGCAATTAGAATGGAATGAATCCAAAGTTTCTACACTCAAATTAATCCAACCTGAGGTTTCCTTCCACATAAACTCTTGGAACCTTCCACGCTGGCAGGAAATTATTATTCATAGACTTCGTATGGACATGTGTAACAGTCTCAACAGTTTTTACTACAAAATAGGAAAACATCCCGATGGTCTCTGCGAAATCTGCCACATTTATGATAATACCAATCACTTTCTCACATCCTGTAAAAAATATGACAACAACAGAAAAAACTTACAAAAATCACTTAAATTTAATAATAACCAAATGACCCTTAAAAATCTCCTTAGTTCCAAATATAACATTATTCACATACTTCACTATATTAAAAAGTGTAATGTTAAGCTTTAAAACTTATACAGATCTTTTTCATATCAACCCATCTTTCGATTCTTTTTTTTAAATTTATTTAAGAGGGTAATTTCACTCAATATTGCTGAAGTGCGGGGCGTTCAGTGATTGGCTGGACAGAGCGCCATCATTTCTTCACCTGGAGCGTTGCGGGCCTGAAAATTTACCGGCGGGGCCCGGGCCCTTAAACTGCATAGGAAACGGCTCGGTTTGCAGGAGCACTGTGGCGCTCTCTGTCTGGAGGATTACTGGCGCCCTCACTTTCAGCACGACCCTCAACTTCTCTCGTGTCACTGCTTGACATACATGTACACATACACATTTTTTGTAGGCCTACGCATCAAAATTCTGTCACTCCTGTGTTTTCAAATCGTATATTTTTTCAGTTTCACCCTTTGGAAACCAATTACATCCGCTCTTCCCAACTACATTTAGACTTGATCTTAGGACAAAATCCAACATATGTGAAACTATGAAGACCATGAAGTGGAATTGACCTCAGCCATGTCAGCATTACTGTAGTGCTAGTAGTACTAGTAGGCTACCTCGTTATCATCTAGTGTTTAATCTACTGCGTTCTCGCTCCAAGCTACACCTCTTGCTGTATAGCGACTGGCACAAAGGGCACATGGACTGCCAAAAGTGCCATTAATCTACAACAACAACAACAACAACATTGTTTGACATGCTCAGGTAAATCATTCCACAAAGAAGAAGCAACAGCAGCAAAAGAACGTTTTCCCCAGGATCTCCTTGTCAATTTCTTACTCGGAAGAAGTTTATGATGTGATCTCATGACAGGTCTGGTGCCGCCGCTGCATGAAATCACGATTTGAGTGATACGGTTGAAGTAATTCTGATAAATATGATGGTGACATATCAATGGAAGAGCGGTAAACATACATTAAGATTTTGAAAACAATCCTGTCCTTAATTGGGAGCCAATGAAGATCTCGCAATATTGGTGTAATGTGTTCTCTTGGTTTAGTCTGGGTTACAATTCTAGCGGCTATGTTTTGAAGATGAGACAGACGATAAATTTGTGTATCTGGTAGACCATATAAAAGTGAATTGCCCATGTCCAGGTGGGAGGTGACATACACATGAACAAGTTGTTCTGTAGCCTCTTGAGAGATGTATTTTCTGATGAGGCCGATGTTGCGCAGATGAAATGAGGAACATTTAGAAATTGAAGAAATATTCAGTGACATGTCACAATCAAATATAGTGCCCAAATTGCGAAATCTAGTACATGTAGATATCTTGGAGGTGCCAATACGTAGATGAGGAATTTTGACTTTTTCACGCTGCTGTTTTTGATCCATTGTGTACATGTGTAATAAATTCAGACTTGTCATCATTTAATTTTAAGAAATTAGAAGACATCCAGTTACAAATTTCATTAATACATGATTCAAGTCGACGTATAGCAGTGTCAGCGTCAATTTGATCAGGGTTAAATGAGATGTATATTTGTGTGTCATCAGCATAAAAATGGTATTGCAGATTATGTTTCCGAATGATTTTCCCAAGGTTTTATATATGTTGAATTAATAATACAATTTGTTGAAATCATGGCTACATTCCAGTTTGACATGTGCTGGTACACATCCTCTAGTGTAGTCCTCATATAAATTAATCATAATATTTATAGGTTACCTAGCAACCAGGTATCTGTTGATACATATGCATCATCCCATTGTGTTTTCTTACTGTACATGTCTGAAATAGGATACAAGATAAGCCCACACAGTAGTAATTAGTCGCTCCATGTTGACATCCAAGATGCATGTGAAAAGGTCAATTTTAATAACTGAGAATTTGTAAATATTTAGCTTAAACTGATAAAGGATTGCCATCTAATTCCCTAAAAAGTCTTGTTACTGATTTCTAGTCTTGGATATTGTCAAAATATACTGGACATGTTTACATTTTATTGACTATACAAAGAATATGAGAAATAACTGTTTATCAGTTGAGAAGCTTATAAAAATAGTGAAATTTGATATGACAGTTGAATTAGATGCTCATTTGTCAGTACAATATTATCCAAGTATGGATACTGTTTCATGTTTGTTATCCTTTATAGTTCAAACTTCATACATGTACATTTCTAGAATGGCTGGCATTTTCTTGTTTTAAAAGAGTATTCTGAGCAACATACACTGTATATCATGGTGTACTGCTGTTGGGTATCAAATATAAGGCTAAATCTCTTGAGCAATAAATATGCGTTTCTGACTCAAATAGTTTCAAGAAATCATCCTGCTATGAAATTAAAGACATTCTGGTGTAATCAGCAAAATATAGTCATTATTTGGTTATCATTAAAAACTTTTAGTTACTTGTGCCTGAATATTTTCTAAAATATTCTTGGAAATCGCATCTTTGATCCAAGTGTTTATAACTTTTGCATTACCCTGGAAGGGCCCTGCTCATAAATGTTCATTATCCTAAGATTCAAAATGCAAAAAAGACAACAGTGAAAATACAAAATATGTAAGCTTAAAAGCTTTTATGAAATCTTCCATAATGGAGTGGAACAGACTTGTCAAGTAAATTGTGTACATTCATTTACAATTCAAAGTACAAAATTGTACAATGTACATGTACATACCCGATCACATCCCTAACATACACAGTACACATCATGTGTTTCTTAAACTTACAATAAAGAAAGCATCTGCTTGCATTATCTGAAGAGATGACAGCATTTATACTCTGTTTCATTGTTGCCTAGCAATAGGAATCCCAACCCTTGACCTTTCAAATCTAGATCTTACGAAGGTCAGAACCATTAGTACTATGTATGTTGTGTGTCTTTTCAGATGTGTCCTTTGATGTAAATATGTGTAATACTTTTAACTCAGCATAAACCCAGCAATTGTGACATCTTTTCAATTTAAAATATTAAAAAAATTGAAATATTACTTTGTACATGTACTGTACATGTTCATGAGTGGCTGGAAATGTCATTGAATTTGATAAATTTTTACAATTTAAATCCCACTAAGAGTTAGAGTATTTTTAGCTCTCCATTCACAAGTTGTATCTAGTCAAGAATATGTCCAAACAGTGCACTGTAAAGGTTGGTTGGTTGGTTGGTATTATTATTATTATTATTAACTGATAGAATAATTGATTGATTTCTTGTTTCATTAGGTAATTAACCCTCCTACTACTACAAGGGTCAAAATCAGTCAAAATTTCAAAGTTCATGCCAGTGTATATCTACAGCACTTACTGGTCAAACACTGTCAAACCTAATGTGTAGCAAGTACATCAATCAGTCAAAAACAGTCGACTGTTTTTGACTGGTAGTGGTAAAAGCATTATCATGCAATGTTGAAGGTGGTCAATATGAGTCGACCATTTTCGACTGGTAAAGGCACTTTGGACAAAATGAGGTGACTGTTTTAATTGGTACATGTAATGGATGGTCGTCAAAATGAGTCAACGTTTTGGACTGATATAAGCACTTTGGTCAAAAGAAATTAATTTATCAGTCAAAACAAGTCATTGACTCCTAGCCTAAGTGTCCCTGCATTGATTTATCAGTCAACAACTGTCAGCCTCCAGCACCCTATCATTGTTTGTTCAGTCAAAACAAGTCAGTGATCCCCAGAAGCTGATAATGATCTTATCAGTCACCAGCAGTCATAGCACAGTGTGTGGCAGTTACCTAAATGGTCAAAACAAGTCACCAGTGCCCATGTGTGCACAGTTGATTCAACAGTCAAAAACGGTCAATTGACTGGTTTTGACCACTATAGTAACTTCCCACTAAAGTGCACCTAGAGTAGGAGGGTTAATTGATTTATTAGTTGATTGACTGTTTGTTTATTTGAGTAATTGATTTGCTAGCATGTTGGTATTTATAGATTGGTTGGTCTACTAATTCACTGGTTAGTTAATTGATTAGTCAGTTTGTTTTTTAAATTAATACATTAATTGATATAGTTTTGGTTCGTAAAATCTCAAAGTTGTATCAAGGGTCCCTTGGTTAATGAATAATTGAACTTTTGATGTCAAATTGCTGTACAGATGCAAAGTTACAATCACAGTAAACAACACACTGCAAATTATATCTTCATTTCACACAGTAATCTGATGACTGTGTGAATGTAATTGAAGCAGTCTTCTTGAAGCACAGGTGTGATAAATGACCGTATTAATACAATCACAAATAAATATTCGTGATTGTGATTGATGAGTAAGGATATTATTAAGTGTTCTTGCATCAATCTTGCTCCTCAGTCAAGTCCACACATCCTTACACGGTTGTTAAATAGATTTAATTATATTGTCACATTTTTGGATTTTGACATTGGCAAGGATATTAATATCCTTCCAATTACAGTACACTGTACATGTGTATGGGGGCATAGTGTGTACAGTGTTGTAGATTATTTCTTGATTCACTGAAGATTTCTACAAAATCTCAGATTATTTGCTTGTTTGCTGAAAATACATTTTGTTTACAGTTTGTGTGTTTTACAATTTTTTTTATAGTATGTTCGCTCTTAAGCATGTTTGATTTATGGAAGTACATAAAATTTGTTTTAATTTAAATACAGGAACCTTCAATTCTAAATTGTTCTAATGTGTTTTCCCAAATAATTTGTGCTTTGTACTCCATTTCCATGAGAAACACTCTCCTTCCCTACATGTACCTCGACAACCTTTTTATTTTTCTCATTGTATAATTTGTTTAATATTGCATCTTAATCTATATCACCATGGATACCAGACTTCACACAATAGATTCAGTGCTCAGTGAAGAGAAACAAATGAACAATCACTATAGCAACAACATCACAGTCGAGCAAATTATGTGCTTACTGAATGATACTAAGGCCATCTTATACATGTATGTACTGTGCATGGGCAAATGTGGTAAAAAATGGATGCATATAACAATACAAATGGTAGGGTTGGGGGAAGGGGGGGGGCACATGTACATGTAATGTATGTAGCAACTTTACAATTAGTGGAAACATTTGTACATATCTGATGAATTCTGTTTTGTTCAGTTGATTGAATTTATTTCTATTTCTATGAAATGTTACAAAGCAATTCTTATGAGTGTATTTAAATAAAGAACTCTTTTAAATTCAATTCAAGTAAGTATGGGCATGCTCTATGATATGAGCATGGAGGATTCCTTCCCAAGTGAGAAATCACGATCAAACATACACTTTAATATTTACTTCATAATATCAGTTATTGTTTAACTTGTTTTTGAACGCTATACAAATACATGTACATGTAAAATGTAGGTGGGGGAAAACATACATTTTCATGCATTTCTTATCAAAACAACCATATTCATATGTTTTTACTCCCTTGTGCCTCCATTCCCTGTGAGAAAAATGAAGCCATAGAAGGACGTATATAATTATGGTTAATACCAATCAGTGAATAGCTGTTACTATTCATAATCACACAGTGGATGATATTACACACTACTTTTAGTGCTGCAGTCCCTTAAGAAAGTAGAGACTCTCTTTATGTTATAAGTGGATTAAAATATTGTGTACTACAGTATATGCAAGCTGGAGGGTCATTGGTTACTTCTAGCAGTCTTTGGTACCACACAAAAAGTGATGAACAAAACTGGGTAGCAGAAATGGCCAAAGGGTCCCTCCTACAGTGTCCCTTGTTAATTATTTTAGTTTGGGTACAGGATCAGTGCTTACAGTATACGTGTACGTGAAACTGAGTGGATGGTTACTTGCTGCACTGTACATGTGTATGTTTTGGTTGTTTTCAATCAAGATTAAATAAACTAAGTTTTTTCACCTACATTGTACTAAATAATGAGAAGTTTCTACAGCATTTTGACACCATTTCCAGGAAGTTTTATCACTTGGCTGACTGAAACTACAACTGTATTGGAGAATTTGTAAAATGTTTGCTTTATTTTGGAAAACATTGTGAAATTGTTGGAATTTCAACAAAGGTAGTCATTTAACATCATGCCTTTGTAGCTCTCTTTATGCTCAAGTGGATGTCATAGAATTTTCTTTGTTGAGACGTTCCCTAGGCGAAGCATTTCCAAACACTCAAATTGTCAATCCAAGAAGAATATTTCTAAATATAGCACATTGATTGGACTACACATCTTTTGGTTTGTCATTTCTATTGCTTGGAATACTCACAAGGACATCTCCTTATTGTGATAAAACCGTCGCTGTGATATTGTGGTATTGTCAATATCTGAAGGACAAGATAAAAGTAAAGTCTGAATTTCTGTGATGGTTACAACTGCTCACACTACTGTGAATCATCTCTTCATTCATTTCCACTCCTGAGAGAAACAAGAATATTATGTTCCAAACTATCTTCAGTGAAAAAGGGAAATCTGCTTATCTGGAAACTACAATTTTTAGCTTCATGAAGGATGATCAGTGGAATATCTGAAGAATAGATGAACATTTTGTGAATGATTTTGACGAGCTTAATGCAGCGAAGGTATAGTGTGTGACTTGTACAAATAATGCAGTTTACAATGAGAACAAAATGATTGCAATGCACCAGAATAATTGAAGATGCCATCTGATTAACAAGTCTTGTATATTGCCTAAACCATACAGAGAAAGGCATTGATAAATATGTGTATTGACAAGTGCAATGCACTGTGGGAATTGTACGTGTAGCTCCTGGTGATAAATTTGTACAGCATAATTTATTGATCTATGTAATATACATGTACATCATAGTCGTATACCGCATGGAGATATTTATATAAGGATGTACTGTGAGGAGGCTGAATATATGATGTATGTAAGTGAGGGAGCAAGCATCTACACATCACTGTAGCAATTTCATTTGGACTCTTAGGTTGGGGTTTTATCTTTTGATTGGTGTCAATCAAGTACATGTTCAGCTGGAGCATACAAATCTTAATATTTGCTGCTGGGATCTCTTCATAGAATGTAAACCCATAGAGCAAGGAAGCATTGCAACACATTCTCAAAATGTCAAATGAGTTAGCTTATGCCTCGGAAACTTCAGTTTCTTGGAAACATGAATTGGCAATTGCCAATTTCCAACTACATACATGTATTCTGCACTACAATGACTGCTTTACTGAGAATGCTACATTACAACGACTGCTTTACTGAGATAATGTGAACCTTAAAGGAAATTCAGACTGTTTTCTATAACATTTTATTCTCAGTGAATTTGATAATGGGTGGTTTTCTAGTTACATGTACTTGGCTGTTATTAGAAAAGCAGATGAGGTCATGTGACATGACCTGTAAGGTCATGTGACCTGCTTGACTCCCCTTATACTGGCAGAAGAGACAGTGACAAATACGGTCATCAAGGCATGGTTTAGGATTTCAATTAACACAGTGGCAACCTGTTCTCAGTGCACAGACTTCTTTATAAGCTGTTGATTTGTGTTTTGATAGGTTGCCATGGAAATTTCATTGAGTAAATTATTTTCTGAGGATATGATGAAATGCTGTGGACTTTACTACAGAATCAAGACTTATGAAGGTATTTTCCATCACCCAACTAATGGCGATATTTGTTTAAAGTGTTAACTGTATCATGCTGTTTTGGATGATAAAATTGTTCCAGGAATTGTATGGATCTAATGAGGTTTGAAATCAGGATGTTGAACTGTCAGACTAAGCTGATTTGTCTTCTGTGAATAATAATAGCCATCCATCTGCAATGTTATCGTTTCAACCTCCTCAATTTTCCGAAACGCCATCGCCGATCATGCCTCGCGTTGCAGTTCAAACACCACCTGTGATACCGCCCTCATGTGGTATCACTAGGACTCGCTCGGCTAATCCACGCTTGACTCAGAACCGAAAGACTTCAGCCAATTCCTCGGCAAGTTCAGCACCCAGTACTGGTTGTAGGTCATTGACATTACCAAGAAGGGCGTCTTCCTCAAGATCAAGTAAAACGAAAAGACGAACTCCGGCACACACCTTGCCTCAGAATGGAGAAGAAGCTGCAAGACTTCTATCGACTATTCTCTCTATGTAGGTAAAACTTTGTATTTTCCTGTGTGTTTGTTATAGATGGATTGTGAACTTGTAGGGGAGTGGGGACTACTATTGCGAACTGCAAAGTATTTAAATCCGTAGTAAATGTACAGTGTTTATGAAATAAACTATTTAATAAACCATTTCACAACATGGAATTGTTTAGTTTATTCCAGGTTTTCACAATGTCATTAGAAAAAGAATTTAAATCGTATTATTCTTAAATGGTGAAGTTGTCATTTTTCTTTCATTTCAGAATTTTTTTTTTTTTTTTTTTTTTTTTTTTTTTTTTTTTGAGTTCATTGAATATTGCTATAAAACAGCAATCAACAATTTATTAATGCAAATGAGTTAATGTACCTTGTGCATCAACAAGTCAATTTCATTTCAATATACTCCTGACATGTGTTATTTATTCCATCAGTCTATCACAATTTATTAATCATCTAATCACTGTATTGTGTACTCTTGGCAATCAGTATGGTTCTACTGATTCAGTGTAAAAGAACACTTCTGTTTACTATAAAAGGTTATAATCTAGATCACATAATATTTTAATTTTCAAGTTTAATATTCCCCACTTGATGATATGAACATCCTTTCCATGCTGATTTGTGTAACGGATATCCTTCTACAAGAAAAAAAATGACCCAGAGTCTGTCCATGTAAAGGATCATAGCCTGACCAAAGTCTGTTTGAGCTTTCTGGTTATTTATTAATGAATTACTTTCCTGTCTTGAGACATTACAGTTAAATCAATCAGTCCTACATAGGGCACTTGGGAAGAAAGTTTGTTTTTGTAAAACATGGAAAGTAAATCAGATTGCACAGTCCATGGTTGTATACAGACAGTGTGTGTGAATTTCAATATTGTCCTATGCCAAGTATGATATTAATTACAATCATGAAAACACCTTTCACGTATGTGGCATTGTTGGTACATGTATTACCTTTACATGGTATTAAATTCCTTCTCGGAAGGACATTTATTGTTTTCTCTATACTTCATAAGATTTAGTGACAATAGTTCTGTCATGTACATGTAATTGCTGTGAAAGAAAAACAACCTGAATAGAACTCAAATAAATTAATTTATTATCAAACAATAAAGTAACCAAATGTTAAAACAAGCAAACATGTATTCTGATTCTGTATGCATTCAATTTCTTTTGCTTAAGCTCCTCAGACTTGCAGATCTATATTAGTGTATTTTTTAATGCAAAATTTCACTTATTCTGCTTAAATAAAGTGTTACTTGAAGTATAGTGAACGATGTAAAAACAATTTAACCACCAATATTTGCGTTGTTTCATGAAAAAGACGCAGTTTTTTACAACCTTTTTTCCTAGTGATACTTAAAATAACCAATTGACATCAACTGCCATTCACTCGGTCGCCATTGATTCACTCATGCAAGTAATTCCAATAATCTGAATACTGATTAGTTTGTCATTGTGTTGTTAATGGTTGCCTTGCAACGGACAGGATTTCAATCAACAGATAGCTGGAGATAGTCATAGATAATTAACTATACATCAAATATAAACAGGGGTCAGGGATATTTTGGAGTGGTTTGGAGTCTTTCCATTAAATGTAATGAATATGTTCCCCTGTGAAATATTAGAAGGTTGGGAGTATGGGGAGGGTTGGGGAGGGCTAGGGGTAAGCCTTAAAAAAAGTTAATGTCTCACCTTTAGGAGGCCAATCTAGGATTACTGAAAAGGCGGGGCATAAAGGTACATATATAATGAATGGTAAATTTACTTGAATGATGATATAAATTAGGAGTTTTTGCCCCCATTGACAGTGCAGCTGGAATCACAAATGAAATCAATATTTATAAAGCAGTGATATTGTGCCATCCATCTAATAACCGATTAACAAATTAAAGTTCATTATTAATATTATTACCCCTGGTCATTAGACACATAACTTTCCTACAATTAAGGAGTATGGGGTGAGGGATGAAGGGGTGGATTTAAGTGGGTGGGGTGATGGGGTGGGTGGGGTGGAGGGGTGAAGGGGTGGGTTTAAGGGGGTGAGGGTAATTGGGTGGGGTGAGGGGTGAAGGGGTGCGGTTAAGGGGGTGAGGGTGATAGGGTGGGGTGAATCTGTTTAATGCTTCATGTGCAAAGCAACCATGGATTTCTATAAATTGTGAGTTTAAGGAATTGCATAAATGTTGCTACATGTAGGTTACCAAACCTCATTCCTCCAAGCCAACCTTATACTGTCATAGTACACTCAGAACATGCAAAGAATGCAAGATAGTAATTAGGAAGATTCCGTCTGCCATTATTTAATGATGGATCTTAGCCATTTTAACAAGGTGACATAATGCTGATCTTAATGGAAAGGACTCTGATCTCATTTAAACAGACTTAATGCTAATGGTACAACAAACAGGAAGAGATTGTGTAATTGCTTAAAAGCAGAATACATTGATTTTATTCATGTAAATTTGTTCTGCAAGGCAGTATACAGTTTTTGTAAATTAACTGTAAATGCATCCATACATGTACTTACACAAATAATAAGAATCAAGATTTACAGTATAAAAACAAACCTGTGAAAGTTTCAACTTATTTCATTCTATATTTCGTCGTGTCAGTGCAAAAACGTCGTATCTCCTAAAATAGCATTTAAATTACATTCGAGTTTGAACGTGCGCAAAAGGTCGTATCTCGCTTAAAATAGCCTGGATGTACACACAAAAACAATAAGCGCCGAGATACGACGTTTTTGCACAGCGCGTTTTCGTGTGAGATACGACGTTGTTGCAAAATCGAGATACGACGTTTTTGCACTGACACGACGATTTGTGATGGTGTCATCAACAAATGATCCCTGAAGTGCAGAGGCATGACCTTTATCAATTTACATGTGTACACTGTATGTACATTACTAATTTCTGTTAATTATGTGAAACCTTGTGAAATTAGCAGCTGTCCGTTATTTTGGTTGGGACAGTATTGCAATTGTGTTGTGTAAACAAATAATTGCATCTATTTGATTACGCTAACAGATAGAATTGATGATTACTGGTTACAGTTACATGCACTTGTTTTGAATAAACAAAATGGTGTTTTCATTTTCAATATGACTGATTTATTATTACATTTGATATTGTTTTAAGAATAACTATTTTGGACCATTTTTCCAATTCTGGCAGACAATAACTTTCCTAGGGTACGAATTCCCAAATGAATTACAGTACATAAAATGTGTATCTATAATTTAAAACTTAAAACTGCAGGTTTTACTGCAGCTTCACAGCTGTAAGTAAAGACTGTTTGCATTGGAACCATGTGAACATTCTCTTATGCATGGATTCTTAGTGAAGCAAAGGGTATTGTACAAAAAAGGGTGCTATGTATCTATAGCCTACCCTGCCCCCTCTACACACACACACGCATGTGTGCACACACACACACACACGTGTGTAAACGCCTGCAATCGGGGACATCCTTTGTCAAATTCCTTTGTCCAAAAAAGCGGGGACATATTGTTCTCCATTGTGATAGCAACCGGGGACTATTGTCCCTTTTGTTATATGTCCCCGGTTTGAATGCGCTCACACACACACACACACACACGTGTGTAAACACCGGCATTCGGGGACTTCCTTTGTCAAATTCCTTTGTCCAAAAATACGGGGACGGATTGTTCTCCATTGTGAGAGCAACCGGGGACCATTGTCCCTTTTGTTATACGTCCCCGGTTTGAATGCGCTCACACACGCACACACTCTCACATATGCCCACTTGTGGGGTATTCCTTTGTTTCGTTCTATTATCCCTTTTTTCGTTCTATTATCCCTTTTCTATTGAATTCCCCTGTGGGGTACCAGCATTTCTAAAGATTCTCTGTGGGGTACCATTGTTCCATTGTGTTTGGTACCCCACAACGAATGGCGTGTAAGTACACACACACACACGTGTGTAAACGCCTGCAATCGGGGACTTCCTTTGTCCAATTTCTTTGTCCTGGAAAGCGGGGACATGATTGTTCTCCATTGTGATAGCAACCGGGGACTATTGTCCCTTTTCTTATATGTCCCCGGTTTGAATGCGCTCACACACGCACACACACTGGTATATCAACTTGCAGTACTGATGACATTTTTATTAAAATGAAATATTATACTCCAGTATACTGTTGTGCTCAAGGTTTTTCTTTGTTCTTAATTATACAAAACCTTGACTAGTATAATGTGTTCAATATTGTGACCCTTAATGGCATACATATGATCAATAACTGCCTTTCAAAACTAACCACCGTGTGTATGGTGTGGCAGGTTGTTCTATGGTCTGTGTGACAATAAATTCTTAGCTAATACCAAAATGTAGCATAAATTAACATGAAGGATGGTACAAAAGGAAAATTATCGCCTCGTTCTCCAAGGATCCACCTTGATCAGAATTTCAGCTAGAGGTACATGCACATATTATAATCTTTTTCACATGTTTTCTGAAACACTTCAAATGGATTTACATAGGGTTAATGTCACATGATGTCAGCAATAAAACCTTCTGAATGATGTCATAAATCCATATTGTTAAGAGACTAACCAATTACAGGGGAGTATTAATGGACAGCAATAAAGATAACAGTCCTGTAATTTGAAACCAGGAAAGATTCTGGCTCACATCAGGTCAAGTGTGTGAGCAATGGGCGTATAATTACCCTTCATGGTTAAACAGGGCGTATACTGCATGTATGACCCCCTCCTTGTAGGGAAATAAAGCAGGTTTCAGTTGTAAATTTGGTTCATGTAGGACTGTGCATACATGTACATGTACATGCATACTCCCAATTTATTATGATGTAATTTTAAAGAAAATAAAAATATTTACTGCCTGAAATAATGTAATGGCTGTATGAGTATACGCACTGGCTTTGTCCTCAATCATTTTTATCAAATTCCCAAAATGGATTTTTCTGTGTCTAAATTATTATAATTAAATAAGCTTTCTTATTAAGAACTGTGTATACATAGCTAGTGTATAGCTTGTAAACAAATTAGTAGGACCCTTCTTTTGTGTTTTCCCACATCATACTGTACAATTTTCTCCATATAGCCATGTGATTGTCATTTCCTTGGTCACTTGTTTGATATTACAGGCCTTATTTACACAGTTATAGTATTTCCCCTGTTATACATACGTGTAAATCTCCAATATACTTGACATTGGGGCTGTGTGTGACATATGGTCAGTACACACAATGAAGTGATGCAGCGAGTTCTGTACATTGTATATTGATAAATAACGATGAGAGAGTGCTGACTTTAGAGTGTTTAACATGGGCAATGGACATCTCTCTGTACATGTGGATTGAATGAGTTATTTGTAATCATCTAACCATTTATTGTGATACTTTTCCTGTGTGTAGTCATGAGGAGAAATTCACAGCAGATTAGCAGTCTTACAGTTGTCGGGTAAATTACCTTCCTCTGGAAAATAAGTAAATGTGTGTCAGATTAGTTATACATGTACTGTACATGTAGGATGACATTTTCCTATTAGCTCATATTGAATCATACTCTCTATGTGGAAATGTGATTGGATTCATGACAGTGTATAGCATGTATTCGGACTGTACACATTTACATGTAAATGTACCTGTACATGGTTTTGATAACATTTTCTCCTATTATCCATTATGAGATGGTTTTCTTATTTTCAAGGCTGTTCCTTATGAACAGGTACCTAAAACAAAATAAATGCTAAATTTGAAACAAAGTACATACACTGTACATATGTGCATGTACTGTATGTCGCAAAAACTAAGTACTTCATCAGGTACATAGAACTAGATTTGTTCTCAATCTAGAGCATAAATTAATTTCTCAGTTCACTGTACAGTACATATACACAGTGTACATGCTCAAAGCTTTACTTCGGTTTACAACCAATGTCACTTTTGTATCAAAATCAGTGATGATTTCATAAACCTTGAGTCCTTTACTTTTTACTGTTTATAAGTAAATTAAATATTTTGATGTTCTCTTTCCAGACGAGGCATCTCATCACGGTCAGACAACTACCCTGCCGTGGAGCAACCAGATGATGTCATCCCTATGCACTACCTAAACAGTGTTAATGAAGCTATTAATAGATATATCACTCCCTCTGGCAGTGGAATGTCATCACCTTCCGAGGATGAGAAACCTAACTTTTTAATGATTTCAAACAGCGGAGGCTGGACATCAGGGAACTCAACTGAAAGGAGTAGTCTTTTCTCATGGGCAGATGATGTAAGTTTGAAAGCAGATGAATAAGGGGGTTGGGTACTAGACAGAGACAGGTCCAGGTTTACGATGTGATACTTGTAGCGTATCTTGTATTTTGAGAAGTACTGTTCCGTTCCTTGAAATAATTGCTCACATGTCACACTTCAAGTGCATTTGTGACTTGGTATGCAACATAATATTCTTGCATTATAATTTTGGTTATTGGCCTTACGTTTCAAACCTAGCATGTTGTTTCTCAAAGGGTTTGAGAAAGAAACTGCTTGGTTTGAAATGTAAGACCAATAATCATTATTTTAAATTTGCCCTTTAGGTTGGTAAGCATTTTGCAACAGCTAATTATCTAATTATTATTTTGTGAAAATAACATTTAATTATTGTGGAAAATATTGCCCCTTTGTGTATTGTTTGCTGTCCACCAATAACAACATTTACTTTCAGGCTTTTCTGTATTTTTTTTATTTCCAAGTGTAATTTTTGTATGATTGTGTCTTGTAGGAGTTTGACAAGCAAGCTGGTAAGACGGTACATCGTATGTTCCAAGAGATTGATGATATGTTATTTGAAGGACAGAAAGATGCTACCCAATCTGTGCAATTAGAGAATGAGTGTAAAGAATGGAATTCAAGATTTCCACACTTAAGGTGAGACCCTCTCATACTCCTGCTGAAAGACTAAATACAGAAGTGGGAATGAAGCTATCAGTTGTGTCCAATTCTTTTCATTTTTTAGGGAAGTTTATTTGAATGGTTGTGTATCAAGTATAGCCTTGTCCCTCTATAAAAGCCCCATTTTCTTGATGAAACCTACATTGTACATGTATATGTATTTTGTAGAAACAAGTTACAATATGTACAATTAAAAAACTCCATTCCTAGAAACGGTTCTCTCATTAAGCGAGTTATTCCTGAAAAATAGCCTTCTTCATTTAGATTAAACTAGTATGTTTAATACATGTACATGTAGTCACTCTTTTGACGAAGTCCATTTTAATTTTTGAAAAGAAAAGAAAAAAGAACATTAGGAAGAATGAAAATATATCTCGATAAACAGAACTTTACAAAATGCAGTGATATATTTTGTATGAGATATTGTATTTTAAATAGTCTGGTGTATTGTCTAAGGAAATGTTTATTCTGATGTTCTTAGTTCTTCATTCAAGGAAAACAATTCTTGATCATAATATTCATGATTTTTCTTCTCAGAATACTTGGCAAGCAGCTGATTACTCCAAGTGACCTTGGTTATCAGTTTATTACTCGTGCATCCCAGAGACCTAGTATGGCAGGTGAAGTCATGGACATTGGTGAGAATGAATATCCTAACAACTCCAGTCAAGATCCTCAAGGGTGAGTCTATTCCAATACATTTATAAATACATTCATAGTAAATAGAAAGCTCAAAATCAAGGTTGCACACAAGACAGATAACAAGAGGCCAGTTGCATGCTAAGCAGATTATTTTTGCTCAGTAAATATTTTTGCTAAGCAATATGAAACAATACCAGCCAAATCAGCTTAGCAAATTGTTGAGGTAAACAATTTTTTCTGATAACAACTCTTTGAAATTGGCCCCCAGATCTTTGCTGTTACCTAGTGATCTTTGCTGTTACCTAGTAATCTTTGCTGTTACCTAGCGATCTTTGCTGTTACCTAGCGATCTTTGCTGTTACCTAGCGATCTTTGCTGTTACCTAGTGATCTTTGCTGTTACCTAGCGATCTATCCAAGACTGCTGATGTAGATAAATTGCTCTTACAAGATCTTGTGACAGAAGTTGCAAAAACTCAATGTATTGTTACTATTCTATTGTTTGTTTCCTCTCCAACAGATTGACTATTGTAGGAAATCGTCTTAGGCCTATAGATCCCATTGCTACCATGGGGTCAAGTCGAGATGAATCTGTAAAACAACAATTAGCCGATATGGAAGAAGAAATATTTGAATCAGATGGTGTCATTGAAGAATACTTTGCATATGACCGTTTAAAATCATGGTGAGTTATTAATATTTAGTTTCAAGCATTGACCAATCATTTTCTTAGCCTGTGGATTCAGTATTAATCATAATACGTAATGTGAGCAGTTTATTGTATAATGCACGTAAAGTGGATTGTCGTGCGGTCTAGCGCACTGAACTCAAGTTCTGGTGTTGCCAGCAGCAGAGTGTGGGTTCGAGCCCCGGCCGTGACACCTGTGTCCTTGAGCAAGACACTTAACCATAATTGCTTCTCTCCACCCAGGGGTTAAATGGGTACCTGTGAAGGCAGAGATGGTTTGCTCTATATGCGCTAGAAATGGCAGCAATTGAGCTGTATACTCCCCAGGGAGCTGAGATGGTTTCAGGGATGATTTATGAGCCTTATGAGCCTTATGAGCAGGGATAATAATATAATGCGCCTTGAGCGCCACTTAGTTGGTGGATACGTGCGCTATATAAATCTATACATTATTATTATTATTATTAAGGAAGGTCCAATCAGATTTGAACATGATGAAACAAATCATATGGCTCTGGCTATGATTGGTCAAATAGCTACCTATCAGAGATGAATAGAAAAGTTAGGCAGGATAGTATGCAGACTAAAAGACTGCATCGGTGGTGAGATTTAGAAACATAAAAATTGTTGATATTGCATGAATGAGCCACAGGTTTACTCAACCTTTTTATTGGTTCATAAGATTCTAATACTTATATTGTCAAGGCAAATCCTCTTGTTTCAATGAAATCTTTGTAACATTATTTGTTAATATAGGGAAGATGAGAGTCAAGAACACAAGAGATATCACGCACCAAGAAGAAAAGGTTTCCCTCCACTCACACCAAATGCATGTGTACAGAACTCTATATATAGTCAAGCCTTTGATGTTATGTGGACAGAGATAGTTGGTTGGATGAGGTCATTATTAAAGAGACATTGGCAACTTCTCTCTGAAGGTAAATTGAAAATATGGTTGTTTTTTCTAAATTTGTTTATATTTGTGTATGATTTATGGTATATTTGAAATAAACCTCAAAATTGTTGTATTGCTGTGCAGAGTTACTTTTACTTATGTTTTATTATCTCATGATCCTACAGCCAAGAAGTTTTCCAACCAAGGAGATTCTTCGTCCATGTCTGTTCTACATCCTGTTGCTCCAACCTTTGACCTCAGTTTCAGCCCATATCCCTTCGGTTCCCATATGGGCCGTGGAGTGCTAGATATACCATCCAATAAGCTAGCTCCCATGGGCTCTGGGGTAAGATTAGCTTTTGTTTTAATGACTTTGTCTGAGATCCTTGAAATTTGAGAAGGAATTCTGTAAATAAGATTCCCAGAGTTTCCAATACAAATAAGACCATTTAAAACTGATACCCAATTAGCACTTGAGCACTAAGTACTAGTACTAAAAAATGCAACATACATGTACCGTTTAATACTGTTTTGCTTTATTAAATTTAACTCCAATCACAGAAATAAATTCAAACTTCTGACAAACCACTTATAAGGAAGAATTGCTTTGTCAACCAATTTGGTGTTTTAGTATGTAGCTGATTTGCTATAAACAGACATAAGTTGTATAATGAGAGGTCTGATTTCTTATATTTATTCCACAGCTTCGACTGAACACAGCGCCCCCACTCAACATCTCTCTAGCAGATCGTCAGAATCTAACTGGTGTGATGACTATTTCATCTAAAGCTCTTCATAACAGACCCAATGATAGAGACCAAAGAGTACCATCAGTACTAGGGTAGGTATTACATTATTGATAAATACTGAGTAATGAATCTTTATGGTTTGACCTAGGGATATTTTAGAGATATGAATAATCCATCTGTATTCATACAACAAATCCCAATTATTGTACCTATTACATATCATATGATTTCATTTATTATTTTGCTGTTATTACCAACTGTACAATCTAGAAGTCAGGAATAATTTAACAAGTCAACTTTTCTTACTCAAATTATTATATTGTAATTAAGGAAAGAAGATGAATGTTTAGTCACATAGGAATGACCAGACCTGTCTCAAGAACCACTTGTCAAAATTTACCCACAACAGTTTTATTCTTGATATGAATAACATCTGTTTATTTCCTTATTTGGTGTTATAGGGAGGAGCTTCAAACCATACCCTTATCAATAGGTTTAAATCGCCCAGGCTCAAGTACACTCAGCCAGATCAACAGGTCAAATCGACCCATGAGTGTCAAAACAAATGACAACTTCAGCTACAGGTTATCATCAGCCAGAGGTCGTGGGAGATTAAGGCCAATTGACAGAGCAAAGACGCCAAACATGGATGGAATTATAACAGGAAAGAAACTGTGAGTTTCCTGGGGTCACCGTTCTTTCTCCAGTGCTGCCCCTGAACTTTGGAACAATCTTTCTTTTCAACTTCGCCAACAACATCATTCAAATCATCCCTCAAAACCCATCTTTTCTGTTGTTGTTTCTCTGTTTAATTTATATTGTATTTATGCGCCATGAGCGTCATACTTGGCGGATACCGGTGCTTTACTAAGTGTTCATTATTATTATTATTATTATTATTATTATTATTATTATTATTATTATTATTATTATTATTATTATTATTATTATTCTTATTATTATTATTATTATTATTATTATTATTATTATTATTATTATTATTATTATTATTATTATTATTATTATTATTATTATTATTATTATTATTATTATTATTATTATTATTATTATTATTATTATTATTATTATTATTATTATTATTATTATTATTATTATTATTATTATTATTATTATTATTATTATTATTATTATTATTATTATTATTATTGAGCTGACTATGAGATGGATGAATAGAAAACAAATGATTCAGCTTATTGTTCTAAAAATACAGAATATCAATGAATAACAAAATCAATTGATGCTCATTTTGCTGTTCTACATTTCTATAAATGTTGATATTGTAGCAGATTTATTTATGGAGAACAACTATCAATGATAACACACCATTTGTCTAAACCACCTATCTTATTTCTTTCCATTGACAGGACCACAGTTAGTGATAGGCTAGGATCCCCACCTCACCCTGCTGTTTCACCACCCTATCATTGGAGTCGTACTGCTACATTACCACCAATAGAAGCAGTCCAAGAGAGTCAGCTTAAACAACAAGAGACTAATAGTAATGATAACAAACAGTCTAATAACTCGAATAATGTAAGTAAACTATAAAAATATGATGACTATAAACATATATGGCTGACATAATAGAGCGGGACTGTTCAGAGCTGATAAATGTATCCCACTTACTCAGTCTGCAGTACACCCCAATATTATATCCATCATAAACAAGGTTAGTTATTAGCAAGGGTCTGTCTGATATGACAGTGTCAAGAAAGCTATGTCAGACAAGATGGCTAACATAATAGAACGGGACTGTTCAGAGCTGGTAAATGTATCCCACTTACTCAGTCTGCAGTACACCCCAATATTATATCCATCATAAACAAGGTTAGTTATTAGCAAGGGTCTGTCTGATATGACAGCGTCAAGAAAGCTCTGTGTCAGACAAGATGGCTAACATAATAGAACGGGACTGTTCAGAGCTGGTAAATGTATCCCACTTATTCAGTCTGCAGTACACCCCAATATTATATCCATCATAAACAAGGTTAGTTATTAGCAAGGGTCTGTCTGATATGACTGTCAAGAAAGCTCTGTGTCAGACAAGATGGCTAATATAATAGAACGGGACTGTTCAAAGCTGGTAAATGTATCCCACTTATTCAGTCTGCAGTACACCCCAATATTATATCCATCATAAACAAGGTTAGTTATTAGCAAGGGTCTGTCTGATATGACTGTCAAGAAAGCTCTGTGTCAGACAAGATGGCTAACATAATAGAACGGGACTGTTCAGAGCTGGTAAATGTATCCCACTTACTCAGTCTGCAGTACACCCCAATATTATATCCATCATAAACAAGGTTAGTTATTAGCAAGGGTCTGTCTGATATGACAGTGTCAAGAAAGCTATGTCAGACAAAATGGCTAACATAATAGAACGGGACTGTTCAGAGCTGGTAAATGTATCCCACTTACTCAGTCTGCAGTACACCCCAATATTATATCCATCATAAACAAGGTTAGTTATTAGCAAGGGTCTGTCTAATATGACAGTGTCAAGAAAGCTATGTCAGACAAGATGGCTAACATAATAGAACGGGACTGTTGAGAGCTGGTAAATGTATCCCACTTACTCAGTCTGCAGTACACCCCAATATTATATCCATCATAAACAAGGTTAGTTATTAGCAAGGGTCTGTCTGATATGACAGTGTCAAGAAAGCTATGTCAGACAAGATGGCTAACATAATAGAACGGGACTGTTCAGAGCTGGTAAATGTATCCCACTTACTCAGTCTGCAGTACACCCCAATATTATATCCATCATAAACAAGGTTAGTTATTAGCAAGGGTCTGTCTGATATGACAGCGTCAAGAAAGCTCTGTGTCAGACAAGATGGCTAACATAATAGAACGGGACTGTTCAGAGCTGGTAAATGTATCCCACTTATTCAGTCTGCAGTACACCCCAATATTATATCCATCATAAACAAGGTTAGTTATTAGCAAGGGTCTGTCTGATATGACAGCGTCAAGAAAGCTCTATGTCAGACAAGATGGCTAACATAATAGAACGGGACTGTTCAGAGCTGGTAAATGTATCCCACTTACTCAGTCTGCAGTACACCCCAATATTATATCCATCATAAACAAGGTTAGTTATTAGCAAGGGTCTGTCTGATATGACAGCGTCAAGAAAACTATGTCAGACAAGATGGCTAATATAGAACGGGACTGTTCAGAGCTGGTAAATGTATCCCACTTACTCAGTCTGCAGTACACCCCAATATTATATCCATCATAAACAAGGTTAGTTATTAGCAAGGGTCTGTCTGATATGACAGTGTCAAGAAAGCTCTGTGTCAGACAAGATGGCTAATATAATAGAACGGGACTGTTCAGAGCTGGTAAATGTATCCCACTTATTCAGTCTGCAGTACACCCCAATATTATATCCATCATAAACAAGGTTAGTTATTAGCAAGGGTCTGTCTGATATGACAGTGTCAAGAAAGCTCTGTGTAAGACAAGATGGCTAACATAATAGAACGGGACTGTTCAGAGCTGGTAAATGTATCCCACTTACTCAGTCTGCAGTACACCCCAATATTATATCCATCATAAACAAGGTTAGTTATTAGCAAGGGTCTGTCTGATATGACAGTGTCAAGAAAGCTATGTCAGACAAGATGGCTAACATAATAGAACAGGACTGTTCAGAGCTGGTAAATGTATCCCACTTATTCAGTCTGCAGTACACCCCAATATTATATCCATCATAAACAAGGTTAGTTATTAGCAAGGGTCTGTCTGATATGACAGTGTCAAGAAAGCTATGTCAGACAAGATGGCTAACATAATAGAACGGGACTGTTCAGAGCTGGTAAATGTATCCCACTTATTCAGTCTGCAGTACACCCCAATATTATATCCATCATAAACAAGGTTAGTTATTAGCAAGGGTCTGTCTGATATGACTGTCAAGAAAGCTCTGTGTCAGACAAGATGGCTAACATAATAGAACGGGACTGTTCAGAGCTGGTAAATGTATCCCACTTATTCAGTCTGCAGTACACCCCAATATTATATCCATCATAAACAAGGTTAGTTATTAGCAAGGGTCTGTCTGATATGACAGCGTCAAGAAAGCTCTGTATCAGAGAAGATGGCTAACATAATAGAACGGGACTGTTCAGAGCTGGTAAATGTATCCCACTTACTCAGTCTGCAGTACACCCCAATATTATATCCATCATAAACAAGGTTAGTTATTAGCAAGGGTCTGTCTGATATGACAGCGTCAAAAAAGCTCTGTGTCAGACAAGATGGCTAACATAATAGAACGGGACTGTTCAGAGCTGGTAAATGTATCCCACTTACTCAGTCTGCAGTACACCCCAATATTATATCCATCATAAACAAGGTTAGTTATTAGCAAGGGTCTGTCTGATATGACAGCGTCAAGAAAGCTCTGTATCAGAGAAGATGGCTAACATAATAGAACGGGACTGTTCAGAGCTGGTAAATGTATCCCACTTACTCAGTCTGCAGTACACCCCAATATTATATCCATCATAAACAAGGTTAGTTATTAGCAAGGGTCTGTCTGATATGACAGCGTCAAGAAAGCTATGTCAGACAAGATGGCTAATATAATAGAACGGGACTGTTCAAAGCTGGTAAATGTATCCCACTTACTCAGTCTGCAGTACACCCCAATATTATATCCATCATAAACAAGGTTAGTTATTAGCAAGGGTCTGTCTGATATGACAGTGTCAAGAAAGCTCTGTGTAAGACAAGATGGCTAACATAATAGAACGGGACTGTTCAGAGCTGGTAAATGTATCCCACTTATTCAGTCTGCAGTACACCCCAATATTATATCCATCATAAACAAGGTTAGTTATTAGCAAGGGTCTGTCTGATATGACAGTGTCAAGAAAGCTATGTCAGACAAGATGGCTAACATAATAGAACGGGACTGTTCAGAGCTGGTAAATGTATCCCACTTATTCAGTCTGCAGTACACCCCAATATTATATCCATCATAAACAAGGTTAGTTATTAGCAAGGGTCTGTCTGATATGACTGTGTCAAGAAAGCTCTATGTCAGACAAGATGGCTAACATAATAGAACGGGACTGTTCAGAGCTGGTAAATGTATCCCACTTACTCAGTCTGCAGTACACCCCAATATTATATCCATCATTAACAAGGTTAGTTATTAGCAAGGGTCTGTCTGATATGACAGCGTCAAGAAAGCTATGTCAGACAAGATGGCTAATATAATAGAACGGGACTGTTCAGACCTGGTAAATGTATCCCACTTATTCAGTCTGCAGTACACCCCAATATTATATCCATCATAAACAAGGTTAGTTATTAGCAAGGGTCTGTCTGATATGACAGTGTCAAGAAAGCTATGTCAGACAAGATGGCTAACATAATAGAACGGGACTGTTCAGAGCTGGTAAATGTATCCCACTTATTCAGTCTGCAGTACACCCCAATATTATATCCATCATAAACAAGGTTAGTTATTAGCAAGGGTCTGTCTGATATGACAGTGTCAAGAAAGCTATGTCAGACAAGATGGCTAACATAATAGAACGGGACTGTTCAGAGCTGGTAAATGTATCCCACTTATTCAGTCTGCAGTACACCCCAATATTATATCCATCATAAACAAGGTTAGTTATTAGCAAGGGTCTGTCTGATATGACTGTGTCAAGAAAGCTCTATGTCAGACAAGATGGCTAACATAATAGAACAGGACTGTTCAGAGCTGGTAAATGTATCCCACTTACTCAGTCTGCAGTACACCCCAATATTATATCCATCATAAACAAGGTTAGTTATTAGCAAGGGTCTGTCTGATATGACAGCGTCAAGAAAGCTATGTCAGACAAGATGGCTAATATAATAGAACGGGACTGTTCAGACCTGGTAAATGTATCCCACTTATTCAGTCTGCAGTACACCCCAATATTATATCCATCATAAACAAGGTTAGTTATTAGCAAGGGTCTGTCTGATATGACAGCGTCAAGAAAGCTATGTCAGACAAGATGGCTAATATAATAGAACGGGACTGTTCAGACCTGGTAAATGTATCCCACTTATTCAGTCTGCAGTACACCCCAATATTATATCCATCATAAACAAGGTTAGTTATTAGGAAGGGTCTGTCTGATATGACAGCGTCAAGAAAGCTATGTCAGACAAGATGGCTAATATAATAGAACGGGACTGTTCAGAGCTGGTAAATGTATCCCACTTATTCAGTCTGCAGTACACCCCAATATTATATCCATCATAAACAAGGTTAGTTATTAGCAAGGGTCTGTCTGATATGACAGTGTCAAGAAAGCTCTGTGTAAGACAAGATGGCTAACATAATAGAACGGGACTGTTCAGAGCTGGTAAATGTATCCCACTTATTCAGTCTGCAGTACACCCCAATATTATATCCATCATAAACAAGGTTAGTTATTAGCAAGGGTCTGTCTGATATGACAGTGTCAAGAAAGCTCTGTGTAAGACAAGATGGCTAACATAATAGAACGGGACTGTTCAGAGCTGGTAAATGTATCCCACTTATTCAGTCTGCAGTACACCCCAATATTATATCCATCATAAACAAGGTTAGTTATTAGCAAGGGTCTGTCTGATATGACAGTGTCAAGAAAGCTATGTCAGACAAGATGGCTAACATAATAGAACGGGACTGTTCAGAGCTGGTAAATGTATCCCACTTATTCAGTCTGCAGTACACCCCAATATTATATCCATCATAAACAAGGTTAGTTATTAGCAAGGGTCTGTCTGATATGACTGTGTCAAGAAAGCTCTATGTCAGACAAGATGGCTAACATAATAGAACAGGACTGTTCAGAGCTGGTAAATGTATCCCACTTACTCAGTCTGCAGTACACCCCAATATTATATCCATCATAAACAAGGTTAGTTATTAGCAAGGGTCTGTCTGATATGACAGTGTCAAGAAAGCTCTGTGTAAGACAAGATGGCTAACATAATAGAACGGGACTGTTCAGAGCTGGTAAATGTATCCCACTTATTCAGTCTGCAGTACACCCCAATATTATATCCATCATAAACAAGGTTAGTTATTAGCAAGGGTCTGTCTGATATGACTGTGTCAAGAAAGCTCTATGTCAGACAAGATGGCTAACATAATAGAACAGGACTGTTCAGAGCTGGTAAATGTATCCCACTTACTCAGTCTGCAGTACACCCCAATATTATATCCATCATAAACAAGGTTAGTTATTAGCAAGGGTCTGTCTGGCATAACAGCATCAAGAAAGCTCTGTGTCAGGCAAGATTGTGATACATGATGGTGTTGTTAAATGTGGCTGTATGCTTTTTTATATAAGCTGTGCCTTACCTCATTGTGTTTTTTAAGAACCTTCCAAACTTATCTAGAACTAATGACTTCATACTTTATTTTATTTACACAGAGAATGTCTGCTAAATTCAGAATATCAAGTGCTGCAGCTGACGACAGGGGATTGAGATTAAAAGATCGTTCAACCTTTTTCACTTCAGAATCAAGACCAAACACAACACATACATTCACAGTAAGCACTTATTCATTTTAGTTTGTATTTCTTCAATGAACCAATAATTCAAATAGGATTGGAGGCTTTGCATGGGTGGGACATATGAGTACAATAAGTAAGTTTTCTCTTCTTAATGCTTAACCATCGTCAGGATCCTAAATTCCCACAGTCATTCTTAGGTCCTTTTCACATTGTCATATTGAACCCAGTCAAGATGATTATAAGAAATAATGGTATGGATTTAAGGAAAAACTGAAGAAAGAATGTATAGAAAAACCCTACATCAAGAATATACCGACAGTGCAATGAATATATCATTTGATTACACATGTATTAGTGTTACAGTCCTTAGTGGTGTTTTTGTTGACACAAATTGAATTTGAATGTCAAACTCCCATAGATTATTCACCATACTGGGGACATATTTACACATTCATGTCATTATATCTTGGCAACTGTTTTCTACAATAGATGGAGAAATCATGAAAACAATTTAATGTTAGGTAAAACTTTGCATGGTGAGGATGATAAGTAAGACTAATTGCGGTGACACCATGGTGTCACCGCAATTAGTCTTACTTAATTTAATGTTAGTTGTAACTGTGTGATTGTTTTCATGTTACAGTCTGATACACCATTTGGTATTCTGAATCGGCGATCATCAACTCCACAGTCCTTCAGTCTCTTCAAATCAGCAGCACCAGTACCTACAGTTGGTGGTAAGTATCTTATAGGCTGTTGTCATGACAAATAGTGTCTGCTGCCACAAGAGTCCCCAAACAAACTCTATAGTACTTGTGTTGGCTACTGTGCCCTTAACCAAACCTTGGCTGCAGATGGTAAGTTAGAGTGCTGACTAGTGGTTGACTAATAGTTTATCCAACCATGATACAAAACCAAAATAATCTTCAATATTCCCCTATGCTTTGCACATGTTTGTGACAAAATATGTAACAAAACTGTGGCCTTGTAACCTGACCCTATGTATACTTCAACATTATTCCTGACCATACATTCAGATATAACAATTTCTTGATTCTCATGAAGCATGAATGGACATAAAGCATGAATGGACATAAAGCCCATATTATCTTCAGGCCATGAAACATTTCTTTTACCCATTTTGTCACCAAATAACAATATTTGATATTTGTGTGATTTTGTTTCAGGTAACCCAGGGATTATTTCTGGAATTACAGGGGTTAGTTTAGGTATACCTGGTTCATCATCTCACATGGATGCTTCCGTTAATCAGTATGGTACTCCTCAACCAGGCTACTTTAGAGTGTTATAGCAATGGCTTAAACAACCCTGGTGGGATTACAGCCAGTGTCTTAGTATCTGTTTCCAATCGTGCTGGAACATCTAACAGCAGTAGACTCCATAACAACATATAACAACAATGCTGCAGAGGGAATCGAACCACAGACAGTTAAAATGTACAAAAGAGTATCATCCATTGGTTGGATTGATGGCTACATTACTTGAAGCAACTACAGTGAAATCAGCTATCAGATTGCATACCAGAAGCACTGATACAAGAAATGAGCCACAGTGAATCTATTGTGTTTGAGCACAAGTTCACATACATATAAAGATCCCCTTTAAAATTGTCAACATTTTAAAAAAGCACATATATTTCAAGACTGCAGTGGCTTTATGTCGTCTCTCCATGCCCAGAGTATAGCATGTTGTTTCAGATTGCCCCTATCAGTAATCAGGTCTGTGATTTCTCAGGATTTTTACAAATCTCCCTTTGCCTCAAAATTTCTTTGAACAAGAGAAGTTGACACCAACCCATCTAGTTTCTTGTTTGTATGGATGTGGAGAGTTGGTAAATCCTCCAAAATTAAACATCCAGGAGGTTCAGTTGCTTTGTCCTCTAGACCAAAGGGAGACCCAGGCCCCGCTACCCATTTTTCAGGATTTTTTACTTATGTCAAATCACACCCCTGGTAATGTCATGATTTCTGAGATATGTACCCAGGCTGAGATATGTACCCAGGCTGAGATATGTACCCAGGCTGAGATATGTACCCAGGCTTGCCTGCTTTTGTCAGCACAAAATTTATTTCTTAAAAGTAATACCCTTTGAAATGCCTATAATGTTGAATATCACATTATACATAAGTTGTATGTGGTAAAAGTTTGTATACTGGAATGTGTAAAAATGTACATTAATCAAATAAACAAAACTGGAATAAACAATAATTTTGTATCAATAAATATTATTTGAAATAATTAATTATTTAAAAAAGGAACTTTATAAATTTACACTACCAAATGTGTAAGAAAATCCCTAGTAGGAATAATGCCATGAGGTGAATAAGTTTTTAAATGTTCTTGAAATATTTTAAACTTTAAAAACTAAAAAAAAATTAAGTACACGTAGCTTACTGTGAGTCTTGACCATCATTATTTCCCTACATTGAATTCTTTTTATGTTAGATATTTACAATTAGGATTTGTTCAAAATGCCTCAAATAAGTGACAAATTGGGGATAAGTTGAGAGTTGCTCATATGGTGCTTACTGTGGGTCTTTGGTCCATTGTGATTGATGAAGACAATATCAATCACCTTGTATTTACCAAATACAAATCTTATTATGTGCACTGAACTTGTGCATCAGCTTTAATTTAAGTTTGAGTGGTCACTTGGAGAAAAACCACGTTCTTAGTAACATGTTTACCCTTCTGATCTGAGGAAGATTAAGATCTTCACATGAAAAAAATACAAAATAATTATCAGTCATTTGTCCTTGGTCATATGAATCTTAACCTCCTTTCCAATTGTTTAGAATGACTGTGAACATTCCATGTCCAGTGAGTGGTGCTTTTAATCAAATAGGTTGTTTGCTGTATTATCACATGTAGCCAATCCACCATCAGTTTTAAATTGCATTTAAAACAATTCCCTTAGTGTACTCCGATGGATGTGCTAATTTTCATATGAAACTGGTTATACTTTGTGTATTTTCAATAAGTTAGATATTTCAACAGCATACAGAAAGTGTTTTACTGAATAATTTGTTTTTATATCTGAAATATGAGTTAATCTTATTTGTGTGTCTTTGAAAAATGCGATAGAAGTAAACGGGTACTTTTAAAGTTGTAAGATTTCTTTTGGTTTGTACAAAGTGAAGGTTGTGTGATTAAGACACTTTGTATTGAATTGATTTTATACCAAATCTTGTTATATAGCACAAATTGTGTTCATTAGAAAGTGCAGGATATGTTTTGATGTGTGTTTATCTGATCCAATAGATTACACCATCGATAATTATCAACATTTGAAATGATACTATTTATAGATATACTATTAAGTTGACAGTTAATTCACTTTAAATAAAGTAATCTGTCAAAATTGTAAGAGATTTGCAATCTATTACTTTAATCATTGAAAAGAAACAATAATCTTGATAGATAAAAATCACAGGGTGGTATTTGGCTGTCATCTTGTCATATCTTTACTTGAATGTGGGGTCAGACACATTTGAAAAAGAAATATTAACACACAGAAATATCAGAAATACTTGGTGTACAAGGGTGAAAGTTCATCTGTGAATTTTATAATGTGAAGTATGAAGTGAAAATTGTTATACACCATGATGGTTGTATTCTTTCAACTATTTACATTTTCCCAGATTTGTATATAATCTGCTCTCTTAATGTAAAAGAGTGAAAACCACTCTTTTAAAGAGTTATATGGCAGACAAGTCTTTTTTTGGAGTGAAAAATACAGTAAAAGGCTACCAATTCACTCTTTATACACTACTAATTTTACTCTTTATCCACTCCAAAAAAACTTGTCCGCTATATAGCTCTTTGAAAGAGTGGTTTTCACTCTTTTACATTAAGTGTCAAACAAATTAATGTATAAAGACTATGTAAATGATGTAATATTATGATGTATATTTTATAGTCTATAATTAAAATATAGTTTTGAGTAGTGATTTGTTCTGAGAGAGTTTACCTCAGAAAGAAATAAAACACCCTCATTCAGGGACATTTTGATTACTTGATTATTTATATTTGTACACTAGTGTGTACACTATTATTAATTATTATATTCAGTAAAGCGATACGTTCAATCACAAATCTCATGTTGGTCAAATATGTTATTGCAAACAAAATGTCAATGAAAATCGTTAAGAAAATATGCATATCTTGAAAGACATCAGCCGTAACTGAAACACCTTTTTGATATTTTAAGCAAAAATTAATAGATACACTTTGTAATGTATTCATAATCTCATTTAACATTTATTATTAAGCTACATAAATTTACTCACCTTTATGCTGAATTTAACTGCTTTCTCTCCTTCAAGGTTGCTATTTCCCGCCAGGAATCGCCTTACCATCTTGTCATGATAGATGTCTGCGAATTCTTCCATTTTAAAACAATTTCTCCGTAGCGACTTCCAAACGAAAATTGTGTCCAAAAAGTCTAAACGCATTACACAATGAGCACTGTACTTTGCTAAACGCATTGCACAATGAGCAATGTACTTTGTACACATGCAAAATAGGATTTATGTATCATTACCGATTGTTATTATTATCAATTTTATTATACATAAAAACAATAATGGAAATACACTTGAACACGAATTATATACGTACGTAAAAAATTGTTCCAAAGTAACTCAAATAATAATTTATAAATTATAATGCCGATTTTAAGTGGAGGGTTTTATTCAAAAAGAAGCATTTGAAAATCGATAAATAAGGAAAAATGTAAAGAAAATATCTGAGACTTACCGAGAAAGCCATGTTACTTGCTTGTTCAACTGCATAATTATTTGTTATGAAGTTTGCTGATATTTAACTACCGTATACGCGTAGTCAACATGAATGCGTCTCGAGATTTGGACATGTATAACGTCATAATCGACGTTTTCAAAACATCTGGGTGTCTATGTCAATACGCGTATAATAAAAACAATAGATAGTATTATAATTTTAAAAATATCATTATACATTTATTTAGAATAAAATCGCGCGTAGAATAATCGACATTCCAAATAAATAATATTAAGATAACGCGCTTCCACATTATTGTGACGTCACAATGCTAAATATCCCACACGCATTGATCTCTAGGATAGGAAGCCCAATTTTCTATAAATAGATTCCGAAAAAACGTGTATCGTATGCATGATGGCAAGTAGCTCTGCGCAGCAGATGCATTGTTTATGACGTGTCAGTAACAAGGATACCACATTAATACAAAGCAAGCGCATAATTATATCGCGTGGAAAATTTAAACCCAACCATTTGTCATTTAATTAACTTCCCAGACGATCCCCACTACCAAAATGTAATTCATATAGATTATTCGTTCATCAAAATTAAAAAAGAACATGACTTTGGAATGTTAGCTATGATAATGTCAAATGAACCGTTGAACCTGCCCGCAGATATTTTTAGTCACTTTATTTGCAGATTTGCATAACAATAGAATTCACCTGAAGGAATGTTTGCACATGCGCTTGCTGGTTGGCCAGAAGTTTGACATGCTGAGTGTACGTGGAGCAATACGCAGTACTACAACGACGTTGTGGCGTGATATAGTCGTCCTGTCTAAAAGAAATATACAACTTGGTGCTAAACGTGCTTGTCCTGCATTTTCTGACAAAAACCAACAAGTTTTCAACTTAACAGCACAAGCTCTGACTCCTTTACCAAGTCACCGCAGAAGTTTGCCAGCTGAGCGCAGCATAAGTACAGCCCACTGGCGGTTGAAGAAAGATCCTGGCGACAGCTACACGGCTACCTTGCCACCAGGCGACGGACCGCCGGGCGACGGACCGGCGACTACATTGGAGACAAAGGACAAAAAACAGATGATATTCAGTCCAGCAACAGTCCAAGTAAGTAATATATAATAGTGTATTTCCCGTCATTATTCGTCAAGTTTCATTTGGGATTATTTCAAAACAAGGTTTTGCTATTAAAAGAACTATATTATTAGGTTAATTTGCCACTTCTGTATAGCCTAAAAGATACACTTATTGTAAGAGGTCATTTTGTGTTTTTGTACTTAATAATATGCTTCGTAACCAATCTGTGAATTGTTAAGTTCAATTGGTTATTATGTTTCTAAGAAATTGCAAAGGAATATTTCAACAGGATTTAACATTTGTCAAACTAATCAAAAGGGCAGTGTTCTATCCCATAGCTAACATTCCAAAGTCATGTTCTTTTTTAATTTTGATGAACGTATGTGTTGTGTATCAAAAATCATGTTTTTAGTTTATATTTGTAAAATGAGATTACTTCAGTCAGGCAGATTTTTTCCTAATCCTGAGGACCAATAGTTTCATCTTATGATATATTTCTTGTAAATAGATGGTTGAAATAAACATTTTTGCATAAACCAATCATCAAAGATTCATGAAAATCAAAAGTATATCGGTCTTTAACAAACACCATTTTTATAGGTCTTTGCAGACCCCACAATGGCACAGACTGTACGAGATATTGCAGTAGTCATACAAAAGCTGAAGGGCCATCTACAATTTATGAAAGAGGAGCTTTCTGACACCTCTTTTGAGGTCCTTAAACTTTCCCAAGGACGGTCATCTATAATAGCTGCTTTGAAGGAATCTAGAAACCTAAGCAGAGACAACCAATCAGCTATCACCTCTCTTAAGATCGAGCAGAAGAAATTTGATCAACTTGTCATCTACATCAGTAAGATGGTTGCTCGGCATGAGAATCAACTAACAGAATCCAAGAAAAGCCAGGGTAACAATATAACAAAGAAAATTGTATCAGAGAGAATTGATCAAATTAATGGGAACATCAGAGAACTGAAGACAGCTATTCATGATCAACTTCAGGTCGATCTGAAGAAGGCGTTAGCTGATGTCAAACAATTGCGCAATGATGTAAATCGACTTGAGCTTGAGGTCAAATACAGAGGGAGGGAGATTGCAGATTTGAAGAGTAAGAGCCAGGTAATTCACTCTTCGCCAGAGCTACACAAAAAACCGCTGAAGTAGCTAATGCATGGGAGGGAGGGGCGCTTGTATATTTTTGAAATCTTGCTGAACGTTCTGTGACCCCTCAAAAAAAAAGATCATATGACCCTCTCCAATGCAACTGTAATTACACCCCCACCTCATGTTTTGATAATGAAACTTCCCCAATAGCTCAAGATTTATTCACCTTTGTGTCTTTGAATAATTTGGAAAATTATTACTTCAATCAAACAAGTATTTATTAATGCATATTAAATAATGAAATTAAAAATAAATCAAAACAAAATTCAAGTCAAAGGGTTTCCTTGTATCTGGGATTTCTGTGAATAAACTAGACCAAGTTGGAATTGTATCCCAATTGTGAATTTATCCTTTGCAAACCATTCTAAAAACCGTAAACCTTTTGACAAAAAGAGGAGGCTTTTAAAAGAAAATATATCACCGATGTATCATTATTTGACAGGAGTGTTTATTAATAATTGAAACATGGGTAGTTTTCTTGCAGAAAGGAATCCAAAGTACATTTAACATGAGAAATTAAAAAAATACATTGTTTAAAGGGACAGTATCGTCACGATCAGAGCATACTTTCAACAGGGCATTGAATTGGTGTCCTAGTTTAAGATGAACAAAGTGACTGAAAATTACTGGCTTATTTATGCAGCAGCAACGCTAATATGACGTTATCATGTGGGTATTATTTTCAGTCAGAGTTAATCGAAAATTAGCACTCCGATTGCATACCATGTTGACCATGACGATATTGCCCCTTCAGGCAAAAAAAAAGTCCTGTTTCTGGTCATCAGAAGGCTTCAAAATCGGTGTGGTGATGCGCTTTTTTCAGTCATCTTTTTTTTTTTTGCCAACAGGGAAATACGTGATACATTGTATACACAGGGACAAAATTTTCTATATACAAAGTATGGTGGCTAAGAGAGGCCTCACAAATTGGGCAAACGTTCATACCTCTATGTGAAAAAGTCATTGGAAGCACAGCACAGCACGGCAGAATTCCAATCCAGTAGAGACCAGAAACCGGAGACTTTTTTTGGCCTTAACAATTAAATGTCATGTTTTATGCAAGGATCTCCCCCTTCCCAACCCCCCGTAAGTTTATTTTGAAATTAACCATAACTGAAGAATATTTATTGCAATTAGTCTGCCTTTCTTTAAAGAGAATACAATTTCTGACTAAAAAAAACATAGCTGGTATATCCTTAATAACAACCAAAATGAAACTAGTACTCATATATGACAGCATTGTATATTATTCATCCAAGCAAAGATACTTGGTTTTAATGTAAAATGTACAAAATATAAGGAGAAAAACATATATACATGAATTCATAATGCAAGTTCTTTACAACTTGCCTGCAAGTGGGAGTTTTTCTCCATAAATTATTTCAAAAAGATCACTAAGGTGTAATCCATGAAGTTTTTAAACGACCAACTACACACTAAATCAAGCAATGAAACAAGCACAATCAGAATCAAACTACAATATCATTAAAGTACTACCTTTATGTAAAACCATCTGATCCTGGATCTTAGGGTGATGTTCTGACAAATTAACCAACAGACTTGTGGACCAATTAGTGGACCCAAGCCTGCATCGCTTACCCTACTGAACACCACAATGACTCATCCAAAAATCAAAGTATTTTATTTTTCATTTTGAGTTTGGCAAAAGAAGATAAAGCAGGTAAATTTCGCTATGTATTTTGCCTAGAATGCAATAGGAATGCTTTTCACAAAGAAGCCAAAATGGCTCATGTGTTTAAGAAACTAGCCCTAATAAATGTTGAAATAAAAATGTGTAGAATATTGAATATAATGCATGGGCCTTCAAATACCTCAACAGTTTCCACGCTCTAATGACAAAAGAATGTGATACAATGTAGTATTTCTAAAGTATATCATAGACAAGGTGTGAGAATATGTAATATCAGTAGCAGGACTTCACGTCTTCTTTAACTGTCAACTCTCTCCTTGCAAGGTCAAAACAAAGCTGTACATGCAGGAGCGGATAAAACACATCCACGTTTATTGAGAGGTAGTACATTGTAGAAGCACAGATTTTCAAATCCATAATAATATAACGCAATTTACATAATGTCCCTCAGTTTTTTGGGCCAATATTATTCCTGTAAACTGTAATTGTGGCACTTTCCTGCATATTAATGAGGCATGTCTTTAACATGACTGAGGAAGTAATCCTTTACTAGCATCAATGAAGTCTTGTTCATGTTCAACATGATAGACAAGGTTTGCTAAGGACTGCTCCACCATAGCAAGGTGAGCTAACTCACTGATTGGCAAGAAATCCTCACGATCTTTGGGCGGGTACTTGAAGGTGGGGCCAAAGTTAGCTGAAACCTGAGGAAAATCACAAGTTAGGTTCAAACTATTATAAACAATAGGATAACAGTTACAACAAAATTATGCTTGTTCCTTGAACTATTAGAGAGCTTTTTAGATAAGATTTGTGTTGAAAACTAATTTTTACATATTTCTGTCACTACTGTAGACAAATAATTAATGATTAAAAAAGACATTATCTCCATGATAATGTCACTTTGAAGATAATCTCACATTTCACTGGCTTTCTGTAAGCCTGACATTCAATGTAAACCTTTACATCAATAACAGCTGCGAAAGATATACATGTCTGTGAGTGTCCCAACAAAATGGTGTACATTAGATAATGAACCTGAACATTGTGGGTCTAATGTACACACCTTTCATCAGTCTTTTGGGGTCCATTAAACAAGACATTGAAGATCTCTGTTGAATGCAACACATTTAATTGGTCTCCTAAATGTCTAGTGTCCATTTCTTTTAGTATTGACTTACACCTCTACAATCTTCCTGACTAAACTTACTGTGCATCCCTTATGCAATGAAATCGCTGGATAGTACGTCCCTTCAAAGATATCCTCAAAGGCAACACCCTGGCTTATTCCATTCTTGTAAAAAGCAATCTGTTGAAAAACGGTTATCATTCACTATAATGCTAATCTGGAATGAGTAGGTCTGTGGTGACACCACATGAAAGTAATATCTCTTGAGTTGTGAAAAAACAATTTAATTTGGATTTGATAGATGTACTTGGCTCATATTCAAATTTAATTTGTTGGAAATAAATTTCTTGTATTGCCCATCAAAACAAACCTCGGGGTTTAATTTGACAATTTCCTGATAATGTTCGAAGTAAGACTAATTGCGGTGACACCATGTGAAATTCTCTATTGAGTAGTAATTAGTTCTGAAAAGAATTGGAAGTTACAACTCAACATTTCGATCAGTATGCTCTGATCGTCTTCAGGAGAAGACGATCAGAGCATTGTTCTGTTAATTTACACAAAATCAATAAAAGGTCATCCCCATAAACATTGCCTATCCATAATCTATCCATCTTGACTTACCTTAGTGTTTACACAAGGCATCAATGCATTCTCTGTCTCTTGTACTTGGTCCTTCTCTTCAAAGTATAGGTGACTCTTAAACTTGATCAGTGCCTTGTGTAGATAAATCACAGGAAAAGGACATTAAACATATGTTACAAACATTTAAAGATCAGAATTGACTACTGATAATAGTCAATACTGTGTAGGAGTCAAATATGTACATATCTGTACATAAGTTAAAAGCCACTGACATCACTTTGTTGTGTGCTCGGAAGAAGGCCGTAACAGAAGTGTGACCGGCAAAAGGTTGTAAGCAATTAATGTGCAAAATTGTGTTTCAAGAAAACTGAGTGTGAAAGTTTGGTAATTTTTCTGCCATTTATAAATCATTGCAGGAAAGTTAAATTCCACATGGGAATGGAAAAACATGCCTTGGGAGTAATTCTAGCAATAAATATATAACAATTATGCCCTACTTTTTTTCAAAGAAGCCATTTTATTGCTTACGACCTTCTGCTGGGACAAAAAGTTGTACTTTGTGTGCCCAGAAGAAGGTCGTAGAGCCTTATAACCTTCCGGGCACACAACGACTTGTACCAGAGGCTCACTCAAAATGTACCCTATTGTAGATACTTTGAACATAATGTTTGTATATACTCTTATGGAACCTGCCATGAATATTGAGTTACTTACTCTGTCTTTGTAAGTCAATGGAATGAGCTGATCTGCTGGAACCTGACTAGGTAGCTTGATGTACAAACCTAGTACATCTCCGGTCTTGTACCCCTCACCATAATGCTTGCCAATACTCTGATGGAAACGTGTTCCTTTACGACTCCGCCATGAATAGCTAAACTTGTCATACCCAAGAGGAGCTTGTAAATTTCCTACATAGAGAAAACAAACTGCATGAAAATATGTTGATAATGTGTAAAACAAAATGGTGAAGTTTGTACACTGTTCATGAAATAAACAGTATATTTGATTCAAATTGTCAAGACTAATATCATTTACCTAATGGTTGTGACCATCCGATTCTTGTAGCTGTCCCTTCAGGCATATCATCAACAGTAATCTCAAAGAACCAAGACCCTCGGTTTGTTCCATGCGTTGCACGTACCATAGAGTAACCCTTCTCTCCTGTAACTGCCAATCGATTCTCAGAGATCTTAAGTTGGGGTGCTGAAAACAAAAATGCAAAGATTGTACATCACTCTGTACATCACTTTGAATTATTTTATGAAGCAACATAATCAAATATATGCTGGTCAAATAATGGTACCTAAATACTAAAACAATACTTGGGTAAATCATTTTGTGAATATCTCATATGAAATTAGTTTACTTTCTTTCAATGAGGACAATAGAATTCTTCTGATTCAAAACAAAATTTCAAATGCAATAGCAAATTGAGATTAACCTAGATGATTGTATGATCTATAAACCTATAATATCAACAATGAACAGGGGAGGGGGATTGTGTAGTACTTACATACCTCTGTCATGTAAAGCCAGGTATACCTCTCTACCTAGAGCCATACGATACAACAATGCTGGAATAGGTTTACCTATCCACATATCTTCTTCAAAGGCACTGCTTGGTGCATGGGGGTCTTGTTCAGTCAGGATATAGCGATAACCATCCTTATTGAAGGGGTGTTCTAGAGGGTAACCATGGGATGGGAGCTTCTGTGCCGTAATCATATCACTAAGGAAGATACAATATCATTAAGGTATATTAGTTGTTTATGATTAATAAAGTCATTTTGATTCAACATGTTGTAATTCAGACTGTATAGTGACATTCTAGATGTACATACAATAGGACTGCTAATGATTCTTTGACTACCAATAACTGTTATGATTTTGTTTTGAAATAATCAGTCTTGAAGGTTCCAGTCATTTTGATTTTAATAAACATGTACAGAATACCAGGATGGCTGCTCTATGATAAGATTTATTGCTTTGAAATAAAGGTAACCACCTCTTACATATCGTCGTGTCAGTGCAAAAAATGTTGTATCTCCTAAAATAGCATTTAAATTACATTCGAGTTTGAACGTGCGCAAAAGGTCGTATCTCGCTTAAAATAGCCCGGATGTACACACAAAAACAATAGGCGCCGAGATACGACGTTTTTGCACGGCGCGTTTTCGTGTGAGATACGACGTTGCAAAATTGAGATACGTTTTTGCACTGACACGACGATATTAACATTACAATGGCTAGTGCATCTATGTATTTCACAGATTTTTCACATGATCTGATGAATGTAAGACTTACTTGGAAATTAATTTCTTTACTTTACTAAGCATATTGTAGAACAAGCAAATTCCTTGTAATAAAGACAATAAAAAACTATCAAACTACAACTATTGAAGAAAAAAAAAAAAAAATTAATTAATCAGAGCACACTGATCGAAACGTCGAGTTGTACCTCCAGTTCTTTTCAGAACTAATTACTACTCAATTGAGAATTTCACATGGTGTCACCGCAATTAGTCTTACTTAATTAATATTAGTCAAGCAAATTCTAAACACAAAAAGAAAAAAGAAATTGTTCTTTTTGTCTAATACCTACTTTCTAGTCTTCTTTCCTGAATTGATATTTTGGCTGCTATCAAGACCTTTCCTCTTTGGACCACGGCTTTTACTCAAGGAAGATGATAAGCTGCTTCCTAGTAGGTCAAAACAGAACAATATTTCATTAATACCACACTAAAAAAAATCTGAGAAGTTTAAACTGGATGTATTCTATTTCCCTAGAGCCTCGAAATGAGAATCTTTTTCTACAGGAATAGAGAGGGGTATTTCTCAGGAGGTATGCTTATTCAAATATTTGAATGACCCATTCAGATAGTATTATAATATGAAAGACTGTCTTACCATTCAGAGATGCACTTAATGACGAGCTGAGCTTTTGACTAAGGTCACCCTTGACACTGGTACTCTGCTTGGATGGATCATAGTTAGGGCTAATCTTGGCAAGATCCTGAAATGAAAAAAACACATGCATTACAAGAACAATTCATTTTTTGTTTTTCACCAATATTGTTGTTCTTTAAAACAATTAAACTTATAATGTTCTAAAAACAACATGCTTTGATGAACGAATATTTAAAAAACATGAATCATACCTTTCAAATTGGTTAATAAAATGGTTTATTCTCACCTGATCAACGAGACCAAATACTGGATATTCTTCATCATTCACTCCACCATTATCTGGTTTCTCCTTACACACAAAGATATCACTATCCTTCATCTATGACAAATCACAGTGAAATAATATACATCTGGTAGTTAGCAATATTTGCAATTATGTATGTACTAGAAAGTATAATTACTGTAAGTTGGTTATTACAAATATTATCTTTTATAATTATTTCTTTCTGATGTGCAAGAACTCTTGATAATGAATGACTGACTTGATACTTACCATAGCCTTAACAATAGTAGCATGCCATGTTGTGGTCGTACGTCTCTGCATTGGTGTCAGTGCTTCCCAGTTCTGATTGATGAATGGTATCAAATCTTTCTCTTTGGAGAAAAGTGTCTTATTAGACCCTTCTAGTCTACTTTGAGATGTGAGATTGGCTAAAGCCATGTGGCACAATTGGCTAAAATCTAAACAAACACAAATAAAAAATCAATGAAATAAAATGACTAATTGAATGGTATTAAATCTTTCTCTTTGGAGAATCTAAACAATCAACATTAAAAAATGTAAACTTAAAACTTTGCCAAGATACTCAGCAATTGAAATGATCTGAAATGAGGGTTTGATGTTTGAATCACACAAGATCTTTCTCAAATGCAATAATTATTCAAATAGTGATTCATGAGGCCAAGAATATAATGAGACTAAACTCAACACCCAGAAAATCTCAAAGGTCATAGGTATTATATTTGTATTGATAGGACTTTTTACTTACTTGCCATCCTTCGGCTGTAGACTTCAGTCTTAGCTGGGTTGCAGTCCTTGCAGCAGAAGGAATAAGTCATCATGAATGGGATGCAGTTTCTGAAGGAAACAGAAGAATCCAAATGGATGGAAAGGGTAATTTATCTGTCTCTGTATATTTCACAAATTGTGTTTTGTACCCTAGATGATTATAATGGAAGTGAAGGGATTTATGTTGGTTTATCTGATCCCCAGGATGGACCTTAACACTCGCCTGCTTGCCAGGGGCAGGTAAATTTACCATTGGGCAGGTCACATTTAAAACAGTAATGTTGTCTGGCCAAATACTAGCAACTTTTGAACTTACCCCACATTACATGTGATGCAGTCTTTGTGATACCATTTGAGGCAAACGCTACATTGGAGCTCTATGCTATTAGGATCTCTTTCTTTGCCACTAGGGGGAAAAACAAATCAAACAAAACAATTTCAATCCAAGTAGCATGGATAAGACTATTTTTGATTTCTGTATACATCCATCACTATAGATATTTAAGCTCATTAACATATTACATTTTTGTAATAATTGTGAATTTGTAAAACAAAAAAGGGTGTCCAAACTAAATACACTTCCATTTGTTTTACAAATTAAAGAGGGTGTTCATTTAGCTGAGGAAACAGGACATCCAAACTGTTAAGATACATTTTCAGATAATTTTCCATAGATAATTGTTTATCATTTCATTTCAGTTTCATTTCAGTTGTTACATTTACACCACAAAAATTACTTTTTTTCCTTGTCTTACCAGTAGCAATCGCCCTTCCTGCCCGAGCGTTCCTTAATTTTCCCCCCTCCTCCATAAGTGGAACTGCCATCTACTGAGACATTCTCCTTGTTATCCATGGCTGAACCATCTTCATCAGAGGGTGGTCCTGATGGTTCTTGGTCCTTGTCTGAGGAACTAACAGTTTCCTGCATTTCTACCTCCTGTGACTCAGCCACATCAAAGCTCTCTGTTACACAGGTTTCCATGGCAACCTCCTCCTCAACTTCTGTTGCAGAACTGTCAAGAAAAGCAATTTCTATAAGATTAAAAATTAATGCATACATTATTTATAAATATAAAATTTGTATACAATATAGATTTAAGTAAATTCACATCTCTTTTTTCTGCAATATGGTTTGCATTTTTTTTATTGTTAATAATATACATGTTTTTTGTTGTTGGGGCACTTTTTATGACAGTGTTCAAAATGTAATCTCCAAATTGGGAGAGAACGTCGTATCCAACCGCCACTTTTTAAGGGGATTTTTGGAATTTGTTTGCAACCACTAACCAGTTAACAAATTATTCTATCGATTTTTGGGGTACAGAAAACGGAAACTATCTTTAAAATCCACTTTTTTAATGGTTTTTGGACTTTATTTCCCTTCTAAAAAAATCCTCCCCTTCTGAAAATAGAAGAATCCTGTTATAGTTGCCACTGTGTATGTACAATGACTATGTTGGAGGAGTTGACAAGATCAGATGGACATGACTGAGGATGTCATCGTATACAAAAAATGCCTGATTTTTCATAAAATAAATATCCTGGAATAATATGAAGTACATTGTATATGTCCATCATCATTCATATGTTCTCCACTTTACTAGGTAGGTAAAATTAAATTATTGGTTATATTGAATCAGAAAAAGTGGCAGTCGGATACGACATTCTACCCCCAAATTGTGTAAAGCAGTTGCTTTACAAATTTTGGAGATGACATTTTGAACAACACTGCCTCTGCCATTTATAAGTACAACACACCATATTTGTCTGACGTCAATATATTTTTTTAAATATGATGTATCAGCAAACACCCTCTTTTAACAAAGATGACAGTATACAACAACGGACAACAAAGATGGCAGTATACAACAACGGACAACAAAGATGACACACAGACAAAACTGCTGGAGTACAGCACTGCTGATTGCATGGATATGCCACAGACTTCAGTTTTGACTTCTGTGCAAATACCATTAGCTGAAAGGTCCCCAAATATGAATAAACTGAAAGAATGTCAAATCCAACCGCCACCTTTCTCGCAAACTATGACAAATATCACTAAGTCTACTGCAAAATATGACAGAGGATAGGAGAACGGAGAGGAAAATGTAGTCAAGTAAGATTTGGAAAAAATTAATGTTATTGTTGGATATTTTGTGTTTGAGCAATAAATTTGTGCACATCACATCTTTTGATATTTGGCCATTTTGCTGTCTGCTAAAACTACATGCATATAGCAGTGGTTGGACAAGTGTGCAAAAGCGGTGGTTGGATTTGACATTCTTGCTGAATAACCATCGCTTTCATAAAATATCCATGTTTCTAGTAAACATGGTATGGACTATGGTTAGGTTCGTGAAAAATCACGAAACTGGTGCAGTACAAAACAATGCAAAAATAACAAAACAGAATTAAGTTAAGTTCCATCTTACTGGACTAATCTATATTTTGATATTATTATCTTTAGACGATTTCGGTAATATAATAACTCATCTTTACAAATCCATATACTTATTATTTCAAAGTTATCAAAGACTGAAAATGAGCATAAAACCTTTCTTTGCTGTCGACATCTGCCATTTTGTGCACTGAACTTAGCTACATGTATCTTGAGCTGAGGTCAAAGGTCAGTTAAGTTTAGTACGGTGTAACAGATTGTTAAGGTTGGAAAGAGACGGGAACCACACAATATTAACGTTAAGCACAGGCAGCTGGCACCAGACTGAAGCTAGCCGCGAATTGGGCCAGAAAAGCCATCCGCAATTGGCAGCCGCGAATTCGCGGTTGGGAATTCCCAAGAGCGAATTCACAGCCGCGAATTCAGAAAACGGGAATGAGCGACACAATTTACTGACGTTGGTCAAATTATTAACAGTTAATTTTACCTATTACCTTTTATTTAAATGTACTTTTTGTTAAATAATCATAAAGAACATGTCAATGCCCTCACTTCATTCCTGTTAAAGCAAATTTGGCGCATTAATTAGTGTCTAATTAGACCGTGTTTAAAGGGACAAATATTAGAATGTGTCTGCACTTTTTCAGGCCTTTTCTTATTTTTTGTACAAAGAGGGGTTCACTAAAAACAAAATGTACCAAACATCTTAGAAATATTAATATTTTATTTGATAATCATAAAGAACATGTCATTGTCCACACTTAATTTCCGTTAAGGCAAATTTGGCCCATTAATTAGTGTCTAATTAGACCGTGTTTAAAGGGACAAATATTGGAATGTGTCTGCACTTTTTCTGGCATTTTCTTCTTTTTTGTACATAAAGTGGTTCACTAAAAACAAAATGTACCAAACATCTCTTAGAAATATTAATTTTTTATTTGATAATCATAAAGAACATGTCAATGCCCACACTTAATTTCCGTTAAGGCAAATTTGGCCCATTAATTAGTGTCTAATTAGACCGTGTTTAAAGGGACAAATATTGGAATGTGTCTGCACTTTTTCTGGCCTTTTCTTATTTTTTCTACAAAAAGGGGTTCACTAAAAACAAAATGTACCAAACATCTCTTAGAAATATTAATTTTTAATTTGATAATCATAAAGAACATGTCATTGTCCACACGTAATTTCCGTTAAGGCAAATTTGGACCATTAATTAGTGTCTAATTAGACCGTGTTTAAAGGGACAATTTTCGACTGTCTGCACTTTTTCTGGCCTTTTCTTATTTTTTCTACAAAAAGGGGTTCACTAAAAACAAAATGTATCCAAACATCTCTTAGAAATATTAATTTTTTATTTGATAATCATAAAGAACATGTCAATGCCCACACTTAATTTCCGTTAAGGCAAATTTGGCCCATTAATTAGTGTCTAATTAGATCGTGTTTAAAGGGACAATTTTCGAAGGTGTCTGCACTTTTTCACGCATTTCTTTTTTTTTTTTACAAAAAGGGGTTCACTAAAAACATATTTATATATTTATGTGTTCGATAACATTTTCAAAGATAATGTCTTTCAAAATTAATACAAGGTAGGGACAACAATACATTTACACAGTATTTGTAAATGTTTCTTTTGGAAAAATAATCCCAGCTATGTCATCAGTTAGATGCTTTTTAAAAGTAGTACCGGTATTGCTCCATGTTTCAGTGAACATTAATTTTTGATGTGACTTATGCGTTATACCTTTTTGCTATATACATGTATATTTTGCCTGATGTACTATGTAATACACCTGTCAATCAAACAGTATGGATTGACCAATAAGGTTTGGTAATTGACAACTTTTGCTATTGACCATTTTGTAATTTACATTTGTTCATAAACTTTTGTTAATGCCATTTCTCAGCTTTGAGTCAAATCACTAAAATAGTGCTGGGATGGTTCACCGACCAAAACTACAGTCTTTTTGCCATATTGGTTATTAAACAATCATTGCGGGAACTTTATTGATGCTTTTTGATTGAAAACTTATACACATTGTGCCATTTGCTGACTGTTAACTCACCGTGAAAGTTTTGGTTAAAGGCTAGCAAATATTCAGTGTTTCACTGACGGTTTCCCCAGATTAAAAATTAAAGAAATAAAATATATAAATAGTTCCAAGCACTACACTAAAATGACCGAGTAAAGAAGAAACAATATTCCATTTGTTGCTTGTTTCTTGGTTTTTCCTAAACAGGATGCAACAGATTATAAAAACATTCTCACAATTTATTTTAGGGTGATCTTCAAATTAATTAACAGAATTATGCATGGTGAAATTAGTGTAAAATGGAAAAATTAGTAATAAAAAAAAATTGAGTGTCTATTATTTGGCAAAACCATGTTTATTAATCTTTCCCAATGAGACACATTTATTTCTTATGCCTAATGTTTACTTGTCCTATGAAGACAGTCTGTATAATAATTGTATTGATTTTCTTTATATATTACCTAATATTCATGGTTTACATATTGAATATTCGCTGTCTATATTTTTAATATTATCTATATACCTAATATTCATGTTTAATTGAATATTAATTGTCTATATTTTGAATATTCATAATATGTTGGAAAAATATTTATTGCCAGAGCAATGTTGGTGGTTTACATTGTACCAGTCTGTCAATACAGATGTTTATATTTATGAAATACTATGAACGATCCGTCCATTATTTTTATATAAAATCAAAATAATTTATAAACAAGACTTGAACTGTAAGAAACATTTGATAGTATAGTGTAGGAATAAATCAAATATGCCTTGAAATGTTTGTTTTATAATGTAAAGGGAAGTTACAACAATTTGGTTATGTATGTTCATATCAAACCTCTAGTTATCAAGAAATATATAAGTGACCTGTGAAAGTTTTATCACAATAGGAAAAGCACTTCAGTCTTTAGAATTATTTTCCTCAAACTTTACACCAAGTAAGTTTTTAAATAATAATTTGTCAATTTGATAATTATGTTATTACCAAAGTTGTACCTTCCCTTATCATGGTTTGAAACATTTAGCAAAGATTAAGTGCCTTAAAATTGTTAGTATATTACTGGTACCATGGTAAGTGCCTTGAAATGTTTATTTCACTTGAAGAAACTAAATTATCAAGGATAAAGTTTTTATTTGCAAGATATACATGTAAATTTGTGAAATTGGACAATCATTATGTGTTGAACTTTACTAATAAAGCCCTGAATTCTAACTAATTGTGATTTTCTGAGTATACGTATTTACTATAATAACGCTTGGTAACTTTAAAACTTGGAATCATATTTTTAGGCACTGAAATATTGATAACCAATGCATTTATAAATGTTGGCAAAGTAATAGGTAGTTCAATTTTATGCAGAGACTCCAACAATGTTGTCAATACATCGCAATATTGTCACCATATAAAGAAAGAGTAATGTCCAAAAAAAATCAGAATTGCATCAAACCTTTTTCCATCAAATATTACATTTTACAAAATATATCCCCAAAATACGTTTTATTTGTTTGGCGTTACCAATTAGATGCAACCAATGTTAACAATTTAAGTATTTTATTAAATTAATATAAAACATGTAACATATGGGGGCAGTATTTTGATAATTACCCTTAATAACATTTGTAGCAATGAATAATTCATGATATTCTATTTCCATCCTATGCGAAACTAAAAACAAATCACGTGGAATAGCATTGCACATGCGCAAGTGGTTGACAGTTTGATGACTCTTCGATGAGGGCGTTTCAGTTTAGACTGGTCCGGCTTCCTTTTTTACATGCATGGTACACAGCGAGTCGAGTCACTCGACCGCATGACCACGTGATTTGCGCGCATTCTATACAAACTAGAAAACCGCCACGAGTGAAAAGGTAAGTCGTTATGTTATCAATCAATAAACATCGAAAAAATAAGTAAACTGCAAGTAAAAATATCAAAATCTGACTAATTAGTAAGTATTAATAATTCGTCAGTGTTAAAAATAAGACAAATATTCAGTCTAGAATGTTTTATATCTAAATTCGAAAATGGTCGCCTGCGTGAAAGTGATATGTAACGTAGAATTCGAGTCAACTCGTACCCCCAACCAACTCGTACTCGTATATTAGAAGAAATGGAATTTTGGTGTGTCGTTTTTACCCGTAACTTTTGAAAACCTTAAAAAATATTATTAGAATAAATTAAGTTGAATTTCCCAGGCTTTAAAATTAGCCTATATGAAAATTCCCAATTTTTAAGAAAATAAACAAATTTTAATTTTAATTTTGGTGTGTCGTTTTTACCTGTAACTTTTGAAAACCTAAAAAAACATTATTAGAATTTAAAATTATATGAAAATTCCCAATTTTTAAGAAAATCAAATTAAAAACAATATTATTTTGGTGTTGTTTTTACCCGTAACGTTTAAAACCTTGCAATAATTTGCATGATATTATTTGAATAAATTTAATTAAGGACATGATATGTAATCTCTCTTTTGAACGTGTGGTGGCCCTGAAAAGGGCCGTTGGTTTTGTTTAGAGACTGGCTGGTCCGTTGAGGTGACTGCACGCAGCCAGTAGTAGTAGGGGGTGTTAACCCAAAAAAAAATTTAGATGCCCCCCTCAAAATATGTACCAACCTAGTATAAGAAACAAGGAAAAAATACTCAAAAAATAATTTGAGAGCGTTAACATGTAACAGCATGGCATCCTGGGCCCATATTCATAAAAGCCTGCTAAACTAGCAGCCAACTAGGCCTTTGCAGGCTGCTAAATGCCTAGTTGCCTGCTCCATAGTTTCTTGCTATTTTCATATTCATAAAACCCTGCTAGGGACAGTGCCAGATAGTTGTCAACTAGGATTTAGTTGGTTGTTAACTTAGCAGTTGGCATTGTTCCAAACCACAAAACACAATATGGGTAAGTTTCACTTTCAATATGAGTGGCATGTTTATGTGTCTAACAATAGAGCTGTGCATGCACGAACTGTGTGTGTGCGCCTATCGAATGCAATGTACAGGCAGTACTATGTTCTCAGCATCGTGAACACAGAGTCAAACATACAAATGAAGGGTTTAGTTGTCAACTAGTGACTTAGAGGTACCCAAGATCACCTCTAAAGTTAGCAGACAACTTAGCAGTCCACTAAGCTTAGCGGCATTTTATGAATAACACTTAGTATCCAACTAGGCTTAATTGGCAGTTAGGGGCCAATTTAGTTGCCAACTAGGCTTAGCAGGCTTTTATGAATATGGGCCCTGACTTCTTGTAGAGATTACCTGTATACCGTCGTTGGGGCACCAGTCTATTTTAAAACAGTGATAGGGAAGCAATTAATTTAAAGTACTTTCTCATGTTTACATACAGGTTGAAATTTTAGCATACTATTCCATGACAACCTTTCAATTGCCTTATGAAACAAAAAATCTGATTAAAAAGTAACATTTATATGAATAAAACAGTGTTCTCGTGGGTTTATATGGGTTGCAACTGAAGATTTTATTTCATTATTGTATCCAACTTATTTTATCCTGGATTAATATAAAATTGATATTTGCTTTTAACATTCTTCTAGAAAAGAATTAATTAATAAAATAGTATGAATGTAAAATAGTAGTTATTGGCTTCAGTATTTGAACCTTAGCAAGTTCTTTCTCAGAGAAAGAACCGCTAAGTTTGAGATGTAAGGCCACAAAGTATTATTTTGCATTTATATAATACGGGTCCTTTAGGTTGGTAAGCAGTTTGCAACAGCCAATTATCTATTTATAAAATAATACAAAAGTATATTTATATACATCTAACCAACATTAATTAAAACCCTAACGCACTAGACCCTAGTTGCTGGGTACCATCCTCAATCCTTCAAAATCCTCCGATTGCCCCACCCCAAAAAATGCATTCATCCTCAATCCTCCAAAATTTTGCACTGTGCTCAAAATAAGTGGTGCTCACCTCCTCAATCCTCCAAAATCCTCCAACCATAAAAACAGTGCTGGGACGGGGAGGGGAGGGGAGGGGAGGGAGGGGAGGGGAGGGGAGGGGAGGGAGGGAGGAAATGGCTCATACGTGTACCATTGAATTGACTGCGTTATTGCAGTCGTATTCAAGCAATCATAATCATTGCCTTGAGGAAAGGGAGTGGGGTAGGGACGGATGGTAGGGACTGGTATAGGGTAGGGTAGGGGTTGGAATTTATTCATTTATGTATTTTTTTGTTTTAATATTTTTTTTAAATTTTTTGTATATATATATTTTTTTTTTTTTAAATATTTTTTTTTATTTAGGCCTATTTTTTTAATTTTTAATTTTTTTTTATTTATTTATTTATTTATTTAAATATTTTTTTTGACATGGCTGCATGTATGTATGTACAGCACTGTGAAACAGATGGAGTACCAGTACCTTGCAACTCCTACCACACCAGTCCTCCAAAATCCTCATGTTTTTCAAACACCATTCATCCTCAATCCTCCAAAATCCTCATGTTTTTCAAACACCATTCATCCTCAATTCTCCATAATCCTCATGTTTTTCAAACACCATTCATCCTCAATCCTCCAAAATCCTCCAAAACTGCAATGAGGATTTTGGAGGATTGAGGAGTGTTGGGGCTCATGGTTTAGCAGGGATTTTGGATTGTACAATGCCAAAATGTATTTCTGTAAATGATACATTAGATCTAGGCCTAATACTCTTGAACAATTTCTGCTTGCAGATGTGAAGCATCATCTTTAGATATAGTAAGATTTACGATGACATGTATTGTAATAATCTCTGATGGTGTGTGTGTGGGGGTGAATAAGTAGGCATGTGGAAACATACATGTTGGGCCTATGTGGGAAAAAGTCCAAAGGGGTAGAATGTTTGCATCCGACCGCCAAGTTTATCATTCAATATAACCAATAATGTAATATGAAATTGCTTACCTAGTAAGCACTGGTGTAAATCCGTGATGAAAAGTGGAGGGAGGGTGGAGAAGAATGTCGATTCTGACCACCACTTTTAAGAGTTTTAGGGAAAATTTTTTTTCCAGTTAAAAATTATTCTATCGATTTTTCGGGTACAGAAAGTGAAAACAATCTTTTTATATCCACTTTTTGATGGTTTTGGACTTTATTTCCTTTAAAAAAAATCCTCCTCTTCAGAAAATAGACGGATCTTATAGTTGCCACCAAGCATCTACAATGACCGTGTTGGTCACTAATGGGGAGATCACAAGATCAGACTGACATGACTGAGGAAGTCATTGTATACCCAAATGCCTGATTTTTCATGAAATAAATATCCTGGAATAGGCTAATTTGAAGTATTTCCATCTTCATCCATATGTTCTCCACCTTACTGGGTAGGTAAGATTACATTATTGGTTATATTAAATGAGAAAAAGTGGTGGTCGGATACGAAATTCTACCCATATATCCCCCTGGATGTATGCCGCCTTTGCTGAACTTTAGTGGCAAGTACCTATAGTGGTCAAAACCAGTCAACTGCCTGTTGACCCAAATGTGCACACAGGGGTATTTTTGACTGGTTTTTATTTTCAGTTTGACCACACTCAACAATACAAGATAATGCTTTTACCAGTCAAAAGCAGTCGACCCATTTTGACCTGTAAATGTACTTACAACATGCAAGGTTTGACAGTGTTTTTTTTTTTAAGTGCACTAAACATACCTTGGCAGGTATAGGCCTATCAACCTTTTGACGAAATTTTCACACTCAAAATCACAGATCTAAGTCACAGATCAAAGATGTACGCAAGGTCACTAAAAAATGTATTTTTTTTTAACACTATTATCTTGGTCAAAATTTAGACCATTTTAATTTTTTTTTGTATCTCTAAAAACTGTGGGCTTCTACTGGGGACCACAAATAAATGAATTCAGTTCAGCAGCAAATGTGAAAATCACATTTTGCTAACCTATCATCTTGATCTGCAATATAAACTTGAATTATTGGTTTCCATTCCTAATCTTTTTTATAACAATTATTAGCTGATGGAGTTTGCAGACCAACCCTCCCAAGGCCTACCTCCCTTGCTGTTTTGTTTGAAGAAGTAACATCCGAGTCTTCAACAGCTGAGACAGACTGTATAATCCAAGTTGAGTTTCATATTTTATGTAAATAAGATTGTAAGTGATGTAAAGTAGGCCTGGGTTATTATATTTTTAAGTACACCATTGCAAGTAATCTCACACGCACAGGAAGTGGATCCTTAAAATATTGCGCTGATTCCACCGGTGACGACGGTTTGGCGACACACCGGTGATGCGACGATTCGGGTGGCGCGGCGATTCGGGTGATGCGGCGATTCGGGCAGCGCGGTGATACGGGCGACGCGGCGATACGGGCGACGCGGCGATACGGGCGACGCGGCGATACGGGTGGCGCGGCGATTCAGGTGGTGCGGCAATACAGGTGGTGCGGCGATACAGGTGGTGCGGTGATACAGGTGGTGCGGCGATACAGGTGGTGCGGCGATACAGGTGGTGCGGCGATACAGGTGGTGCGGCGATACGTGAGGTGCGGCGATATCGGGTGGTGCGCGATCTGGTTGTGCGGGCGATACCGGTGGTGCGGCGACACGGGTGGTGCGGACATACGGGTGGTGCGGCGATTCGGTGGTGCGGATACACAGGTGCGAAGGGGCCTGAACACATAGCATTCGAGGCATGTGGGGTCCTACTACTGGCCAGGGTAAACTCAGTCTCAGCTGGCTGTCGATCTTAAAGGTGCATCGGGCCTGCACCTCCAGTATAGGAGCAGTGGTATCGGTGTGATCACAAATGGTCGATTTAACAGTAGTAGCTCCTTTATGCAATCGTACAGAAAAGGGCCGTTGCTGAGTAGGTAGGGGCGCCCCTTCGGGGTGGACTGAAAGCTACACTTTTGTAGGACGATGGGCGAAGACCCGAAAGGCGCGTGGGGGCTGGTATCCTGGGACCTGCACGTGGTAGCCCTGCTTTAAACTAACCTTACCAGGATGATGTCGGCAAAATTAAATATTAGAAGCTTGCAGTGGTGTACTTATTACTGAATTGATAAAGGATGCTTTTAGTTACCTGATTTTTTTTAAAGGATGAATTTGTTTGATAACATGTATTATTATGTTGTAGACTGGTAAACAATAATTTGCTATGTTCATGATCTGTAATATTATAATATTGAGAAAAGATAAGTATTCAAACATAAGGCCATAAAGAAAAGTCTCCTGTTTGTGGTCTCTGTGCATATTACCTCACACCCACTCTGCCACTCATCAGCAGTTTTAGTTTTTTTTTTTTTGTTACAGAAACGATATCCAATTACAGCCAAATTGTTCGATTGATTGCTTTGTGTAAAAAAACTTTTACAGCATAAGAATATTTGTCCAATTAGGACCCTCTCTTAGCCACCCTACTTTGTTTTTGGCAAATTTGATCTGGTTCCAATAACTCACATATTTCACTTGTTTGCCAAAAATTATTAGTAAAAAAGTTGCATCACTGCACTGATTTTGGAAGCCATCCAATGAGTAGAACCTTGAGACTTGTTTTTTGCCTTAATGTATCTTCCCTTTAATGTCAAATCTGATGTAATTTAAAAACAAGAAGTCATGTGAGTTTCTTAAAATATTCATGTACTACTTGGCTAATGATGGTTTTAATCTTTATTAGAAATATATTTTTCTCTGAGGTTCTTTCATTTTTAAGAAAAGACTATTTTTAGTTTAAATTTAGGAAAGAGTACTTGATCCTGAAATCCACATTCTGCATTTGAGAAGAAAATATCTGAAGGTAATTTTACTATTTTCTTGTAAACAACACAACATAATAAGCTGAAACATTCACAGTTTGATTTATTTGATATATATTTATTTATTTATTCAAAGAGAGTAAACAAATTCTTAGGAATAGTTTTGCCATCATTGCCAATATTATAGTTTATTTGTGACCCGCTTGTTAAAATGAGTCACAAGTCGCAAATTTGAAAAATTGAGATTTCTATGTGGTTGGAAAGAGTACACCATCAGATTTAATTTGGTATTTGTTAGAGGTGTTTGGTATTTGTTTGAGGTCCCATTCAAAAAGAAAACAAATGATAGAAATGAAACGACCTTTACTCACAAAAAAAAATTATTGAGTTTAATATTTTATTGATTGAAATTTATGTCAATTTTAATCAATAAAATATATAACTCTATAGCAATCACAATTTTTCAAATTTATGACTTGTGATTCATTTTCACAGACTGTCACATTTGGTCATGTAAAATAACTGAGGTGATCAACCTTGACATCCTTGTCGAATCTGCACTGTGGAACAGCAATTTATTAATTTTATTGTAGTGATCTTAGGGGAAATGTCCACTTCTCCAATAATTCATAAAATTGCACTTGGTGAACTAGATAGAATGATCATGCAATGTTATAATTAATCATTATTTGTACTTAACCCTAACTACCCCATATCCTCCAAAATCCTCAAAAGGACACTTTTTAAATTCATCACTTTTGGAAACTGGTACTTTCACCTCTTCAAATGGGACAAAATTACTACCTGGCAAGAAGTACAGGCCATAAGTGCTGAAAATGAAAGATCAACGAAAATGCATGATTCTTCTTGAATATGTTTCCAAAAGTTCACCGGAAGATTTGAGGATTAAGGAAGGTTCCAAGCCAGAATACCTAGAGGGGTTAGGGTTAAGGAGTGACACCTTTGGTAATTTTTAGGGAAAATGATGATCAACAGTGCATGGAAATCAGAGTGCTAGTTTTAGATTAACTTGATGAGTGAAATAATACACCACATGAGGTCATATTACTGATGCTGCTGCATATAATGAGCAAGTTATTTTGTTCATCTTTTACTAGGACACCAATTTCCATGCCATGTTGAAAGTCTGCTCTGATCATGACAATATTGTCCAGTGATCATTTACTACAATCCAAATGAATCAAATTAAGTAATGATTTAATGTGATATAAAAATTCTAAAATTATTGGAATTTTAAATTAGTAAAAATACTGAAGAAACTGAGTGTATAGATAGTTCTTGCTGGAAAAATGTTTTTTATGCTAAAATATATTGAGTAGATGCATTTAAATAATTACTGTACCATATTCAGCAAATTGTTTTACATGAAGATAAATGATTGTATCATCCAAATGAATAAAATTAAGTAATGGTTTAATGTGATATAAAAATGAATTTGAAGAATTTGCTAGTAATTCTAAAAATTATTGATTTTTAAATTAGTAAAAAGGAGTAAATGTTGAAACTTATTGAAGGCTTCTTGCTTGGAATTTTTTGTTTGCACAAGATGCTAGCTTATGCTAAAATATATTTAGTAGATGCTTTGCATAAATGATTACTCATACATTATTAAACAAATTGTTTTTTACATGAAGATAAATGATTGTATCTGGCACTATTTATGTCCAAATACAGTTTTTAAATAAAACAGTTTCGTATATGATTTTGTGGATATCGGTAGATGATGACTTCTTATCCTTCTCTTACCCCTCTCTGTGAATTTGAAACAAATGAAAACATTACAAGGGTTAAGTCTTACTCTCATATGAACAGATTCAAAAGGATAAGTCTTGGAAATCATTTCTTTAAATTTGCATTTGTGAAAAAAAGTTTAATAATTTTATGTCAATTTCAAGAGAAAACATCGCAAGACTTGCCCTTTGTGATTTTTTTAAAACATTTTATTCGTATAATTTGCCAAAATTTTGAAATAAATGTACAAGACTTTTTACAAATGTTCTCAATTTTTTATATTTTTAAATGGGCCAATTATGAATAAAACTTACAAGGGGTAAGTCTTGGCAATTTTTGTCAGCAAGATTTTGGCAAATTATACCCATTTTCAAAATACAAAATATAAAAATTCACAAGGGGTAAGTCTTGCATCGGATAGGTCTTGAAAAACAACAAAGGTTACACAGATATGACCCCAATTTGACCTTGTCTTCCGGGTGTTGAAGTGAAAAGTATTTGAGGGCTCGAAAAATACAAACTATAGAGGGCGCTATACACATTTAGTGGTTAGAAAATTTGTCCATTTGACTTACCGTAGTTTCAGTTTGGTCGTGCTTTTGGCGCCCCCAATATTCTTTCTATTGCAGTCCAATATCCGACAAGATGGAACTTAATGAGCTCATTTCTGTCCGACTGATAGGCATGCAAACAAGTGCACGGCTTTCATTTATCTGTAAACAGTGTCGTACGTGATAAGTTAAATTGATTGGTAAGATAAGTCATAATTATAATTTATTTCAGTCATAATTATCAAATATTAAGTCAAAATTATGATATAAAAAGTCATAATTATGCTAAGTCATAATTACGACATAATAAGTAATAATTATTGGATGTTAAGTCGGATATGGAATCGGAGTGGCACTTAAAGGGACATTATCGTAAAAATAGACGGCATGGAATCGGAGTGACACTTAAAGGGACACTCGTCACAATCGACAGGGCATGGAATCGGAGTGACACTTAAAGGGACACTGTCGTCACAATCAACAGAGTATGGAATTGGAGTGGCCGAGCGGTCTAGCTTACCGGATTCAAGTTCTGGTGTTAGCATGCAACATAATGTGGGTTCGAATCACGGCCGTGACACTTGTGTCCTTGAGCAAGACACTTAATCATAATTGCTTCTCTCCACCCAGGGGTTAAATGGGTACCTGTGAAGGCAGAGTTGGTTTGCTCTATATGCGCTAGAAATGGCAGCAATTGAGCTGTATACTCCCCAGGGAGCTGAGATGGTTTCAGGAATGATTTATGAGCCTTATGAGCCTTATGAGCCTTATGAGCAGGGATAATAATATAATGCGCCTTGAGCACCACTTAGTTGGTGGATACGTGCGCTATATAAATCCACACATTATTATTATTATTATTATTATTTTAAAGGGACATTATCGTCAAAATGGACAGGGCACTTAAAGGGACACTATTGTCACAATCAACAGGGCATGGAATCGGAGTGGCACTTAAAGGGACATTATCGTCAAAATAGACAGGGCATGAAATCGGAGTGACACTTAAAGGGACACTATTGTCACAATCAACAGGGCATGGAATCGGAGTGGCACTTAAAGGGACATTATCATCAAAATAGACAGGGCATGGAATCGGAGTGGCACTTAAAGAGACACTGTCATCACAATCGACAGGGCATGGAATCGGAGTGACACTTAAAGGGACATTATCGTCAAAATAGACAGGGCATGAAATCGGAGTGACACTTAAAGGGACACTATTGTCACAATCAACAGGGCATGGAATCGGAGTGGCACTTAAAGGGACATTATCATCAAAATAGACAGGGCATGGAATCGGAGTGACACTTAAAGAGACACTGTCGTCACAATCGACAGGGCATGGAATCGGAGTGACACTTAAAGGGACATTATCATCAAAATAGACAGAGCATGGAATTGGAGTGACATTTTAAAGGGACATTATCGTCAAAATAGACAGGGCATGGAATCAGGGTGGCACTTAAAGGGACATTATCATAAAAATAGACAGGGCATGGAAGCGGAGTGGCACTTAAAGAGACACTATCGTCACAATCGAAACAGGGCATGGAATCGGAGTGACACTTAAAGGGACATTATCATCAAAATAGACAGGGCATGGAATCAGGGTGGCACTTAAAGGGACATTATCATCAAAATAGACAGGGCATGGAATCGGAGTGACACTTAAAGGGACACTCGTCACAATCGACAGGGCATGGAATCGGAGTGACACTTAAAGGGACACTGTCGTCACAATCGACAGAGCATGGAATTGGAGTGACATTTTAAAGGGACATTATCGTCAAAATGGACAGGGCATGGAATCGGAGTGACACTTAAAGGGACACTATTGTCACAATCAACAGGGCATGGAATCGGAGTGGCACTTAAAGGGACATTATCATCAAAATAGACAGGGCATAGAATCAGGGTGGCACTTAAAGGGACACTATTGTCACAATCAACAGGGCATGGAATCGGAGTGACACTTAAAGGGACACTATTGTCACAATCAACAGGGCATGGAATCGGAGTGACACTTAAAGGGACATTATCATCAAAATAGACAGGGCATGGAATCGGAGTGACACTTAAAGGGACACTATTGTCACAATCAACAGGGCATGGAATCGGAGTGGCACTTAAAGGGACATTATCATCAAAATAGACAGGGCTTGGAATCGGAGTGGCACTTAAAGAGACACTGTCGTCACAATCGACAGGGCATGGAATCGGAGTGACACTTAAAGGGACACTATTGTCACAATCAACAGGGCATGGAATCGGAGTGGCACTTAAAGGGACATTATCATCAAAATAGACAGGGCTTGGAATCGGAGTGGCACTTAAAGAGACACTGTCGTCACAATCGCCAGGGCATGGAATCGGAGTGACACTTAAAGGGACATTATCATCAAAATAGACAGAGCATGGAATTGGAGTGACATTTTAAAGGGACATTATCGTCAAAATAGACAGGGCATGGAATCAGGGTGGCACTTAAAGGGACATTATCATAAAAATAGACAGGGCATGGAAGCGGAGTGGCACTTAAAGAGACACTGTCGTCACAATCGACAGGGCATGGAATCGGAGTGACACTTAAAGGGACATTATCATCAAAATAGACAGGGCATGGAATCAGGGTGGCACTTAAAGGGACATTATCATCAAAATAGACAGGGCATGGAATCGAGTGACACTTTAAAGGACACCCCACAATCGACAGGGCATGGAATCGGAGGACACTAAAGGGACACTGTCGTCACAATCGACAGAGCATGGAATTGGAGTGACATTTAAAGGGACATTATCGTCAAAATGGACAGGGCGGCGGAATCGGAGGACACTTAAAGGGACACTATTTGTCACAATCAACAGGGCATGGAATCGGAGTTGCACTTAAAGTGACATTATCATCAAAATAGACAGGGCATAGAATCAGGGTGGCACTTAAAGGGACACTATTGTCACAATCAACAGGGCATGGAATCGGAGTGGCACTTAAAGGGACATTATCATCAAAATAGACAGGGCATGGAATCGGAGTGACACTTAAAGGGACACTATTGTCACAATCAACAGGGCATGGAATCGGAGTGACACTTAAAGGGACATTATCATCAAAATAGACAGGGCATGGAATCGGAGTGACACTTAAAGGGACACTATTGTCACAATCAACAGGGCATGGAATCGGAGTGGCACTTAAAGGACATTATCATCAAAATAGACAGGGCTTGGAATCGGAGTGGCACTTAAAGAGACACTGTCGTCACAATCGACAGGGCATGGAATCGGAGTGACACTTAAAGGGACACTATTGTCACAATCAACAGGGCATGGAATCGGAGTGGCACTTAAAGGGACATTATCATCAAAATAGACAGGGCTGGGAATCGGAGTGGCACTTAAAGAGACACTGTCGTCACAATCGACAGGGCATGGAATCGGAGTGACACTTAAAGGGACATTATCATCAAAATAGACAGAGCATGGAATTGGAGTGACATTTTAAAGGGACATTATCGTCAAAATAGACAGGGCATGGAATCAGGGTGGCACTTAAAGGGACATTATCATCAAAATAGACAGGGCATGGAATCGGAGTGGCACTTAAAGAGACACTGTCGTCACAATCGACAGGGCATGGAATCGGAGTGACACTTAAAGGGACACTATCATCAAAATAGACAGGGCATGGAATCGAGGACACTTTAAAGGGACACTGTCGTCACAATCGACAGAGCATGGAATTGGAGTGACATTTTAAAGGGACATTATCGTCAAAATGGACAGGGCATGGAATCGGAGTGACACTTAAAGGGACACTATTGTCACAATCAACAGGGCATGGAATCGGAGTGGCACTTAAAGGGACATTATCATCAAAATAGACAGGGCATGGAATCGGAGTGGCACTTAGCGAGGACACATTATCGTCAAAATAGACAGGGCATGGAATCGGAGTGGCACTTAAAGGGACATTATCGTCAAAATAGACAGGGCATGGAATCGGAGTGACACTTAAAGGGACATTATCATCAAAATAGACAGGGCATAGAATCAGGGTGGCACTTAAAGGGACACTATTGTCACAATCAACAGGGCATGGAATCGGAGTGGCACTTAAAGGGACATTATCATCAAAATAGACAGGGCATGGAATCGGAGTTTCACTTAAAGGGACATTATCATCAAAATAGACAGGGCATAGAATCAGGGTGGCACTTAAAGGGACATTATCATCAAAATAGACAGGGCATGGAATCGGAGCGGCACTTAAAGGGACACTATTGTCACAATCAACAGGGCATGGAATCGGAGTGGCACTTAAAGGGACATTATCATCAAAATAGACAGGGCATGGAATCAGGGTGGCACTTAAAGGGACATTATCATAAAAATAGACAGGGCTTGGAACCGGAGTGGCACTTAAAGGGACATTATCATCAAAATAGACAGGGCATGGAATCGGAGTGGCACTTAAAGAGACACTGTCGTCACAATCGACAAAGCATGGAATCGGAGTGACACTTAAAGGGATATTATCATCAAAATAGACAGGGCATGGAATCGGAGTGGCACTTAAAGGGACACTGTCGTCACAATCAAACGCGGTCCAATTTAATTAATAATTAATCAATGGGCCAAATTTGCATGTTCTTTATGATTATCAAATAAAAAATTAATATTTCTAAGAGATGTTTGGTACATTTTGTTTTTAGTGAACCCCTTTTTGTAAAAAAAAATAAGAAATGCGTGAAAAAGTGCAGACACCTTCGAAAATTGTCCCTTAAACACGATCTAATTAGACACTAATTAATGGTCCAAATTTGCCTTAACGGAAATTATGTGGGCATTGACATGTTCTTTTTATGATTATCAAATAAAAATTAATATTTCTAAGAGATGTTTGGATACATTTTTATTTTTTATTGAACCCTTTTGTAGAAAAATAAGAAAAAGGCCAGAAAGTGCTGGACACATTCCAATATTTGTTCCTTTAAATGCGGTCTAATTAGACACTAATTATCGGGGGCCATATTTGCCTTAACGGAAATTAAGTGTGACAATGACATGTTCTTTATGATTATCAAATTAAAATTAATATTTCTAAGAGATGTTTGCACATTTTGTTTATAGTGAACCCATTTGTAGAAAAATAAGAAATGCGTGAAAAAGTGCAGACATTCCTGAATGTTTGTCCCTTTAAACACGGTCTAATTAGACACTACATCAATGGGCCAAATTTGCCTTTAACGGAAATTAAGTGTGGACAATGACATGTTCTTTATGATTATCAAATTAAAATTAATATTTTCTAAGAGATGTTTGGTACATTTTGTTTTTAGTGAACCCTTTTGTAGAAAAAAATAAGAAAATGCCAGAAAAAGTGCAGACATTATTCCAATATTTGTCCCTTTAAACACGGTCTAATTAGACACTAATTAATCGGGCCAAATTTGCCTAACGGAAATTATGTGGCATTGACATGTTCTTTATGATTATCAAATAACAAATTAATATTTCTAAGAGATGTTTGGTACATTTTGTTTTTAGTGAACCACTTTATGTACAAAAAAGATGAAAATGCCAGAAAAAGTGCAGACACATTCCAATATTTGTCCCTTTAAACACGGTCTAATTAGACACTAATTAATGGGCCAAATTTGCCTTAACGGAAATTAAGTGTGGGCATTGACATGTTCTTTATGATTATCAAATAAAAAATTAATATTTCTAAGAGATGTTTGGTACATTTTGTTTTTAGTGAACCACTTTATGTACAAAAAAGAAGAAAATGCCAGAAAAAGTGCAGACACATTCCAATATTTGTCCCTTAAAACACGGTCTAATTAGACACTAATTAATGGGCCAAATTTGCCTTAACGGAAATTAAGTGTGGACAATGACATGTTCTTTATGATTATCAAATAAAAAATTAATATTTCTAAGAGATGTTTGGTACATTTTGTTTTTAGTGAACCCCTCTTTGTACAAAAAATAAGAAAAGGCCTGAAAAAGTGCAGACACATTCTAATATTTGTCCCTTTAAACATGGTCTAATTAGACACTAATTAATGCGCCAAATTTGCTTTAACAGGAATGAAGTGAGGGCATTGACATGTTCTTTATGATTATTTAACAAAAAGTACATTTAAATAAAAGGTAATAGGTAAAATTAACTGTTAATAATTTGACCAACGTCAGTAAATTGTGTCGCTCATTCCCGTTTTCTGAATTCGCGGCTGTGAATTCGCTCTTGGGAATTCCCAACCGCGAATTCGCGGCTGCCAATTGCGGATGGCTTTTCTGGCCCAATTCGCGGCTAGCTTCAGTCTGGTGCAGCTGGCCGGGGTGACTCATCCCAACAAACTGGTATCCTTACTGTTGTGCGAATATCACTTGAGGTTTATCAGAAACCAGTTAAATTTCATGATAAAATACATCTAGGTCAGGTGTTATTGGTTGTGATGTGGAAATATGATCGAGACATTTTATGACAGAACCAGTCACTAAGTTACAAATTACTCTGTTTTTAGCTATTTTTCTTTATCATTTGTCGTTACGCTGTATGAGAATTATTCATATCAGCTACATATTTTATTATGCATTAAGAAACTGGTGATTTGGATGTTGTTTAATGAATAAAATTACTGGTTTACAGCTGCAACGATGAAGAAAAACAAGAATTGACAACCAACACAGCGGCATCTTCTGTGGTTGGCCGTGTTCAATGTTGGACGATATCGGGTTACTGTAGAAGAAGTTATAGCTGAGGGTAAGGCATTTTTACTTAAAATACGTATTTAGGACAGAATGTTGTATCCGACCCCACATTTTCTCATTAAATATACAATAATGTAATCTTACCTACCTAGTATAAAAGTATTATAGGAGAACATGAAATAAATATGGATACTTCAAATTATTCCAGGATATTTATTTCATGAAAAATCAGGCATTTTTTGGTATACGATGACTTCCTCAGTCATGTCAGTCTGATATTGTCAATCCTCCCATAAGTGACCAACCATTTTACTTAAATTACGATTTAGGGTAGAATGTCGTGATCCGACCACCACTTTTTCTCATTAAATATAACCAATAATGTAATCTTACCTAGGCTAGTATAAAAAGTAGTAAGGTGGAGAACATATAATAATATATCCTCAATTTACCCTAAATGACTATTACAATCAATCTGGACGGTAACTTACAAAATGAAATTAGCAGTTTGGTGTTTGAGTTTGTTTCAGTGAAGGATTCTCTTGTAAAATGCTAAATTTCAATGCATGATCATACGCCAGGATCGCCTTGAGCTGCTTTGAGATGCACAGAATTGTGGTCATCAGAAAAATTGATGTTGGTATAATGACTCACCCCAAACTGTTAAAGTTGATGGGGCACAGAAAATGTACCAAAAGAAAAACAGTTGAAATCATGTTTCATCTTATTCCAGATGGTTGTAAAATTGTTTTTAAACATGAAAATAAAACTATTGTTTTCGATTTTTAAAATAAAATGGTATAATTTGGAGAAGTTCTCAAAACTTTTAATCAATATTCTTGAAAGACCAATAAAATGGAAGGTGGTTAAATTTTGCAAAAAAGTACTTTAAAACTTTTAAATGTGTAAAATTGCTGTTAACATTTTGTCAAATAAAAGATTTCTTTTCATAACCATGATATTAATGTTTCATTTTTTTCAATAATTTTCCACTACCTATCGTAAATAAACACCAACGAATTCAAGTAGTCTTCGTTTCATTTCTTCTATAAGGAATGTGTCCAATTTGAGGATCAGTATTTCTTTAAAAATCATTGCAAATGCAAAGCATTCATATATTTTGGTTTCACAGGCAACAGCTTGTTGACGGCATAGAACAATAAAATCACAGATGTTTTTTTGAAAAAAAAATTGAGGTCATGTAAATCTTTTACTATTTGTATCTAGTAAAATCAGTGGTTAAACAACTTTTTCCACTTTCACAAGCACTAACTTTCCAGTAAATCATACAATTTCACTATAATTTTTATTTAACAAGCACGACTTAGATAAAGTTTATGCAACCAGTAATACGCCATAGTTTTGTAAGTTTTCCGAGAAATGCTAAGCCAAAGGTAGGTGCGTCATTTCACGAGTGCGGCGAATTACGTACATGGACGATATATGGATGATGATGGACATATACTTCAAATTATTCCAGGATATTTATTTCATGAAAAACAGGCATTTTGGTATAACATGACTTCTCAGTCACGTCAGTCTGATCTTGTCAACTCCCCCATACATGTAAGTGACCAACACGGTCATTGTACATTCGCAGTGGCAACTACAATAGGATCCGTCTATTTTCTAAAGGGAAAGGGGAGGATTTTTTTAGAAGGGAAATCAAGTCCGAAAACCATCATAAAACTTAAAAGTGGATTTTAAAGATAGTTTTCACTTTCTGTACCCCCAAAAATCGATGGAATCATTTTTTAGCTGGTTAGTGGTTGCAAATTTTTTTCAAAAAACCCTTAAAAAGTGGCGGTCAGATACAACATTCTTTCCAGATTTATAACCAAGTATACAGCATGCTGATTCCAGTTTATCAGGTTTTCACTTGTGCCAAACACATTAAATCATATTAACAAATTGTTTAACGTTACAAATTTTGCAAATGTAAAATGATTGATTTAATTTTGCCCACAATCGACGCAGCAGTATACAATGTAGCACTGTATGCTCAGTGCTTTCCGAGTGTCTGTGAAAACTACCACAGGCGACTCGCGGATTCGGAACCCACTAACTCCTGCTTACTAGTGCAGACGTTTTAACCTGTCGACCACCGAGCTTGCCCGATGACGCATTGGCCGGCTAGAATCCTATAGCAGCGGTTCCGCTGATATATATAGATTGGTGAAATTTCATAAGCCGGGAGATAAACAATTGATTTAATTTGGCCCACACCGACGTGTGTATAGCACTGTATGCTCGGTGCTTTCCGAGTCTGTGAAAAAAAAAACTACACAGGCGACTCGGGCGGGATTCGAACCCACGAACTCCTGCTTACTAGTGCAGTGAGTTGATAACAAAACCTGAATTTTTGCTGGTGGGTAGAATAATTTGCATAAATTTGCAGAAAAATTAGCAATGAGAGTAGGAGGGTTGGCGTAAGTTTTTTCTTCATAAAACTCTCTCCTCCCCTCACACTTCCCAGTTTAAATCTCTAATAAACACTTTCACAATAATATGTGCCTTGATCGCCTTTGACAGGGCAAAATTTCAAACACTCATTGCCGCTCATGCACCCAGTTCTCGAACTTCACATATATGTGTCTGAGGAATGTGATATTAAAGTTTAAATAAACAATTTTGCCCCATCCAAAACATGGCAGATATTACCATGACAGGGTTTATTGCACCCATTGCTATTTTTCTTGTACTTTCAAATGATTCATTTTCTTATTGACTGCAGCATTGATTGTAATTGTGTGTCATTATTTACAAGTATTTCATTTTTCTTGGTGCTTCATAACTTAACTGCCCTGTTATTCTTTACAACCATTTTCTAGTAATTTATTTTGTGAAATTACTTATTTGAAAGTTATTTACATGTACTTCTTTTGATGGCAGTGTATTCTTAAAAAACATTTCAACACATCACATTGTTACATAAAATTTACATGGTGTTAAGTTGATAATGGCATGAAACATACCTTGAAATATTCTCTCGTCTATGGTTTTAAGAAACATCAATAGTTATACCTCAATTACGGTCATTTGAATTTTCGCAATCCATTCCGTGTAATATTAAAATAAATTGTGTTCATCAATTAAAATTTCTGAATGCAGGTATGTTAATGTTTTCAGTATTATAAAAAACAAAGTTATACTGGTACTAGATTCATAGAGCAGAAAAATCCCCTGCTGAATGTACACATAATACATGTACCTGTACTTGTACATGTACATGTATGTATGTTTAACCCTCCTACAATCAGTGCAATTTTTGAAACAACCCATTCAGGCCACTCCAAGCCATTAGCTGTTGCCAGTAGCCTCCTATGTTTATCCTTATGTGTACTGTCACACCACTGAGATTGCACACCAACATGGTCTCCCATTGATACATTGCAGGCCATAATATTAAATGTTCAAACATTTACAGTGGCCTTGGGTGGCACCAGTTGGAAAGGACAGTAGGCTTGGTGAAAACATACTGAAAATTTAGTGGATCGGAGTGACCTCCAAGTATACATGTAGGAGAGTTAATAGTAAAACTTTGTATAAACTTGTTCTTACATATCATTTTGTTTTCCTGGAGGTATAAGATTTCCGGAATTGTTTATTGCAAAGGTCCTTAGGGCTTTCAGCAACGATGCACAATGTATGCTTAGTTCACTACCTGGTTACAGATGTACAGGCAACAAACTTATGCACAGTACATGGACGAAGGAACATGTACATGTACCCTGTATGCATTGTATTGCAATCCAATCATCAGCATCATCAAGGAGGGTTTATGCACTTATTTTATATTTTATTTTTATTACATTTTACACTGACAATCAGATTACATCAATTAAATATAAAACCAAAAACCTAAAAACTAAAAATACACAAAAATTCATGTTAAATAAAGCCAGTGAGTGGTAAGATAGAACAGGTGACCAGCACCTCTACAAGGCCATCCTACCACAAGAAACCCACTAAACATTATATACCTTGTTACACCCCTGCCCCGTTACACCACTGAGGGTCAGCTGAAGCAAGTTTTGACTTAAAAGTTCTTATCATTTTGGCTTGAAAATTTCTTTATTTCAAAACAATTTGTGATCTTGATAAACACTTCATTTTGCAACTTGTACAAGTAATTTGTGAGTAGATTGTTTAACATAAAATAATTGTTGCACAGGCTCAATCCTGCAAAATGTAGTACATTCAATACATCAGGCATGTGAAATTTCCGCGTTTAAGCGGAAACTGCATTTTTATTTCCCGTTCCGCATTTTTCTCGGGCTCCGCTTTTTCCCGGCGCCGCGCCGTGATTGTAGACTCCGCTTGTATACCATCCAAACACATACACACTTCTTACACAGAGAAAACGGGAACCAGGCATCGGGCTGCACATCGTTAAGATTGCGCTGTGATTTTGACACGTGAGTCGGGACCAGACCCGGTAAACGGTTCGGCCGTGTGAACAGTGAACTAGTCCGAAAAAGCGGCTAGGCAGCGGTATGCTTCAACGCACGATGACGTGCCGATTGAGCTGCAGCCGTTGTCATATAGCCGCTAATTCGGATCGCGATCGGGCCGCACGTCTGAAAATTTCACGTTTGCACACGCACGCCGGACGACTCTGTCTTTTCTCAGCCACACTAAAACATAAAGAAAAGTTGCGACGACGAAAGAGAAAATCTTCAATGCCAATTGTAAATCATCTATAGATATCAGACAAAGACAAGTACAGATGATAAATATCTCCCTGCCTCAACATGGGCAAAACCTGTGTCTTCTGTAATTACTGAATGTCAACAAAAGTATTTGAAAATGTTGGTTATGCTTGTTTATTACAAAATGAAGGACATTTGCAAATAAATCAAAATTAAAAGATTTGGTTTGTACGTACATGTATACAATGTTTCTAGAAACTATTGTCTGTGTGTACTTTACATTTTCTGGGACACTCTTCTCACCCAAGTCTTCCAAACATTGGGATATTGCAAAGATCGTGGACAAAAATAATGTGTACCCTCTCACTTTGTATTGTTCTTAGTTCAAACACCTCACTTAGAATTCTTTTACAAAAGAAAAGGAGATAACACCATTAAAAAAATAAAGAATTTTGTCTTAGAAAGTGGTAATAAAAGCTCAAAATGCACCTCAGAGCTTCTAGATGGCAAAACACTCGAGGACTGCAAGTTTCCAGGTTTCCCGCACCGCTTGCCAGGTAACAAAACATTTTCCTCTTTTTTCACTGCCCACTCACATGCCTGGTACATGTACATGTACTGTGTATAGTTTGCACATGTATTGTACGTGAATGTACAGTACATGTACACAACAGCTACATGGTGACCTTTCACAGAGAAAATTTGTTGTAAATTCAGTATATTCTTATATATTTATGATTACAAATTAAAAAGAGCAATGTTAAAAATTTATTTTTTGAAAATTTTGTTAGTATTCAATGGCTATTCATGGCTATTGTTAAACTGTGGTGGAAGGAATCTTCCTCCATGGTTGAAGCATATTTAGCAAGGTCCATGGTTAAAGTTACCCACGTCATATGGCCACATACATGTACATAAATGGCTATTGACACTTCTCCCTTTGTACACAAAGAGATTTAATTTTTGAAATGAAAGCAAATCAGGAGCAATCATGCATGATATAGGTTTATGTACGTATACTTATATATAATCTGGATTGTCCCAAAAGTCCAGATTAAACTTTTAAATATTTATTTTGAACACAGTTTAATGTAGAAATTTGATCATAGACATAGTATTAAAGGCTAAATACCAGCACATCAAATAAGTTTATACAAGAAAGAAAACAAAATATGTGAAAAGAATTGTGTTCATTCTCTTTGTTACAACAAACCGCAAATAGTTTGCAAGTCATCTTTTAAAAATCAAATTAATAATGCTCAAATTGTTTTTATAATGAAACATAAAGTGCTCCACTAGTGTCAAAATCTAACAAAAATTAAATACAACCAAACAATTTTGTTCAACATTTTGTAAAGCCCACTTCGATAACCAAGGAACCACTAAATGTATGATATGGACAATTTTGAAAGTCATTTGCTGTACAGTGCAGTGTACTTGCCTCTAATAAGTTGGAAAAGATTAATAATTGAAGTCTTAGATCAAATTCAAAAGAGCTTTGGATTGTTTGTTGTACATGATTAAATTGTCTAATAATGAGTTGCTTTCGCCATGACTGTGTGCAGTATTTCTAGACATGTACCGTGTTTTGAATAACTTATGTACCCTACCATGAATAAATGAGGATTAATATTGAGTGCTTGTTAAATACAAAGGACATTTTGTTCAATTTATTATTACTGCACCAAATGCATACTAAAGTACAAAATAATGAAAATTGCATCTGAGCATGTACATTGTATTCTCCCGGGGGTCAATTATCAGAGGAATACTACAGATTTGTTCCGAGTTAAGTGTTTCTGTTTCTGCATGGATTGTCACACTTTAAAAGCAACTTTTTCATGGGCACTGCATGCACATTGTATATTTAAGCACCATGTGCACATTGTATATTTAAAAACAGTACACTTTAAATAGTATAAGATTGTAATCTTTTGGATGAGAAAGTTCACCAAATGGCAAACATCAGAGACCATTTTAGAAATTATGTAAGTTTTGCTTTCTTTTGAGTGTTGTTTGAAGACAGTATTCAAATGAAAAATAAATAAATAAAACCCCACCCCAAAACAATGACAGTAACCCCCTCAAAGAAAAGGTGTAATCATGTTATGAATTTAGCAAGATTTTGTCTACAGTTTACAATGTATATTGTTTTTATGTAAATTGTACATACAGTATGGGCACTTTCAGTAGTGAGACAAGTCATTGTTCAAAGCTAAATTTCCACTCTGAACTTATATAATATTATTTCTTTTAATATGTTTATGTCTGGTTGAGGACAGTGACACCCACACACACTGTACACATAAGTATCAGTAGGATAGTTGGATTGTTTAGTGTGTTATATTCATTAATATTTACCACAGGTTGGGTCATCTTGTTAACTTCCTTCTGCGTAAGTTTGTTTGGCGGTTTTTCTTTTAAATCAATATTTTCCAATAAAGGGAAAGGATACCATTGTTAACTTCATCTTGCTGTGAATCAGGTTATAGAAAACAACTGACCTGTGAATATTTTCACAAGTTACATTGTGTTGTTTATAGAGAGAATAGTGAAAATGCATTCAAAAAATTACACGGCTGGTGCCCATAATATTGAGTTATGGCCGAGTACTACACAGTTGCACACACACACACACACCCTCACGCACACGCACACACACACACACATACATGTAGTGTAGATTGTAAATGTTTTGTATAAACCTAATTGACCTGAAACACTTGTTTTGCCCATGAACTGTTCAAGTGTTACTTTGTTCATGTGTAACTTGTAGGTATAGATAGAACAAATTAAACATTATCAGTTGAAAAGTACACTTCAACGTGTATAATGGACAGTCATGACAGTATCCATACAGTTTAAATCAGCCAAAGAATCACATGTATACATTATGTACACGGTAGCAAGTGATACGCATCACTTCATAAATTTATAAACTAACTTGAATCAACATCATGTGTATTGTTATTTTGTATCACATACACATGTACATGTACATGTACACATGTACAGTTATAATATTGATAATATTACATTAATTTCAATTTAATGAGTCGTTAGAGCATCAAGACGTAAAACTACTGAAATTTTTGGCCAAAACTAAATCTCCGCTTCTGGTCATAGGTCGCTTCAAAACCGTGTCTGACCACGTGTTTTTTTTGTTTTTTGTAATCTTTTTTTCTAACCAGTGAAACACGCTGTACGTAATACATGTACATTAAACATGGTTATTGGAACCAGACCAAACTCCATACACAAAGTACCTGTATGGTGGCTAAGATCGAGAGAGGCCCTACAAACTGGGCAAATGTTCATAGATGCACAGAGAGATCAGAAACTGCCTAACATGAATACATGAAAATAAAACAGTGTACAGTGTAGATGTTGTAAGAATGGTGGAGGATGAGACGACGTGTATCAAGTTTGCAGCTGAATATACAGTGATATTGATATTGCCTAGTCAAGCAATAGTAGATGGAAACCTTGAAAGCTTTGTAATGGTTCATGTACAAAGCCTCAAGCTTTTTTGCTACATGTACATTTCAATTAGAACAAGGAACCACTAACAAGGAAAGTATCAGAATTCACACGTGTGCACACACACACAGTACATTTATGCATTGTTTTATGTGTATGTGATACGCAAGTATTTTTGTACATCTATGTATGATGCACAGTACCTGTACAATTACTTATATCGAGAACATTTAGGCCTACATGTATATTAAAAAATATATCGCATTTAAAACCAAAAAAGTGAGTTGAGTCAGAAATTCCATTGGGACAAAATTAGGTCAGTCTTTCAGCTGAAATGAGAAATGAAAATCGAACCACTTTGCAGTGGTTAGCCGACTCTTAGATCACAAAGGAGCTGCCATACAGGGTTCAGACTAAGCTAGGCGATATCGATTTTTTTCATCCACTTATATATCAGCAAACATATATCGCGATTTTTTTCATTCATTCATGCTGTAGAACTGATAACCACAGGTATGCACCCCTCTACAAGCCGCACAATAAATCACAAATTTGTTTGCAGAGCATGTATGTACTTCTGAAGTAGTTCGCTTTGTTTCACGTCCAAAAGCTGAAAAGACTGTTCTAATTTTGTTTCCATGGAATTTCTGACTTGACTCCACAGCATGCATTTTTTTAATCACGACTATCGGCCGATATCTCAATAACTTAAAAAAGGTTCTCATATACGTGAAAACGAATAAAAAAAGTATCGTGATATTCTATATTATCGTGTTATCGCCAAGCTTTAGTCCCAGAAAAATCGCGTAATACATGATTGGACCATATATCGTGGATGAAAGAAATATATTGCCCTAAACTTAACCTGTACTTTAAAATATACATTGTAAGTGTAAATTACATATAGTATATTTTATAATTGCTAATATCCATGATGTTAGCTAGTGAGCGCCAGCAAGTGCCACTCATAACAGCTCTCCAGTTTTTGTGCTAAGTAAGTGTTTTGGTAGCTGCCACAAGTTTTGGTCTTCATCATTTTATACTAGTGGATTTCTTTATTACATCTGGAATCTACTGGACGTTTTATGTGAGTATTTGCATATATTTGTTTTCTTATAATAAGTGAAAACCTGTTTTTTTTTTTTTTTTGTCTGTCTCGCAGTGAAAGTTTTTACTGTTGAGTGTATATACATTTTGGATCTTCATTTTATTTTAGTCCAGCAGTCAACTCTTGATTTAGATTATAACCTGTAGCTAGAGATTATAACCCATATAGCTTTCTGGACCACAAGCCTTTTGTTTGGACTGGCTCAACAACTTTGTGATCAGGACAATGGAGTGCTCACATCCTGTTTATTCACTCCTGCTATCCAGACCATTGTGTCTCAATGATTCATCAGAAGATGGCTACAAGATGCACCCACTACAGATTGTCTTCACCTCCAAGATCCGCGCCTATCTTAAATTTTTGAGACGTCCATATCATCATACTATGATAATTCATCTGCCACCTTTCAACACCTGGGAACTCTTAATTTCTGGTGACATAAACCCAAACCCTGGACCTGAATCACTGACTCAACACAATTCCACAAACACCACCTCATTAGCTCCATAAAATTTCCTACAGCCGCAATGAACTACTCAATCTTCGCAATGCTCCATGTACTGATGTAGCTTTATCTTATTCAGCATTGAGTCAATTTGAACTGTCTTGGAATACTTAAGTTAATCAACCTCCCAAACATATCACGTTATCACAATATACAGAGGTAAAAAAGCTGGTCGTCAGAATGGACAAACTACACAACTACATGTAGCACTCCAGCTCATTATCAAAACCCATAGCAGTGAACTTAATCCACATCAACAAGCGACGATATTGGCATAACTTCAACTCCTAACTACATGTATTCACATGATGAGTCTCAAAACTTCAGCTCTGTGGTACTAAACACTCAATCCATATGGCAAAATAAATCGGATGAATTTGTTGGACTTTGTACTTCAAAACAATTTGGATCTTGTTGCCATATCCGAGACATGGTTTAAAACCTGAAGATGACTTGCTACCCCGTGGAGTGTACTCCTTCGCGTTGGCTACCTCTCCATCCATCATAATCCCCAGATCTGCAACAAAGATCCGGTGGAGGGGTTGCACTTCTCTTTAGGTCCAGTTTATTCGTCAGTATGAAAAAGTGTTAACATATTGACTACCTAACATTTGAATTCTGCATGCTGAGGTAACGGCGCAACTCCTAGATCTGTTGTTCGCTTTGTACTATATTTATATCGCACCAGAAAGGGATGTTGATGGTAAACATGTAAACTTCTCCAGTTTCTGCATGGTGAATTTGAGAAATACCAATTGACCAGGATTATCTCTTGCACCCATCTGACATTATTTTAACCACATGATTTAACATTCATATGGACATCTCTTCAAACAATTATGCTTAATCAGTTTAAAGATCTGCTCTCTGCTCATGGACTTATCCAGCATATCACAGCACCCACTTCATCGACATGGTCACTGTCTTTGACCTCATGATAACGCATGAAAATACTTCACCCTCCTCATCTCGAATATAACTCATCCATCCGGCCGGCTTCATTCATTCGATCATTATGCAATCATGGCAGATATGAACCTTGCAAAACCTCCCCATACCTACCATTTCTGTAACTACCGCACCACTGGAAAAATGTAAATATTAGAGATTTATGTCATGATATTGAATCTCAACTGAAAACAATGTAAACCTTGAAGATGGTGAGCGTGGATTCTTTGTGTCAATCTATTTGAATCTACTGTCCGTAACATCTTGGATGATCATGCTCTGCAAGAAAAACTAGAACTGTAAAACTACTAATCTGAATACCCCTGGTTCAATGATAATATTCGCAAGGCAGTGAAACTCCGTCGTCAACTTGAACGTAAAATGGCGCGGACAATGGGAAAACTTGAGTACATCGGCAAGAATACTGTAACCAATCGAGATATTCAGTGAAGAACATGATTAACCAGGCAAAATAATCTCAGCCACTCATCTTTGTGGAAGAGAACTCCGGCGTATCAGAAAAAACTTTAACATTGTTGGAAAAGCTGTTTATAAACCCAAAGTTCCAAAGTGCTTCCATCTACACACACCGATCAGGACCTCGCTAATGAATTTTCGTAAAATTTTTGTCACCAAAATTGGAGAATATCCGGCTCTTTCTTTTCCCCCCAGTACCGGTCATTCTATCACAACACTCGTCACGCAAGGATCCACAATGTAGACTGTTCTATGTTTGAGCCTACTAGTAAAGTTAATATGGAGATCAAGAAACTCATCATGAAATCGCCATCAAAATCGTGGTAGAACTTGATCCAGTGCCAACTTCTGCTTAATAAAACTAAATATGTGATGTTTGCTAAGTATATCACAATTATTGTAAACAGATCTCTTTCTTCCGTTGTTTCTCTGATAGCTGTGAAGATTGCTCATGTTAAACCACCCCTGAAGAAACCCAATTTGGACAAGGAAGCTTTCAAAATTACCGACCGTAGCAAATTTAGCACCTTTGGAAAACAATTTGCTGAAAGAGCGAGTTGTTTCATCCAATGGATCTCTGACCATGTTCGTATGTATGTAATAACTCCGTCGGACACATTTCAGTCAGCCTATAAACCTATTTCTATGGAACGGAAACTGCTCTTCTCCGCTGGTCAACAATGACATTTTATCTATGCCATGGATGATGGAAAAATCACTGCATTAGTTTTGTTTCTCCAGACTTAACCGCCGCTTTTGACACGGTCGATCACAAAAATCCTTCTCTCCCGCTTCTTCAATATCATCTTGGAATACATGACACAGCTCCTGGATTGGTGTAAGGTCCTACCTTTTAAATAGGCCTCAGCATGTTTGTATTGGTAATGCCACCTCCGAGCCTGTTATTCTTGGACTATTCTTGTACCCAAGCGTCTCCGCATGCTCGCCCACATGTGGTTTACTGCTTATATCGCTTCCAGTTCGTGGATATCATTTTGAAGTATAATTTAAATTACTCATGTCTAGCGCTTGATGACACGCAGCTCTACATTACTTTTAAATCTTCTCAAGAACCTGCCGATTCCTGCATTGACAAACACTGGAGAAATGTATTCAAGAGATTCAAGTTGGATGAGACAAAACTTCCTGAAATTGAAACTACGATTTAAAAACAGAATTTGTTCTATTTGGATCAATACGTCAGCAATTGTCTAAAATTTCTCTTCCATTTATTGCAATTAAGACGCAGATAACCCCTCATCACAAGCACGTAATTTGGGTGTTATACGGACTGGCTAAATGACTCTTAGAAACCTCACTATCTCCAACATTGTTCGATATCATCATTTTACATCAGAAATACATTAGCCTAATAAGGAAATACTTGAATAAAAGTGCTACTGAACAAATTGTTCATGCGCTTTGTCAAGCATCACGCCCTCGATAACGGGAATGCTCTACTCTACGGTCTCCGCAGAATCAAACATCTCGCCTTCAGCACATACAAAACATAGCAGCTCGCGTTGTGGGACTTTGTCCAGAAAGTCATGCCACATCACGCCTGACCTTGAAAGAACTGCACTGGCTTCCTGTTTCGCCAGAGAATTGTTTTTTAAACTTATGCCAATTGCTGTTCACAAATCTTTTAACAACATTGCTCCAATTTATATTTCTGAACTCAAGTTTAAAGTCTACACTCCATCATCGCACGGCGCCTCCAGCAACATGTCACTCCTAAAGGAATCCACTTCAAAACGGAACTGGGTAGACAGGTCTTTTCTGTCGCATGCCCGAGACTCTGGAATCATCTTCCAACTAAACTCAAATCTTGTCATAGTATAACCAGATTTAAGTTTAGATGCTTAAAACCCATCTTATGTCACACCTTCAAAGATGATGCATATTTGTAATTGCACTGTAGGCACAGGCATCTCAGTACATAATTTTTTCCTCATGTTATCATTGTATATTGTCGTATTCATGTTTTCATCTTTGTTTCGCCACTTGAGCTTCAGCAGGGTGGATATGCGCGCCACAAAATCTTTATTATTACACATATTATGAACTAGAGATACATGTTCAATATGGTATATAAATGTAGTACATGTTCTGTGTATCATAAATGCAAACAAAAATAACACCCATCTGCACTGTTTCCTGACAACACACACAATATCGTATACATTGTACATGTCAAACCAGTTCATTTGCCAGGACAGAGTGGTTACTTGAAAACAGACTGTCCCAATGTTTAATAAAGTACCTTTTGCATCTGATGTGCACTACATACATTGATGTGTATTGTATCATATGCACATGTAAAGTACCGCTGGCTAAATACAGTATGTTAGTACAAAGCCCTTTTAAGGACTTCTCCTCTTCACTTTCTCACTGAACATAGTTGGACAAATATTTGTTGACCCCTTGATATTTCTGTAGGTGTTTGTTTTATCGTGTTTATGAATAGAGGAACTATTCATGATGTAATACATATACATTCTCATCAAGAGAATTGTTTAATAACACATACATTAGCACAATATTAGGACAGCCACATTAATATCTGATCAGTGACTCACATAAACAAATAACATACTAGAATTTGTATTTGTTCACAGAAGCAACCTAAGATTTATAGAACATTGTTATTGTGTCTAGCAGAAGGTCATTATGCTTACAAACTTATTTTTGAGGTTAACAAATTGAACATGTTTACTTTTACCTGAAAAAACAAATCAGGGTTAGGGCGAGACATGCTTATGAATCATGATATTTTGTTGGGAAGATATTCACATGCTAATTTTAGTCTTACAACTTTTGTCCTATTTCCCTATCATTATAGCCCGCCTAAACTAGTTAATTTTCTGTCAAAGCCAGGTTTGTGAAGATTGTCCATGGTATGGTACTAAACATGTGTCGTCACAACATGTACAAACAGTATGCTCACCAGGCTTGTAGTACTAATAGCTGTTATGTCCATACATGTACTTTATACAAAAATATACAGTTTTGTCTGTGTAACAATCTGATTGGTACAATCAAGGTTTTAATTTAAAAGCTTTGTATAATCATAATAATGATCAGTAAAGCACTACATTGTATTTCATGAAGATCATGGACTGTGAAATGCATCAAAACATTCAGATGAAAATACCATATAGTGTGTGATTTATAAAAGGAAAATAATTACATATGTATGTAAAACTGAATAAATGCTTTCTTGGCCAGTTGTTGACTACACACCAGCATGTACATTTATTTCATCAACATTGAAACCAGGAATGGTTTCTGAAAAGAAAATTTTATGAAATAATATGCTTCTCCTGGAATAACACGGATCTGAATGCTTTCATAAGTTAAGAACCATGCTAAACATCTAACTATGGATAAGATCAATAAATCCTACATCTTTAAATTGAATTGCAGGATTTTCTAACCTTCAGTAATTGTTTGCATCTGTTGGAATTTCCTGAATGATTAGATTGATTTTGATTTATTTTGTTTCCATTTCAGGTGGTTTTGCTCTGGTGTTCCTCGTCAAAGCAGAAATGGCCACCACTTTGCCCTCAGCGGATGTTTGTCAACAAGTGAGCAGGATTTGGCAGTATGTAAAGAGATCAAATAATGGTGAGGAAATATGAGAATAAAGGAATAGTTGAAAGAGAAAATGTGCTGATGTAGTTTAGAAATAATTTAAAAGAAATATTTCTCAAAACATGAAAGGTTATTATCGAAACATGGTTTAACAGTAATAAATTAATTTTTTCCAATCATTTTATAACAAACATCACAAAATCGTCCATTTTGCCTATTGTTGCTGAAGACTAAGTTCCGCCCTAAGACAACCCAATATGATTGGCCATTATTTCATTTGTTTGATTCTACACGATTACATGTACAGTAAATTGACATGTTTCATATAATATTGTCTATGTATAAAAAATATACATCAGGATCTATATGTATACATACACTTGCACACTTCATTGTATGTAGAATACAAAAATAACAAAATAAACAATTTTTCCAATAATCATGATAATTCCATCAAGGACATTTCCCAGTGACCTCATAAGCCTTTTCTAATCTGATAAATTGATATTCAGAAAACATGTCCTGTGCACTTGTCAAAGAAAGTGTTTGAAAGTTTTGTAAATCAGAAATCCCACAGTGTCTTATATTCGAGACCAGAAGGCCAAACCATTCTATTTGATAAACAACTTCTCCATGATGTCCCAGCTGAGCGTTAGGGTACAACAAGCAGAGATATAATGCATTTGATGTGCAGTTGCAGCTAGCTTATTCTCCCAGGGTTATTGGTTTAGTTGGATGGAGATCTGTGTAATTCTATATGATGTTGCAGGTTAATTTCTTCATTGAATTCCACTCTATTTGACATCTACTCTATTACTCTTTGGTTTTTCTTATTACCATTTGCACAAGTACAAAATTTGTGCACTTTTATTTTGTGAAACAACATGTACTTATATACATCATGTAATGTTGCAAACAGGGCTCATTCCGCTCAATAAATATGCCACATACATGTATGTGCTTTTACTTTATTTATTTCTTCCTCCACATTTAAATATATTTATGTATAATTCAATAATTGTGTTTATCTTGCAGGCTAGTTTGACTGGTCATAAGAACATTGTACCCTACATTGATTCTAATATTACTAAGGGCAACACTGGTGTGTATGAGGTGCTAATTCTCATGGAATACTGCGGAGGTTTGTATTTTATCAAATAATCATGACAGTTTTGTCCTAATCAACATAGCACATATGCTGCATTCAGAGTGGATTGGTTGGGACTTAAATCCTACTCACTAGTAAAGACATCTTAACCATGCAACCACTGAACTTGCCTGATGTGATAACGGTTGGCTAGGGATGTTTTCCTCTCAAAACAGTGCTAGCCATGGCGGCTGAAACACAATACATAATAATGCATTATGTATATGAATACATCTTCTGAGTTTTCCAATACTTAGCCTGTTATTGCAATGTGAATCTATTATCAATACATTTCAGTTAGTAATAAATAAGTGATGTATTTACTTTATATGCAAAATAATCACTTTAAATGTTTTGGTGACATTATTGATGAACAAGTCTATGAACTTCTTTCCCTTGATACATTGTACATGTGTACAGGTTTGATATGTTGACTTACACATGTACAATATACATACAAGAAACTGTTGACAAGGAACTGTGTAATTTGATCAAATGAAACTTAAACTAGCTTGACTGAAACTGTTTCTGGTGATATTAAACATATGCAGGAAGTTATTCTATTCCCTTAGAAACATTAAGGAAAGTCAATATTCATGAAGGAAGTAGAGTGAAGGTTTGTTATTATATATATTTTTAATTGAATAAATCTTTATCCCACTAGACAGTTTTAAAGTTATTTGTGCTTGAGAAGCTAAATTGTGTAACTCATATGTACAGTATCATTTAGTCATTGCATTATAACCTTTAAATTATCTTAAAAGCAATTATAACAAAGCTTCATTACTGCACCGTTTTGAAGGATGACCTCAACCAGAAACAAACAATTATGTTTTTGCAAATGTATTTGAACATGTTTTATTTTAAAGATTAGTCAATATACTGTACTGTATATTGTTCAAAATCAGGTTTTGAGTGACACCTTATTTTGATTTAAAGTAATTGTGCTGGTCCTCTTTAACACTGAACAAAACCTTTAAAATCCTTTTAAAAACCTCTAAATAAAACCTTATAAATAATCCTGAAGACAATATCTTTGAATCCAATGCACATTGTTGTTTACTGTTTATGAGTTCAGATGCCATGTTGTCCAGCAGATGAATGAAAGACTAAATACTGGCTCACTGAACATGAAGTATCAAGATATTCTGGATACATGTGAGGCTGTGTCTAGACTACACACGCCAGACCATCATACATCGGGATCTGAGTAGGTTTATCAAATCTCCATACACTAACTAAGCTTGGCGATATCGATTTTTTCATCCATGATATATCAGCAAACATATATTGATTTTCATAATATCGCGATTATTTTTTCATTCATGTATGATTGCTTTTAGAGCCGATAACCACAGGTATGTATACCTCTCTAGCGTCTACAATAAATCGCAAATTCATTTGCAGACATATATAGTACTTCTGAAGTAGTTGCTTTTGTTTCTCCTTCCAAAAGCTGAAAAGACTGTTCTAATTTTGTTTCCATAATTTCTGACTGACTCACAATGTGATTTTTTTTAATCGCTACATATTTTTAATCGCGATTTGCCGATATGCCGATAACTTAAAGGTTCTCGATATGATTCGAATAAAAGTGTATCGCGATATTCGATATTATCGTGTTATAGCCCAAGCTTAACACTAACACTAAGTACCTACACAACCCAAAATAGGCATCTTAGAAACCAAATTAGGACCCATATCTCTGTTGATAATAATAATAATAATGTGTGGACTTATATAGCCGTATCCACCAACTAAGTGGTGCTCAAGGCGCATTCTTTTACGTGCATTACACAACACGGGACCTACGGCTTTACATCCCATCCGAGGACGAAGCAATTACGTGACCATTGCTCAAGGACACAAGTGTCACGACGGGCTTGAACCCACACCCTGCTCTGGCAAACCAGAACTTGAGTTCGGTGTTAACCGCCGACCACTTGCTGTATAATCCAGGACATTCTGGAAATATAAACTTATGTATTTTATGTGAATGTTCCTGTCATCTTTTAGATTCCACAAATCAGCAATTAATAACCCTCACAAGACAACAGCACCTTTTCAAAATGAACGAAATATTATGACCACCTCCAGCTAAGAATAAAACTATGAGCAAATGACAACAGGAAATCATTATGACCACCCAGCTAAGAATAAAACCATGAGAAATAAGCACAACACTTTGTGTCTAGAACCACAGATATAAATAACACAGAAGGTGAGTTATTAAACACCCGTTAAAATCAGGAAAATCATCATCGGCTAAAACAAACACTGTACTTTGTGTCTGACCACAGACAAACATGTAAATAACCCATACATGGTCACTAGAAATTCAAAATGCTGATGACACATTAGAATAAAACATATATGAGTACCGAATGGAGTTGTTGAATAGGCTTCCCATCCTTGTACTGACATACATGAAACATTTGCATGGACACCAATTTTTTTAATTAATAAATTTTGGCTTGGTTTGGCCCAGGGTTTTAAAATTTCTGTTTTAATCGGGTTGATACCTTTCGGAAAAAAATACATCCCCCCATGTCTGTGCCAAAAACAGTAAAACGCTTGTCTTTTTAAAATTTTTCCAATCTCATATAATTTTTTAGAATTAAAATTTTTGGAGTGGAGATTTAGACTAAAATTGAAATTGTAAATTGTCTTAATTTGGGTGGGAGAAATTCTACTGAAACCCAGTGGAACCCAGGGTTAGGGACTTTGGTGGTGCAGGGGAAAGACCCTGACCCCAAAACATGGAGACAGGCAAAAAAAGATGAATTAGAAAAAAAACCTTAAAATTTTAAAATTTTAAAGCTTTTTTGTCCAAGCCCACTTTTATTTACCCATTTTAATTGATGAAATCATTTTTCTTTTTGTGTTACCCAATGTTTTCAAATTTTATCCAAAAAAATGAAAATTTTTGTTTTCATTTTGCTTATTTTTAATTTTATAAAAAACAAAAACACAGCCAAAAAAGATCAAAATAGTTGCCCAACTTTGTAAAAGATATAACGAAAGCATGTTAGTTCATGAAAAAAGCACACCCTAGACCAAAAAAATACATGAGATGTCCCAAATAATGGCATTTTTTTTTGGGTTAGGACATCCTCATAAAAGCCCTTGAAAAAAAATGCCAAAAATCTTTCCCCCAAAAATTTACAGAAAAAATTTTTGGGATTGTAGATGCATGTTTTGGGGGAAAGAAATTTTGGGTTTTCATTTTCGGGAAATAAAACCCCTTTGGGGACATTTGAGCAATGTTTTTTTTTCCCATTTTTTCAGGATCCAACCCTTATCGTATGGTCTCCAGAGATGAAGATCTCCCCGGATATCCCCAAAAACCAAAAAGATAAAAGGAAAAAACCGACCCCAGAAATACCTCAAAAATTCATCCATTAAAATTCTCGGGTATTTTAAAGGCCTTTTCTTTTTCCCAAGAAAAAATTTTTGGAAAATTTTTTGAAATAAAAAACCTGAAAAACCAGCCCAGGGTATATTGTGGGAAAAGGACAGTTCATTGATGATCAGAAAGATGAAACATTTTTGTGGTGGGGCTCTAATATCGGGCCCCGGAAGTTACATCCTTTTTTAAAATACTGCAAAACAGGAACGGGTTTTCCCATCATGGAAGGGGAAAATTGTTCAACCAAACCCTTTTTGGGTTATTCTAAACCCCCTTTGATTGTAAAAAGGCCCGGTTTTTCAGCATTTTTCCTGATTTGGTTTTTTACAAATATCTTTGTTTCCCTTTTTTGGGAAAAAAAAAGAGAAGGAGCCCCCAAAGGAAAGAAAAAAATGGGCCTGTATTATGTCCAAACCTGTAGTTTTTATTTGTGGTGATATGGAGAGTCGAGTCAGGGCTTTGCCCTTTTAGAAAAAGGGTTTCCCGGGGTCATACCCTTTTTTCGGATTTTTACATTTGTTAAATCAAAATTTGATAACATATTGACAGATTTTTTTCTTTGAATATTGACGGGAAGGATGTATTTTTTAAATTGGTTATTAAATATTGCCTATATTTTTTTTTATTTGACGGGCTTTTGGATGTTGTTAAAAAGTTGTGTTTTTCATCACCTTTTTGGGAAAAAAAATTTAACGGGTTTTAAAATTTTATTATTTTTTACAACCACAACCCCCAAAAGAGAAAAAACCTTTTTGTAAAAATTTTTTGTTAATGTATTAAAAATTTCCCAGAATTTATTACCCACCCCAAAAACCCGTTTTGTTGTAAGGGACATTGTTCCAAAACAAGGAAAAAAGTTTAATTGAAAAAAAGTTTTATAAAAGTGCATTTATAGAGATTCGGGAAGATTGGCTGGTTTTCCGGGAAGCGTTTTTAACATAAACTAGTTTGGGTTACTTCCCTTGTGGGTTTTTCCCATATACAAAATAATAATAATAATAATGTGGACTTATATTAGGCCACAATTTAGTGGTGCCCCAAATTTTTAATTTTTACCCTGCTCATAAGGGTCATAAGGCCCCATAAATCATTCCTGAAACCATCTCACTTCCCCGGGAGTATAAGGGCCCAAATTCGCCATTAAGGGATATAGGGTTTAAACAACCAACTGTGCCCCCACAGTTACCCATTTTTAAACCCCCCCGGGGGAGAAGCAAATTTTGGAAGTGTCTTGTTTTGGACACAAGGCAAAAAGTTGGGGTTTAAACCCCCCCTTCTGCTGCTAACACCAGAACTTGAGTCCGTGAGACCCCCCATTTTTTAATTCCCCAAAATTTTAAATGGTTTATCCATTTTCCCCCCTTTTTATTTCTTTTTATTTTTTTTTGTACTTAAAAAAACTATCAAAATTTTTAGATAAACCTTGTAGCTTTAAAAGGTGAAGAGGGGGGGTGAAATTTTCGGGGACACCTAAATTTCAATTTAGTAGTATTTTTTTTTGAAAAGAACCCGGGGGAACTCGTTGGGAAAACCCGTCCTGAGTCGATTTCCAGTTCTTTTTTAATGTCACGGGCCCGGGGTTCAACCCATTCCCCCCCGGGCCCCCAGAACTTGAGTCCGTAAGGTTTTGGCCGGGCCCCCACCCTTTCAAGATGGGTTATTTTGATGAATAGTTTTATCTATTTTTGTTTCCCCAGTTCTTTTACAAAATAGGAAACCAGATTGGTGAAATTTTGGCCGGGGGATAAACAATTGATTTAATTTTCCCCACACCGACAAAAAAGACCGTATGCCCAGTGCTTCCAAAACCAAGAAAAAAACCCCCAGGGGATCAAGGATTTAACCCATACCCCCCTGTTAAAATTTGTAGACGAGGATTTCGCCAAAAAAAGTTTTTTAAGAAATTTTTTAAATTAATTTAATTTTCATTGCAATGACATTTTAATGAAGTTTGTATGCCCTTGGGGATATAGTGGCTGGGTTCCCCGTTACCCCCTCAAAAACTATTTTTGGCCCAAAATTTGAAAAGTACATTTAGAAAAATGAATGATTTATTGACAATCATCATTAAAAAGAAATTGTTAAACCAAAAATTTTTTCCCCAGTCAAAAATTCCCGCCCCCAAGCTGCCAAATGTTTTTGCAAAAAGGGTTTTGGAAAATTTTTTTGTAATTTAAAAGGATAAGAAAAACTAATCCGGGGGATACCATGTAAAACTAAAATTGAGTAGTAATTAGTTTTGAAAAAAATTAGGGTTTCAACTTTATCGCCACCCGTATACTCTGATCATCAAGGGGAAACCGGGCTTGGAAAAGCTGCTGCTTCATTAGCTTTACTTAAAAACTTTTTGGGAAACAAAGGACCCCTTTTGGGGAAAAAGGGGATATGTCTCAAAAATTAAAAGAGTTTTATATGGCTGGTTCCCGAACATTTCATTTAGTATATTGGGGGAGCCCAGCCCTTTCCGGGTTTTGGGGATAATTGCGATTTTTATTAAACCCCTGATGCCCCCTTTTATAACAGAGAAAAAAGGTTTTTTTGGGCTTGCTCTTTTAAAAAATGCTGGTTTACATTAATTCCCCCAGCAACAACATGTTCCCGTAATGCCATCCGTTTGAAATTTTTTGGGGGGATTTTTTTATTTTTCCATTGATGTTACAATTTTTAAAGATTTTTCTGTCAGATCATTATTTTTAAATTTAAATTTCATAAACATTAAAAAATTTTTGGTGTAAAATAAAGGAAAAAGGGTGTACAACCCCCAAAAAAGGGGGAAAATTTCTATGGGTAGGCTTTTGATGGAACTTTTTTTAATCTGGAAAAATTTTTTAATATTTTTTTCTTATTGCATACATTAAAAATTTTAAAAAAAAAAAAAATTAATTAAAAAATTTAAATTTAAAAAATTAATTTTTTTATATTTTTTAATCCAAAACCAAAAATTTTTTGAGTTAAAAAAAAATTTCTTTAGAAATTTTTAATAAACCCAAACTAGGTAACAAAGACTATTATCAAAGAAAAAAATCGGGGAAAAAAAACGCTGGGGGTTGCCGATAAAAACTGGAACTGCAGTTGAAACCCCGCCTTTACGCCGGTCGGGGATCACAACCCGGCCCCTTTTTTCATCCCCGGGGGGAAAAATGTCCACAACCAAATTTTGGTTAAATATTTGGGTCATTTTCTTCCCAAAATTTTACCAGAACCCTGCAATGTCATTAAAAGCGATTCAGAGGGCCCCAAATCGACATCCCGCCATGAAAAATCATTCACAAACCAACGATCTTTAAACTTCAATACCAGGTGGTACGAATTTTGCTTAATGCATCGGGGAAAAAAACGATCCTTTCAACACAATTTCTTAAATACTTTGGGAAAAACAAAACCAAAATTGTGGAAAAAAGAAAATTTTAGAAAGATTGTAACGTTAGTTTCAAATCAACAGCCAAGTAAACAACAAAAGAGGAAGATCCACTGCGTTTAAATTTCCTAGATGCAAGGGCAGCCAGTATGGGCTGTATTGTCCAAAAAACGCCCATGATTGTAAAACACGTTTTTGAGTTTTTTATTTAATTTTAAAAAGGTTTGGGTTTTTCAATTTTTTTTTCGTAGGTCATTTTTAAAATTGGGCCCCTCCCCCAAACATAACCAAATTTGGTAGGGATGTTGGTTTTCGATTCTAACCAAAATTTGAAGGTGGGTTTGAAGAATTTAAAACGAAGGACAAATCATTTTTTGTCCCGCCGTAACTAAATTTAGTCTAAAAAAAAAAGACAAAAATCAAAATGATGGGTTTTTTTTACTTTATTCATGGAAAAAACATTTCGGGAAAGAAATTGAAAAATAGAAATAAAGATCAAACAAGACAACAACAAAATCAAACCCGTAATTTTTTAATTTTCCCCCAAAATGGAAAAAGGGGCATTAATGCATAGCGTGACTTATATCACCTTTTTCAGAGCGGGGCAA
>CM055824.1:27267076-27476742 GCA_029582265.1 Zoroaster sp. YZ-2022 | reverse complement strand
AATTCCCAACCGCGAATTCGCGGCTGCCAATTGCGGATGGCTTTTCTGGCCCAATTCGCGGCTAGCTTCAGTCTGGTGCAGCTGGCCGGGGTGACTCATCCCAACAAACTGGTATCCTTACTGTTGTGCGAATATCACTTGAGGTTTATCAGAAACCAGTTAAATTTCATGATAAAAATACATCTAGGTCAGGTGTTGTTGGTTGTGATGTGGAAATATGATCGGAGACATTTTATGACAGAACCAGTCACTACAAGTTACAAATTACTCTGTTTTTAGCTATTTTTCTTTATCATTTGTCGTTACGCTGTATGAGAATTATTCATATCAGCTACATATTTTATTATGCATTAAGAAACTGGTGATTTGGATGTTGTTTAATGAATAAAATTACTGGTTTACAGCTGCAACGATGAAGAAAAACAAGAAATTGACAACTAACACAGCGGCATCTTCTGTGGTTGGCCGTGTGTTCAATGTTGGACGATATCAAGTTACTGTAGAAGAAGTTATAGCTGAGGGTAAGGCATTTTTACTTAAAATACGTATTTAGGATAGAATGTTGTATCCGACCCCCACATTTTCTCATTAAATATACAATAATGTAATCTTACCTACCTAGTATAAAAAGTATTAAGGTGGAGAACATGAAATAAATATGGATACTTCAAATTATTCCAGGATATTTATTTCATGAAAAATCAGGCATTTTTGGTATACGATGACTTCCTCAGTCATGTCAGTCTGATATTGTCAACTCTCCCATAAGTGACCAACCATTTTTACTTAAATTACGTATTTAGGGTAGAATGTCGTATCCGACCACCACTTTTTCTCATTAAATATAACCAATAATGTAATCTTACCTAGGCTAGTATAAAAAGTAGTAAGGTGGAGAACATATAATAATATATCCTCAATTTACCCTAAATGACGCACATAATCAACTGGACGGTAACTTACAAATGAAATTAGCAGTTTGGTGTTTCAGTTTGTTTCAGTGAAGGATTCTCTTGTAAAATGCTAAATTTCAATGCATGATCATACGCGTGGCCGTGGGACGTCTTGGCGCCGTTTTGAGATGCACAGAATTGTGGTCATCAGAAAATTGATGTTGGTATAATGACTCACCCCAAACTGTTAAAGTTGATGGGGGCACAGAAAATGTACCCAAAAAGAAAAACAGTTGAAATCATGTTTCATCTTATTCCAGATGGTTGTAAAATTGTTTTTAAACATGAAAATAAAACTATTGTTTTCGATTTTTAAAATAAAATGGTATAATTTGGAGAAGCTCTCAAAACTTTTAATCAATATTCTTGAAAGACCAATAAAATGGAAGGTGGTTAAATTTCTTGCAAAAAGTACTTTAAAACTTTTAAATGTGTAAAATTGCTGTTAACATTTTGTCAAATAAAAGATTTCTTTTCATAACCATGATATTAATGTTTCATTTTCTCAATAATTTTCCACTACCATCGAAATAAACACCAACGAATTAAGTAGTCTTCGTTCGCTTCTTCTATAAGGAATGTGTCCAATTTGAGGATCAGTATTTCTTTAAAAAATCATTGCAAATGCAAAGCATTCATATATTTTGGTTTCCACAGGCAACAGCTTGTTGACGGCATAGAACAATAAAATCACAGATGTTTTTGAAAAAAAAATTGAGGTCATGTAAATCTCTTACTATTTGTATCTAGTAAAATCAGTGGTTAAACAACTTTTTCCACTTTCACAAGCACTAACTTTCCAGTAAATCATACAATTTCACTATAATTTTTATTTCTGTAACAAGCACGACTTAGATAAGTTTATGCAACCAGTAATACGCCATAGTTTTGTAAGTTTTCCGAGAAATGCTAAGCCAAAGGTAGGTGCGTCATTTCACGAGTGCGGCGAATTACGTACATGGACGATATATGGATGATGATGGACATATACTTCAAATTATTCCAGGATATTTATTTCATGAAAAACAGGCATTTTTGGTATACGATGACTTCCTCAGTCACGTCAGTCTGATCTTGTCAACTCCCCCATACATGTAAGTGACCAACACGGTCATTGTACATTCGCAGTGGCAACTACAATAGGATCCGTCTATTTTCTAAAGGGAAAGGGGAGGATTTTTTTAGAAGGGAAATCAAGTCCGAAAACCATCATAAAACTTAAAAGTGGATTTTAAAGATAGTTTTCACTTTCTGTACCCCCAAAAATCGATGGAATCATTTTTTAGCTGGTTAGTGGTTGCAAATTTTTTTCAAAAAACCCTTAAAAAGTGGCGGTCAGATACAACATTCTTTTCCGTATTTATAACCAAGTATACAGGCGTTGATTCCAGTTTATCAGGTTTTCATACTTGTGCCAAACACGTTAAATCATATTAACAAATTGTTTAACGTTACAAATTTTGCAAATGTAAAATGATTGATTTAATTTTGCCCTACACCGACGTGTGTATACAATGTAGCACTGTATGCTCAGTGCTTTCCGAGTGTCTGTGAAAAAACTACACAGGCGACTCGGGCGGGATTCGAACCCACGAACTCCTGCTTACTAGTGCAGACGTCTTAACCTGTCGACCACCGAGCTTGCCCGATGACGATTGGCCGGCTAGAATCCTATAGCAGCGGGTTCCGCGATATATATAGATTGGTGAAATTCTTGCGTCGGGAGATAAACAATTGATTTAATTTGGCCCTACACCGACGTGTGTATAGCACTGTATGCTCGGTGCTTTCCGAGTCTGTGAAAAAAAAAACTACACAGGCGACTCGGGCGGGATTCGAACCCACGAACTCCTGCTTACTAGTGCAGTGAGTTGATAACAAAACCTGAATTTTTGCTGGTGGGTAGAATAATTTGCATAAATTTGCAGAAAAATTAGCAAATGAGAGTAGGAGGGTTGGCGAAGTTTTTTCTTCATAAAACTCTCTCTCCTCCCCCTCACACTTCCCAGTTTAAATCTCTAATAAACACTTTCACAATAATATGTGCCTTGACGTCTTTGACAGGGCAAAATTTCAAACACTCATTGCCGTCTGCGACCCAGTTCTCGAACTTCACATATATGTGTCTGGAGGGAATGTGATATTAAAGCGAAATAAACAATTTTGCCCCATCCAAAACATGGCAGATATTACCATGACAGGGTTTATTGCACTCCATTGCTATTTTTTCTTGTACTTTCAAATGATTCATTTTCTTATTGACTGCAGCATTGATTGTAATTGTGTGTCATTATTTACAAGTATTTCATTTTTCTTGGTGCTTCATAACTTAACTGCCCTGTTATTCTTTACAACCATTTTCTAGTAATTTATTTTGTGAAATTACTTATTTGAAAGTTATTTACATGTACTTCTTTTTGATGGCAGTGTATTCTTAAAAAACATTTCAACACATCACATTGTTACATAAAATTTACATGGTGTTAAGTTGATAATGGCATGAAACATACCTTGAAATATCTCTGTCTATGGTTTTTAAGAAACATCAAATGTTATACCTCAATTACGGTCATTTGAATTTTCGCAATCCATTCCGTGTAATATTAAAATAAATTGTGTTCATCAATTAAAATTTCTGAATGCAGGTATGTTAATGTTTTCAGTATTATAAAAAACAAAGTTATACTGGTACTAGATTCATAGAGCAGAAAAATCCCCTGCTGAATGTACACATAATACATGTACCTGTACTTGTACATGTACATGTATGTATGTTTAACCCTCCTACAATCAGTGCAATTTTTGAAACAACCCATTCAGGCCACTCCAAGCCATTAGCTGTTGCCAGTAGCCTCCTATGTTTATCCTTATGTGTACTGTCACACCACTGAGATTGCACTAACATGGTCTCCCATTGATACATTGCAGGCCATAATATTAAATGTTCAAACATTTACAGTGGCCTTGGGTGGCACACAGTTGGAAAGGACAGTAGGCTTGGTGAAAAACATACTGAAAATTTAGTGGATCGGAGTGACCTCCAAGTATACATGTAGGAGAGTTAATAATGTAAAACTTTGTATAAACTTGTTCTTACATATCATTTTGTTTTCCTGGAGGTATAAGATTTCCTGGAATTGTTTATTGCAAAGGTCCTTAGGGCTTTCAGCAACGATGCACAATGTATGCTTAGTTCACTACCTGGTTACAGATGTACAGGCAACAAACTTATGCACAGTACATGGACGAAGGAACATGTACATGTACCCTGTATGCATTGTATTGCAATCCAATCATCAGCATCATCAAGTGGAGGGTTTATGCACTTATTTTATATTTTTATTTTATTACATTTTACACTGACAATCAGATTACATCAATTAAATATAAAACCAAAACCTAAAAAACTAAAAATACACAAAAATTCATGTTAAACAAAGCCAGTGAGTGGTAAGATAGAACAGGTGACCAGCACCTCTACAAGGCCATCCTACCACAAGAAACCCACTAAACATTATATACCTTGTTACACCCCCCGCCCCCGTTACACCACTGGAGGGCCGCTGAAGCAAGTTTGGACTGAAAAGTTCTTATCATTTTGGCTTGAAAATTTCTTGATTTCAAAACAATTTGTGATCTTGAGAAACACTTCATTTTGCAACTTGTACAAGTACTTTGTGAGTAGATTGTTTAACATAAAATAATTGTTGCACAGGCCCAATCCTGCAAATGTAGTACATTCAATACATCAGGCATGTGAAATTTCCGCGTTTACGCGGAAATCCGCATTTTTTATTTCCCCGTTCCGCGTTTTTCTCGGGGCTCCGCTTTTTTCCCGGCGCCGCGCCGTGATTGTAGACTCCGCTTGTATACCATCCAAACACATACACACTTCTTACACACAGAGAAAACGGAACCAGGCATCGGGCTGCACATCGTTAAGATTGCGCTGTGATTTTGACACGTGAGTCGGGGACTAGACCCGGTAAACGGTTCGGCCGTGTGAACATGTGAACTAGTCCGAAAAAGCGGCTAGGGCAGCGGTATGCTTCAACGCACGATGACGTGCCGATTGAGCCGTAGCCGTTGTCATATAGCCGCTAATTCGGATCGCGATCGGGCCGCACGTCTGAAAATTTCACGTTTGCACACGCACGCCGGACGACTTGTCTTTTCTCAGCCACACTAAAACATAAAGAAAAGTTGCGACGACGAAAGAGAAAATCTTCAATTGCCAATTGTAATCATCTATAGATATCAGACAAAGACAAGTACAGATGATAAATATCTCCCCTGCCTCAACATGGGCAAAACCTGTGTCTTCTGTAATTACTGAATGTCAACAAAAGTATTTGAAAAATGTTGGTTATGCTTGTTTATTACAAAATGAAGGACATTTGCAAATAAATCAAAATTAAAAGATTTGGTTTGTAATGTACATGTATACAATGTTTCTAGAAACTATTGTCTGTGTGTACTTTTACATTTTCTGGGACACTCTTCTCACTCCAAGTCTTCCAAACATTGGGATATTGCAAAGATCGTGACAAAAATAATGTGTACCCTCTCACTTTGTATTGTTCTTAGTTCAAACACCTCACTTAGAATTTTACAAAAGAAAAAGGAGATAACACCATTAAAAAAAATAAAGAATTTTGTCTTAGAAAGTGGTAATAAAAAGCTCAAAATGCACCTCAGAGCTTCTAGATGGCAAAATACTCGAGGACTGCAAGTTTCCAGGTTTCCGCACCGCGCTTGCCAGGTATCAAAACATTTTCCTCTTTTTTTTTCACTGCCCACTCACATGCCTGGTACATGTACATGTACTGTGTATAGTTTGCACATGTATTGTACGTGAATGTACAGTACATGTACACAACAGCTTACATGGTGACCTTTCACAGAGAAAATTTGCTGTAAATTCAGTATATTCTTATATATTTATGATTACAAATTAAAAAGAGCAATGTTAAAAATTTATTTTTGAAAATTTTGTTAGTATTCAATGGCTATTCATGGCTATTGTTAAACTGTGGTGGAAGGAATCTTTCCTCCATGGTTGAAGCATATTTAGCAAGGTCCATGGTTAAAGCACCCACGTCATATGGCCATACATGTACATAATGGCTATTGACACTTCTCCCTTGTACACAAAGAGATTTAATTTTTTGAAATGAAAGCAAATCAGGAGCAATCATGCATGATATAGGCGTTTATGTACGTGTATACTTATATATAATCTGGATTGTCCCAAAAGTCCAGATTAAAACTTTAAAATATTTATTTTGAACACAGTTTAATGTAGAAATTTGATCATAGACATAGTATTAAAGGCTAAATACTCAGCACATCAAATAAGTTTATACAAGAAAGAAAAACAAAATATGTGAAAAGAATTGTGTTCATTCTCTTTGTTACAACAAACTGCAAATAGTTTGCAAGTCATCTTTTTAAAAAATCAAATTAATAATGCTCAAATTGTTTTTATAATGAAAACATAAAGTGCTCCACTAGTGTCAAAATCTAACAAAAAATTAAATACAACCAAACAATTTTGTTCAACATTTTTGTAAAGCCCACTTCGCATAACCAAGGAACCACTAAATGTATGATATGGACAATTTTGAAAGTCATTTGCTGTACAGTGCAGTGTACTTGCCCTCTAATAAGTTGGAAAAGATTAATAATTGAAGTCTTAGATCAAATTCAAAAAGAGCTTTGGATTGTTTGTTGTACATGATTAAATTGTCTAATAATGAGTTGCTTTCTGCCATGACTGTGTGCAGTATTTCTAGACATGTACCGTGTTTTGAATAACTTATGTACCCTACCATGAATAAATGAGGATTAATATTGAGTGCTTGTTAAATACAAAGGACATTTTTGTTCAATTTATTATTACTGCACCAAATGCATACTAAAGTACAAAATAATGAAAATTGCATCTGAGCATGTACATTGTACCCTCCCGGGGGTCAATTATCAGAGGAATACTACAGATTTGTTCCGAGTTAAGTGTTTCTGTTTCTGCATGGATTGTCACACTTTAAAAGCAACTTTTTCATGTAAGCACTGCATATGCACATTGTATATTTAAGCACTACATGTGCACATTGTATATTTAAAAAACAGTACACTTTAAATAGTATAAGATTGTAATCTTTTTTGGATGAGAAAAAGTTCACCAAATGGCAAACATCAGAGACCATTTTAGAAATTATGTAAGTTTTGCTTCTTTTGAGTGTTGTTTGGAAGACAGTATTCAAATGAAAAAATAAATAAATAAAACCCCACCCCCAAAACAATGACAGTAACCCCCCCCCTCAAAAAAAAAGGTGTAATCATGTTATGAATTTAGCAAGATTTTGTCTACAGTTTACAATGTATATTGTTTTATGTAAATTGTACACGTATACAGTATGGGCACTTTCAGTAGTGAGACAAGTCATTGTCTGTGCTAAATTTCCACTCTGAACTTATATAATATTATTTCTTTTAATATGTTTATGTCTGGTTGAGGACAGTGACACCCACACACACTGTACACATAAGTATCAGTAGGATAGTTGGATTGTTTAGTGTGTTATATTCATTAATATTTACCACAGGTTGGGTCATCTTGTTAACTTCCTTCTGCGTAAGTTTGTTTGGCGGTTTTTCTTTTAAATCAATATTTTCCAATAAAGGGAAAGGATACCATTGTTAACTTCATCTTGCTGTGAATCAGGTTATAGAAAAACAACTGACCTGTGAATATTTTCACAAGTTACATTGTGTTGTTTATAGAGAGAATAGTGAAAATGCATTCAAAAAATTACACGGCTGGTGCCCATAATATTGAGTTATGGCCGAGTACTACACAGTTGCACACACACACACACACACACACACACACACACACACATACATGTAGTGTAGATTGTAAATGTTTTGTATAAACCTAATTGACCTGAAACACTTGTTTTGCCCATGAACTGTTCAAGTGTTACTTTGTTCATGTGTAACTTGTAGGTATAGATAGAACAAATTAAACATTATCAGTTGAAAAGTACACTTCAACGTGTATAATGGACAGTCATGACAGTATCCATACAGTTTAAATCAGCCAAAGAATCACATGTATACATTATGTACACGGTAGCAAGTGATACGCATCACTTCATAAATTTATAAACTAACTTGAATCAACATCATGTGTATTGTTATTTTTGTATCACATACACATGTACATGTACATGTACACACATGTACAGTTATAATATTGATAATATTACATTAATTTCAATTTAATGAGTCGTTAAGAGCATCAAGACGTAAAACTACTAAAATTTTTGGCCAAAAACTAAAATCTCCGTTTCTGGTCATAGGTCGGCTTCAAAATCCGTGTCTGGACTACGTGTGTTTTTTTGGTTTTTTTTGTAATCTTTTTTTTTCTAACCAGTGAAATACGCTGTACGTAATACATGTACATTAAACATGGTTATTGGAACCAGACCGAAACTCCATACACAAAGTACCTGTATGGTGGCTAAGATCGAGAGAGGCCTCACAAACTGGGCAAATGTTCATAGATGCACAGAGAGATCAGAAACTGCCTAACATGAATACATGAAAATAAAACAGTGTACAGTGTAGATGTTGTAAGAATGGTGGAGGATGAGACGACGTGTATCAAGTTTGCAGCTGAATATACAGTGATATTGATATTGCCTAGTCAAGCAATAGTAGATGGAAACCTTGAAAGCTTTGTAATGGTTCATGTACAAAGCCTCAAGCTTTTTTGCTACATGTACATTTCAATTAGAACAAGGAACCACTAACAAGGAAAGTATCAGAATTCACACGTGTGCACACACACACAGTACATTTATGCATTGTTTTATGTGTATGTGATACGCAAGTATTTTTGTACATCTATGTATGATGCACAGTACCTGTACAATTACGATATCGAGAACATTTAGGCCTACATGTATATTAAAAAAATATATCGCAATTTAAACCAAAAAAAAGTGAGTTGAGTCAGAAATTCCATTGGGACAAAATTAGGCCAGTCTTTTCAGCTTTCGGAAATGAGAAACAAAATCGAACCACTTTGCAGTGGTTAGCCGACTCTTAGATCACAAAGGAGCTGCCATACAGGGTTCAGACTAAGCTAGGGCGATATCGATTTTTTTCATCCACGATATATCAGCAAACATATATCGCGATTATTTTTTTTCATTCATTCATGCTGTAGAACTGATAACCACAGGTATGCACCCCTCTACAAGCGTCACAATAAATCACAAATTTGTTTGCAGAGCATGTATGTACTTCTGAAGTAGTTCGCCTTTGTTTCTCACGTCCAAAAGCTGAAAAGACTGTTCTAATTTTGTTTCCATGGAATTTCTGACTTGACTCACAGTGGCGATTTTTTAATCACGATTTGCCGATATCTCAATAACTTAAAAAGGTTCTCGATATACGTAAACGAATAAAAAAAAGTATCGTGATATTCTATATTATCGTGTTATCGCCCAAGCTTAGTCCAGAAAATCGCAATACATGATTGGACGATATATCGTGGATGAAAGAAATGGATATTGCCCAAACTTAACCTGTACTTTAAAATATACATTGTAAGTGTAAATTACATATAGCATATTTTATAATTAAGCAATATCCATGATGTTAGTGAGCGCCTAGCAAGCAGCCACTCATAACAGCTCTCCAGTTTTTGTGCTAAGTAAGTGTTTTGTAGCTACAAGTTTGTCTTCATTTTTATACTAGTGGATTTCTTATTACATCTGGAATCTACTGGACGTTTTATGTGAGTATTTGTATATTTGTTTTCTTATAATAAGTGAAAACCTGTTTTTTTTTGTTTTTTTGTTTTTTTTGTCTGTCTCTGCAGTAAGTTTTTACTGTTGAGTGTATATACATTTTGGATCTTCATTTTATTTGTGCAGTCAACTCTGATTTAGATTATAACCTGTAGCTAGAGATTATAACCCATATAGCTTGACCACAAGCCTTTTGTTTGGATCAACAACTTTGTGATCAGACAATGGAGGTCTACATCCTGTTTATTCTACTCCTGCTATCCAGACCATTGTGTCTCAATGACTCATCAGAAGATGGCTACAAGATGCAATCTACAGATTGTTCACCCAAGATCCGCCATCTTAAATTCTTGAGACGTCCTATATCATACTATGATAATTCATCTGCCACCTTTCACCTGGAACTCTTAATTTCTGGTGACATAAACCCAAACCCTGGACCTGAATCACTGATCAACACACCCACAAACACCACTCAGCTCCATAAAATTTCCTACAGCCGCAATGAACTACTCAATCTTCGCAATGCTCCATGTACTGATGTAGCTTTATCTTATTCAGCATTGAGTCAATTGAACTGTCTTGGAATACTTGCTAATCAACCCCAAACATACCGCCGCACACATAGAGGTAAAAAAGCTGGTCGCCGTAGAATGGACAAACTTACACAACTACATGTAGCACTCCAGCCTTACCAAAACCCAGCAGTGAACTTAACCACATCAACAAGCGACATTGGCATAACTTCAACTCCAACTACATGTATTCATGATGAGTCTAAACTTCAGCTCTGTGTACTAAACACTCAATCCATATGTAACAAATCGGATGAATTTGTTGACTTTGTACTTCAAAACAATTTGGATCTTGTTGCCATATCCGAGACATGGTTTAAACCTGAAGATGACTTGCTACCCCGTGAGTGTACTCCTGCTGGCTACTCTCTCCATCATATCCCCAGACCAACAAAGACCGGTGGAGGGGTTGCACTTCTCTTTAGGTCCAGTTTATCTGTCAGTATGAAAAGTGTTAACATTGACTACCTAACATTTGAATCTCTGCATGCTGAGGTAACGTGCAACTCTAGATCTGTTCGCCTTGTTAATATTTATCGACCAGAAAGGGATGTTGATGGTAAACATGTAAACTTCTCCAGTTTTCTGCAGGAATTTGAGAAATTAATTGTGGATTATCTCTTGCACCCATCTGACATTATTTTAACCGCGATTTTAACATTCATATGGACATCTCTTCAAACAATTATGCGAATCAGTTTAAAGATCTGCTCTCTGCTCATGGACTTATCCAGCATATCACAGCACCCACTCATCGATATGGTCACTGTCTTGACCTCATGATAGCAGCGTGAAAATACTTCACCTCTCATCTCGAATATAACTATCCATCCCGGCTTATCTGATCATTATGCAATCATGGCAGATATGAACCTTAAAAAACCTCCCATACCTACCATTTCTGTAACTACTCGCCACTGGAAAAATGTAAATATTAGAGATTTATGTCATGATATTGAATCTCAACTGGAAAATGTAAACCTTGAAGATGGTGAGCTGGATTCTTGTGTCAATCTATTTGAATCTACTGTCCGTAACATCTTGGATGATCATGCTCCATAAAAACTAGAACTGTAAAACTACAATCTGAATACCCCTGGTTCAATGATAATATTCAGCTGCAAGGAAACTCCGTCGTCAACTTGAACGAAAATGGCGTGACAATGGGAAACTTGGAGTACATCGGCAAGAATACTGTAACCAACGAGATATTGTGAAGAACATGATTAACCAGGCAAAAATAACTCACTACTCATCTCTTGTGGAAGAGAACTCCGGCGATCAGAAAAAACTCTTTAACATTGTTGAAAAGCTGCTTCATAAACCCAAAGTTCCAGTGCTTCCATCTACACACTCCGATCAGGACCTCGCTAATGAATTTTCAAAATTTTGTGTCACAAAAATTGAGAATATCCGTCGTTCTTTTCCCCCAGTACCTGTCATTCTATCACAAACACCGTCACGCAAGGATCCACAATGTAGACTGTCTATGTTTGAGCCTACTAGTGTTACGGAGATCAAGAAACTCATCATGAAATCGCCATCAAAATCGTGTGAACTTGATCCAGTGCCAACTTCGCTAATAAAACTAAATATTGATGTGTTTGCTAAGTATATCACAATTATTGTAAACAGATCTCTTTCTTCCGGTTGTTTCCCTGATAGCCAGAAGATTGCTCATGTTAAACCACTCCTGAAGAAACCCAATTTGGACAAGGAAGTTTTCAAAAATTACCGACCGGTAGCAAATTTAAAGTACCTTGGAAAAACAATCGAGCGAGTTGTTTCATCACGGATCTCTGACCATGTTCGTGCTAATAACCTGTCGGACACATTTCAGTCAGCCTATAAACCATTTCATGGAACGGAAACTGCTCTTCTCCGCGTCAACAATGACATTTTATCTGCCATGGATGATGGAAAAATCACTGCATTAGTTTTGCGCCGCTTTTGACACGGTCGATCACAAAATCCTTCTCTTCCGCCTTCAATATCATCTTGGAATACATGACACAGCCCTGGATTGGTGTAAGTCCTACCTTTTAAATAGGCCTCAGCATGTTTGTATTGGTAATGCCACCTCCGAGCCTGTTATTCTTGACTATTCTGTACCCCAAGGCTCCGTGCTCGCCACAGTGGTTTACTGCTTATACGTTTCCAGTTCGTGATATCATTTTGAAGTATAATTTAAATTACCATGTCACGCTGATGACACGCAGCTCTACATTACTTTTAAATCTTCTCAAGAACCTGCCGATTCCTGCATTACAACACTGGAGAAATGTATTCAAGAGATTCAAGTTGGATGAGACAAAACTTCCTGAAATTGAACGACGAAAAAACAGAATTTGTTCTATTTGGATCACGCCAGCAATTGTCTAAAATTTCTCTTCCATTTATTGCAATTGGTGACTGCAGAGATAACCCCTCATCACAAGCACGTAATTTGGGTGTTATATTTGACTCGACAATGACTTTAAAACCTCATATCTCCAACATTGTTCGCATATCATCATTTCATATCAGAAATATTAGCCGAATAAGGAAATACTTGAATAAAAGTGCTACTGAACAAATTGTTCATGCGTTTGTCACATCACGTCTCGATAATGGAATGCTCTACTCTACGGCCTCCAGCAGAATCAAATATCTCGTCTTCAGCACATACAAAACACAGCAGCTCGTGTTGTGACTTTGTCCAGAAAGTCATGCCATATCACGCCAATCTTGAAAGAACTGCACTGGCTTCCTGTTTCACAGAGAATTGTTTTTAAACTTATGCTAATTGTTCACAAATCTTTTAATAACATTGCTCCAATTTATATTTCTGAACTGCTTAAAGTCTACACTCCATCACGCAATTTGCGCTCCAGCAACATGTCACTCCTAAAGGAACCAACTTCAAAACGGAACTGGGGTGACAGGTCTTTTTCTGTCGCGGCTCCGAGACTCTGGAATCATCTTCCAACTAAACTCAAATCTTGTCATAGTATAACTAGATTTAAGTCGATGCTTAAAACTCATCTTATGTCACAATTCTTCAAAGATGATGTATATTTGTAATTGCACTGTAGGTACATGTATCTCAGTACATAATTTTTTCCCCTATGTTATCATTGTATATTGTTTGTATTCATGTTTTTATCTTTGTTTCCGCGCCTTGAGCGCCCAGCAGGGTGGATATGTGCGCGCTACAAATCTTTATTATTATTATTATTATGAACTAGGATACATGTTCAATACAGTGTACATAAATGTAGTACATGTTCTGTGTATCATAAATGCAAACAAAAACAACACCCATCCACACTGTTTCCTGACAAATACACACAATATCGTGTACATTGTACATGTCAAACCAGTTCATTTGCCAGGATGTAGAGTGGTTACTTGAAAAACAGACTGTCCAAATGTTTAATAAAGAAAACTTTTGCATCTGATGTGCACATACATACACATTGATGTATTGTATCATATGCACATGTAAAGTACCGCTGGCTAAATACAGCATGTTAGTGTCAAAGCCCTTTTAAGGACTTTCCCTCTTCACTTTCTCACTGAATATATTGACAACATTTGTTGACCCCTTTGACATTTCTAAAGGTGTTTGTTTCATCGTGTTTATGAATAGAGGAACTATTCATGATGTAATACATGTACATTCTCTCATGCAGAGAATTGTTTAATAACACATACATTAGCACACATTAGGGACAGCCCACAATATCTGATCAGTGACTCATACAAAACAAATATAATACTAGAATTTGTATTTGTTCACAGAAGCAATCCTAAGATTTATAGAACATTGTTATTGTGTCTAGCAGAAGGTCATTATGCTTACAAACTTATTTTTGAGGTTAACAAATTGAACATGTTTACTTTTTACCTGAAAAAACAAATCAGGGTTAGGAGCGAGACATGCTTATGAATCATGATATTTTGTTGGGAAGATATTCCACATGCTAATCTTAGTCTTACAACTTTTGTCCTATTTGCCTATCATATAGCCCCGCCCTAAACTAAGCTAATTTCTGTCAAAGCCAGGTTTGTGAAGATTGTCCATGGTATGTGTACGAAACATGTGTACGTCACAACATGTACAAACAGTATGCTCACCAGGCTTGTGGGAAGTACTAATAGCTTGTTATTATGCGCATACATGTACTTTATACAATAATATACAGTGTGCATGTGGCTGTGTAACAAATCTGATTGGTACAATCAAGGATTTTAATTTACAGCTTTGTATAATCATAATAATGATCAGTAAAGCACTACATTGTATTTCATGAAGATCATGGCACTGTGAAATGCATCAAAACATTCAGATAGAAAATACCATATAGTGTGTGATTTATAAAAGGAAAATAATTACATATGTATGTAAAACTGGAAATAAATGCTTTCTTGGCCAGTTGTTGACTACACACCAGCATGTACATTTGTATTTCCATCAACATTGGAAACCAGGAATGGTTTCTGAAAAGAAAATTTTATGAAATAATATTGCTTCTCCTGGAATAACACGGATCTGAATGCTTCATAAGATTAAGAACCATGCTAGGCTTATCTAACTATGGATAAGATCAATAAATCCTACATCTTTAAATTGAATTGCAGGATTTTCTAACCTTCAGTAATTGTTTTGCATCTGTTGGAATTTCCTGAATGATTAGATTGATTTTTGATTTATTTTGTTTCCATTTCAGGTGGTTTTGCTCTGGTGTTCCTCGTCAAAGCAAGAAATGGCCACCACTTTGCCCTCAAGCGGATGTTTGTCAACAACGAGCAGGATTTGGCAGTATGTAAAAGAGAGATCAAAATAATGGTGAGGAAATATGAGAATAAAGGAATAGTTGAAAGAGAAATGTGCTGATGTAGTTTAGAAATAATTTAAAAAGAAATATTTCTCAAAACATGAAAGGTTATTATCAGAAACATGGTTTAACAGTAATAAATTAATTTTTTCCAATCATTTTATAACAAATACATCACAAAATCGTCCATTTTGCCTATTGTTGCTGAAGACTAAGTTCCGCCCCCTAAGACAACCCAATATGATTGGCCATTATTTCATTTGTTGCATTCACACGATTACATGTACAGTAAATTGACATGTTTCATATAATATTGTCTATTGTATAAAAAAATATACATCAGGATCTATATGTATACATACACTTGCACACCTTCATTGTATGTAGAATACAAAAAAATAACAAAATGAAACAATTTCTTTTTCCAATAATCATGATAATAATTCCATCAAGGACATTTCCCCAGTGACCTCATAAGCCTTTTCTAATCTGATAAATTGATATTCAGAAAAACATGTCCTGTGCACTTGTCAAAGAAAGTGTTTGAAAGTTATTTATGGAAATCCAGAAATCCCCACAGTGTCTTATATTCCCGAGACCAGAAGGCCAAAACCATCTCTATTTGATAAACAACTTCTCCATGATGTCCCAGCTGAGCGTTAGGGTACAACAAGCAGAGATATAATGCATTTGATGTATGCAGTTGCAGCTAGCTTATTCTCCCAGGGTATTATTGGTTTAGTTGGATGGGAGATCTGTAGGTAATTCTATATGATGTTGCAGGTTAATTTCTTCATTGAATTCCACTCCTATTTGACATCTACTCTATTACTCTTTGGTTTTGTCATATTACCATTTGCACAAGTACAAAATTTGTGCACTTTTATTTTGTGAAACAACATGTACTTATATACATCATGTATGTTGCAAACAGGGCTCATTCCGGCTCAATAAATATGCCACATACATGTATGTGCTTTTACTTTTATTTATTTCTTCCTCTCACACATTTAAATACATATTTATGTATAATTCAATAATTGTGTTTATCTTGCAGGCTAGTTTGACTGGTCATAAGAACATTGTACCCTACATTGATTCTAATATTACTAAGGGCAACACTGGTGTGTATGAGGTGCTAATTCTCATGGAATACTGCAGAGGTTTGTATTTTATATCAAATAATCATGACAGTTTTGTCCTAATCAACATAGCACATATGCTGCATTCAGAGTGGATTGGTTGGGACTTAAATCCCTACTCACTAGTAAAGACATCTTAACCATGCAACCACTGAACTTGCCTGATAGTGATAACGGTTGGCTAGGGATGTTTTCCTCTCAAAAACAGTGCTAAGCCATGGCGGCTGAAACACAATACATAATAATGCATTACATGTATATGAATACATCTTCTGAGTTTTCCCAATACTTAAGCCTGTTAATATTGCAATGTGAATCTATTATCAATACATTTCAGTTAGTAATAAATAAGGGTGATGTATTTACTTTATATGCCAAAATAATCACTTTAAATGTTTTTGGGTGACATTATTGATGAACAAGTCTATGAACTTCTATTCCCTTGATACATTGTACATGTGTACAGGTTTGATATGTTGACTTACACATGTACATGTACAATATACATACAAGAAACTGTTGACAAGGAACTGTGTAATTTGATCAAATGAAACTTAAACTAGCTTGACTGAAACTGTTTCTGGTGATATTAAGACATATGCAGGAAGTTATTCTATTCCCTTAGAAACATTAAGGAAAGTCAATATTCATGAAGGAAGTGCGTAGTGAAGGTTTGTTATTTATATATATTTTTAATTGGAATAAATCTTTATCCCACTAGACAGTTTTAAAGTTATTTGTGCTTGAGAAGCTAAATTGTGTAACTCATATGTACAGTATCATTTAGTCATGTGCATTATAACCTTTAAATTATTTCAAAAAGCAATTATAACAAAGCTTCATTACTGCACCGTTTTGAAGGATGACCTCCAACCAGAAACCAAACAATTATGTTTTGCTAAATGTATTTGAACATGTTTTATTTTAAAGATTAGTCAATATACTGTACTGTATATTGTTGCTAAAATCAGGTTTTGAGTGACACCTTTTATTTGATTTAAAGTAATGTGTGCTGGTCCTCTTTAACACTGAACAAAACCTTTAAAAATCCTTTTAAAAAACCTCTAAATAAAACCTTATAAATAATCCTGAAGACAATATCTTTGAATCCAATGCACATTGTTGTTTACTGTTTATGAGTTCAGATGGCCATGTTGTCCAGCAGATGAATGAAAGACTAAATACTGGCTTCACTGAACATGAAGTATTCAAGATATTCTGTGATACATGTGAGGCTGTGTCTAGACTACACCACTGCCAGACTCCCATCATACATCGGGATCTGAAGGTAGGTTTATCAAATCTCCATACACTAACTAAGCTTGGGCGATATCGATTTTTTTTCATCCATGATATATCAGCAAACATATATTGCGATTTTCAATAATATCGCGATTATTTTTTCATTCATGTATGATTGCTTTAGAGCCGATAACCACAGGTATGTATACCCCTCTACAAGCGTCACAATAAATCGCAAATTCATTTGCAGAGCATATATGTACTTCTGAAGTAGTTCGCTTTTGTTTCTCACTTCCAAAAGCTGAAAAGACTGTTCTAATTTTGTTTCCATGGAATTTCTGACTTGACTCACAATGTCGATTTTTTTTTTAATCGCGTTACATATTTTTTAATCGCGATTTGCCGATATGCCGATAACTTAAAAAGGTTCTCGATATGATAATCGAATAAAAAAGGTATCGCGATATTCGATATTATCGTGTTATAGCCCAAGCTTAACACTAACACTAAGTACCTACACAACCCCAAAATAGGCATCTTTAGAAACCAAATTAGGACCCATATCTCCTGTTGATAATAATAATAATAATAATGTGTGGACTTATATAGCGCACGTATCCACCAACTAAGTGGTGCTCAAGGCGCATTCTTTTTTACGTGCATTACACAACACACGGGACCTACGGCTTTACATCCCATCCGAAGGACGAAGCAATTACGATTAAGTACCTTGCTCAAGGACACAAGTGTCACGACCGGGGCTTGAACCCACACCCTGCTGCTGGCAACACCAGAACTTGAGTTCGGTGCGCTAGACCGCTCGGCCACTTGCTGTATAATCCAGGACATTCTGGAAATATAAACTTATGTATTTTATGTGGGAATGTTCCTGTCATCTTTTAGTTTCCCACAAATCACAGCAATTAATAACCCTCACAAAGACAACAGCACCTTTTCAAAATGACAACAGGAAATTATTATGACCACCTCCAGCTAAGAATAAAACTATGAGCAAATGACAACAGGAAATCATTATGACCACCCCAGCTAAGAATAAAACCATGAGGAAATAAGCACAACACTTTGTGTCTGAACCACAGATATAAATAACACAGAAGGTAGTTAACACCCGTTTAAAATCAGGAAAATCATCATCAGGCTAAAACCAAACACTGTACTTTGTGTCTGACCACAGACAAACATGTAAATAACCCATACATGGTCAGCAGAAATTCAAAATGCTGATGACCACATTAGAATAAAACTATATGAGTACCACGTGTTAGGTTGTTGAATAGGCTTCCCATCCTTGTACATGACATACATGTAACATTTGCATGGACACACAATTCTTTAATTAATCAATTATGCTTGGTCTGTGCCCATGGTTTCTGAGAATCCATGATTACAGTCTGTGCATGTTGTATGTCTATCTGTAGGTAACATACAGTACATCCACCTATGTCTGTGCCACAAACAGTAGACCGGCTTGTCTGTTGTACTCATCTATGATTCTATATAATTTTTTTAGAATTCATGTATTGAGAGTAAGGAGGTATTCTAGACTATAATTGCATTGTAAATTGTCTTGATTTAGGTGGAGAATATTCTACTGCACCCCAGTGGTAGCTACGTGTTATGTGACTTTGGTAGTGCTACTGGTAAGATCTTGGATCCCAAACAGCATGGAGTACAGGCAATTAAAGATGAATTAGAAAGGTAAAATAATTTTACCATCTTGAAATTTTAAAGCATTTATTGTCCAAGATCTACTTTTATTTCACTCACTTTAATTGATGAAATCATTTTATTCTCTTGTAAGTTACCCAATGTTTTCAAATTTTATCCAAGAATAATGAGCAAATGCATTTTTGACTTGCTCAGTTGTGCTTATTATTATACTTATAATACAAAACACAACAAATACAGCCATCACTAAGATCAGAATAGTATGTCTATCATTGCTCAGTATATACATCGTACAAGTACATGTTAGTTCATGTAAATGTTAATAATTTAGGATGTCCGCTCAGTATTTTCCATCATTTTGAAAATACTACATATGAGATGTCAGCCTAAATAATGGCATTTTGATTTGGTTTAGTGACATCTCTCGAGTATACAATGTGTCCTTTGTACATGAAAATGCCAGCAATATATCATCCCTCAAAAATTTACAGTAAAATCCATTTTGATTGTAGATGTACATGTATTTGACACATGAATGGTTTGGGTTTGTTCATACTTTTCAGGTATACAACCTTATGGTGACATTTGAGCAATGTTTTTGTTTCATTATTTTTCAGGTATACAACCTTATCGTATCGGTCTCCAGAGATGATAGATCTTTACTCGGATATACCATTAACAACCAAGACAGATATATGGGTATGTAATACGCACTCTAGAAATACCTCAAATAACTTCATCTCATTACATCTACTGCAGTAATTTTCAGTGCCATTTTCATTTGGCTCCTAAGTAAAAAATGTTGCGTAAAATTTTTGTTAAGTAATAAAAACCTGAGAACCAGCCCATGTATATTGTATGATATGACAGTTCAGCTGATGACTACAGAAAGATGCCACATAAACAGTTGTGGTGAAGTAGCTCTATGATATCTGTCCCGGACAGTTACTATAACTCATTTTACATACTGCACCACAGGAACAGGTATTCCTGACTGTATGGAATGCAGATATGTTCATGATCAAACCTTATTGGTTATTCTTAAAACCACACTCTGATTGTAACACAGGCCAGTGATTTCTCAGCATTTTTCCTGATTTCGGGATTTTTTACAAATATTCCTTTGCTTCAATATTTTTTGGTAAAAAAGAGAAGGAGCCACCAAGGAAAGAAAGAAGTAGCCTGTATTATGTCCAAACCTGTAGTTTTTTATTTGTGGTGATATGGAGAGTCTGAGTTCAGGGGGCTTTGTCCTTGAGAAGACAAGTGCCCATGAGACCCAGGCCTGCTACCCATTTTTCAGGATTTTTTACATTTGTTAAATCATACCTCTGATAACATATTGACATGATTATTTTCTCTTTGAATATTGACAGGATTTAGGATGTATTTTTTTTCTACCTGGTTATTACATATTGCCTATATTTTCTTTATTTGACAGGCTCTTGGATGTATGTTATACAAGTTGTGTTTCTTCACTCTACCATTTGGTGAGAGTAGTTTAGCCATACAGTGTGCTAACTTTACTATTCCTGACAACTCACGATACTCCAAAGAGATACACTCTCTTATATGTAAGAATTTTGTTAATGTATTAATAATATCCAGACATTTATTACCCACCCACACAAAGCGTCCTTGTTGTGTAATGACATTGTCTCCAGAAACAATGGATAAACATATTTTACTCTGATGTAAAAGCTTTCATAAAAAGTGCATTTATAGAGATTCAGGAAGATTGGCTGGCATTCCTGGAAGCGGTACCTTACACATAACTAGATTGCATACTGCACTGTAGTTATTCCCATATACATAATAATAATAATAATAATAATAATGTGTGGACTTATATAGCGCATGTATCCACCAACTGAGTGGTGCTCAAGGCGCATTATATTATTACCCCTGCTCATAAGGCTCATAAGGCTCATAAATCATTCCTGAAACCATCTCAGCTCCCTGGGGAGTATACAGCTCAATTGCTGCCATTACAGCGCATATAGGGCTAATCAACCAACTGTGCCCTCACAGTTACCCATTTAACCCCTGGGTGGAGAGAAGCAATTATGGTTAAGTGTCTTGCTCAAGGACACAAGTGTCACGGCCGGGATTCGAACCCACATTCTGCTGCTAACACCAGAACTTGAGTCCGGTAAGCTAGACCGCTCGGCCACGACACTCCAATATAGTAGTGGTTTATCTCATTTGGCACACCCTATTATTTCTTTGTATTTTGTTGTATTTGGCATTATCTATCAATACTTCGTTAGATAAACCTTGTAGCTTTGCATGGTGAAGAGGATAAGTAAGACTAATTGCGGTGACACCATGTGAAATTCTCAATTGAGTAGTAATTAGTTCTGAAAAGAACTGGAGGTACAACTCAAGTTGAAAGACATTGTACCTTGAGTCGTACTTCCAGTTCTTTTCAAGTGTCACGGCCGGGATTCGAACCCACATTCTGCTGCTAACACCAGAACTTGAGTCCGGTAAGCTAGACCGCTCGGCCACCACACTCCACATGTAGTGCATGTTGTGTTATTTTGATGAAGGCTAGTTTCATCTAGTTTGTGTCATGTCTAGTTCTTGCTACGATATAGTGATAACTTATAGATTGGTGAAATTCTTGCGTCGGGAGATAAACAATTGATTTAATTTTGCCCTACACCGACGTGTGTATAGCACTGTATGCTCAGTGCTTTCCGAGTGTCTATGAAAAAACTACACAGGTGACTCGGGCGGGATTCGAACCCACGACCTCCTGCTTACTAGTGCAGACGTCTTAGTGATAACTGCCAAACAAGCTTAATATGAACATTTTTGAATTAAATTACACTGTCATTGCAATGACATTTGCAATGACAGTTTGTACATGCTTGCATGATATAGTGGCTGATTGGCTCTGTTACGTCTCAAAAGCTATTTTGTGTCAAACTTCTGAAAAGTACATTGTAGAAACAATGACATGATTTATTGACAATCATCAGTCATGCACGTAGTTGTCAACCAAAATTCTTTGCCTAGTCAGCACCAAACTTGCCTCAAGCTGCCAAATGCTTAGCAATAAAAGCTATAGGTAAAACTTGTAGCTTTGTAATGGTGAAGAGGATAAGTAAAGACTAATCGCGGTGATACCATGTAAAATTCAAAATTGAGTAGTAATTAGTTTTGAAAAGAATTGGAGGTTACAACTTGACGTTTCGATCAGTATACTCTGATCATCATCAGGAGAATACCGGACTCTGGGAAATGCTGCTGCTTCATTAGTCTTTACTAATAAAAGCTATTGAATCATATGTGACCCGCTCTGAGAAAAGGTGATATATGTCTCAAAAATTAAAAATTGAGTTTTATATATGGCTGGAAAGCACAGAACATAAGCTTTCATTTAGTATATGGTAGAGCTCTGTAGCCCTTACCGTTATGGAGATAATTGCGTATTTGCATATTGATAATTTCCATGATGACTGATTTACATAACAGAGAAAACGGCCTTTGAAATGTCTTGCTTCGTTGAAAAATGATGCTGAAAAGCTCACATTAATTCCACCTAGCAACGAACATGTTCCTGTAATGCCATCTGTTTGAAATTTTCGTGGGTGATTTGTTAATATTTTTCCATTGATGTTACAATTTTTTAAAGATTTTACTCGTTCAGATCATTAGCTTTAATTAATTTGCATAATCATTAAAATATTTTTTGGTGTAAAATAAAGGAATAGGGTGTACAACTTAAAAAAGGGGGAAATTACCATGGTGTAGGCTTATGATGGAACTTTGTTTGAATCTGGTACTCTATTAATATTTTATCTTATTGCATACATTAAAATTTAATTAAAAAATAAATTAATTAAAAAATTAATTTAACAAAATTAATTAATTTTTATATTTTCCCCCAATACCCAAAACTAAATTTTATGAGTTAAAAAAATTACTTGAGAAATTCTTACTAAACCCAAACTAGGTAACAAAGACTATTACTCAAAGAAAGAATATCGAGGAAACAAAAACGCTGGGAACATGGGCTGCCGCGATAAAGCTGGCAACTGCAGTTGAAATCCCCGGCCTTTACGCGGTCGGCATCACACTCGTGGGCACCATTACTTTCTCTTTCATCCTCGAAGGGAACAATGTCCACAACTAACATTGGTTGGTCTGGGGTCATTTGGGTCATTTTCTTCGTCATTTTCACTAAAAGTAACCCTGCAATGTCACTACCGTCATGCGATTCAGAGGACCCGCCGTCATCGACATCGTCGCCCATGAAATAATCATTCACAAATCCAACGATCTCATCTTCAATACCGTGAAGGTCGGCATCACGAATTTCGTTTAATGCATCGGCAAAACAACGATCCTTCGAACACATTATTACGAAGATATACTAAAGAAAATACAAAACTAAAATTGTGGAAAATACGATACTTTGAGAAAGATTGTAACGTTAGTTTCTAAATCGAACAGCCACGTAAACAACGAAAGAGTGAAGCATCCACTGCAAGCTAAATTGGCACTAGTGCGCATGCGCGGCAGCCAGTATGGGCTGTATTGTCCAATAACGGCCCATGATTGTACACACGTGTTACGAGATGGCGACACCTGTAGCAACAAGGGGTAGTTTGTTTATCAATTTCTTTTCTTCGTAGCTCATTTGCATCTGACCTATGGCCTAAAGCATAACCAAATTTGGAAATAGTGGATGTCAAGCTATCAGACGATACCAAACTTTGCAAGGTGGGTATAGAAGAATTTCGTGTCGAAGGGACAAATCATGGCCTTTTGTCCCGCGTAACGTATTCAGTCTAAAACAAAACAAGACAACAATGCACACAAAATGATGGATTTTTTTCACTTTATTCATGGAAATAAACATTTCTGTGAATGAAATCTGAAAAAATAGAAATCAAAGATGCAATACAAGACAACAACAAAATCAAATCTGCAATAATTTTTCACCTTCTCAACATGGAATGGCCCATTGTGCATTAATGCATAGCGTGACTTATATCACCTTTTCTCAGAGCGGGTCACATATAGCAAAGGTTGTTTTGAAAATATGAAACATCTTTCAATTAATAATAGAAACTTATTCTTAACCTTCATATTACCTCAGTATTTGTTGCTATATTATTACAGGTTACATGTTAGAGGTTGATCCAGACAAAAGGCCAGATATCTACCAGGTCTCCTACGTAGCATTTAGAATAATTGGAACAGACACACCGATCCAAAACCTACATGTAAGATATTCCTCTTATTATTCCTCATCTCAAGCCTTCTAGTCAAACTGTGTAAAATGTCTCTACTTTGCAACCTAGTGACAGAAGAAATCTTTTAGTGGCGGAGTGGGGAATCGGGAAACCACCTGTATTTGTAGGGGGTACTGTGGGGACATGCCCCATCCCCAATCCATCCATCTCTTGCATCAGGCAGAATCAAACCCATATGTGACCTGTCACCACAAAATGAGCTTAAAGTCAGAAATTTAAACAATTGAGTTATTGGTATTTCTGGATTCAGTAGAACAAGAGCTTACCAATGATATATAACACTTGGGGTTACAGCGATCCACCAGAGGCGGATTTACGGCTTTATTTCCGTCTTTGTTTCAAGTTATTTGTCAGAGCACGATAAAAGCTACCAATGAAATTGGCCTGAAATTGAGGTTTTTAATTGTCTGATCGAACTGAAAATTTGGAATTCGAAAAAAAATTAAACCTCCCCTCCAATTTTTCACTTTTCCCGCTGTACTTTAATATGGTATAGTGCCACTTTATGCTCATTTCATTGTAACAGGTCACATATATTTTGATCATAAGCAAAGTGGATTATTCATGATTTTATTTCATGATCTCTTTTACTGTTAACAACCTATCACTACAAATAAACAATTTATGTAGTGTATTTAATTTTGTATCTTTCAGAATTCACCAGTTCTAGAAATGAACAAATTGCCTGTGCCATTAACTGAAACAGAGTATCGTCAGCAACAAGACAACCGTTCAAAGATGAATTCAAGTAGGTTAGTATAGTGGATTGTTACAGTTCATTAACTAAGTTACTAGTGGCTTTCATTTGGGTTAGTATGGCTTAGCCGTTGGCCAAATTGACCGTTTTGCTGGTTTTTGCCATGGTCATTGCTTTTGATTGTAGCATTAGTGTTTATTTGCTAGTGGCTGAGTTAAAGGGAAGGTATAAAATTGATAATTCAAAAATAACTAAATGATCAATTGTAAAAGTAAATAGATGTAAAGCTCTTGAATAATGGAATCAATCTTCCCTATAGTTCTTTTGTCAGAGGTGCTGTCATTTTGAAGAAAAATAACATTTCCAATAAGATTATCTGAAAAAGTACTATTTCTTAAATTTCACATCATAATGAACACCACAAAAATGAATAAAGTCATAAATTGTAAGGGAGTTACAAGGAAGGATATTATGAGATGGTTGTTGTTGGAGTTGCTGAGGTGAGTTCAGTTGTAATAAAAATGAAGGGAATCTTTATTGTGACATTTAATAATTATGATTTATTAATTATCGCTATGATTTACTTTTATAACAGAATAGCAGCAACACCTATGGATGTGAGTACATCTGTAACACCACGGCAACGACCCAAGCCAGGTCAAGCTGCTGTTGCACCATCTACAGGTGTATTACAGCTTCCAACACCTGCCACACAATGGCGTGGTAAGCCAGTAGTACCAGCAACAACCCAAGGGGCTCCAGGCAATAGTGAGTTGATGTAGTCAATAATGAATTATCCAGGATCTCACATTAATAGATAAAAACAACTCTTGACAGACCATGTTTTCTGTAACACGGGTCACAGGTTTTGTTTTATGCATTAGAATATCATTTCCTTAGACACTTTAGGTTGCAAAGTTGGTTTGAGAAATATGTGTAGAAAACAATCTTTATTAATAAACAATTAATTGTTGCAAACTGCCTACGAACCAAAAATCAATCATTGAAAGTTTCAGCTTTATTGCTCAGCATTTATTTATTTTAAAAGTTTCCCAAATTTTTCTATTCATACTAATGTCATGCAATCTCTGTACAATCAGGATTGAGTCCTCAGCAGATGCAGCAAGCATTTCAAGATCAACAGCAGCAACAAGCTGCAGCAGCTCAGCCAACTCAAGTTCAGCGACAAACACCAACCCAGCAGCAACAACTGCAACAACAAAAGATTCAACAGCAACAGCTACAGCAGCAACAGTTACATCAACAACAGCTTCAACAACAGCAGTTGCAACAACAGCAACAACTACAACAGCAGCAACAACAACAGCAGTTACAACAACAGCAACAAAACCAGCAGTTACAACAACAGCAGCAGCAACAGAGTGATTCTTTAATGCTTGAATACACACCACAGCAGCTTGTGCAGCAAGCTTACTCACTGCAGCAGCAACGGCAAATGAAAACACAGCAGTATCCTGCAGGTAAAACATACAATGTGATATTAGTTACCTGGTAGCTATCATTTCCCACACGGTAATCCTATGGTATGCTATTGATAAAGTATTTTTTCAAGCATCTACATGCATTGTACGCAGTGACTGTTAGATTAGCAAACATGACTTGAATGTATCGATTTACTTTTCCTTTTTTTTTTTTTTTTTTTACAACAGGATTACAACAGCAGTATGTTGGTCCACAGCGCCATGCTTTCGTTCCTGTTAACGCCAGTTACCAACAGCAATACAGGCCCCCTCAGACAGGGTTTGTGGCACCAGCACAGCAACAATACCCACCTGCAGCACCGCAGCAGTTTACACGACAACTCAGCCAGCAGGAAATGCATATGCAGCAGCAATTACAACAGCAACAACAGCAACAACTGCAGCAACAGCAGATCCAACAACAGCAGCAGCAGATCCAACAACAGCAGCAGATCCAACAACAAAAGCAGATCCAACAACAACAGCAGATTCAACAACAGCAGCAGCAGCAATACCAGCAGCAACAACAGTTGAAGTTGCAGCAGCAGCAACAGTTGCAACAGGTAATTAATTTTGTATATCATAAGTAAGTTTTAATTTATTAGCACAAATATGAAATGAACAATCGGAATGGATACAAATGTTTAAGGACATAATTCATGAAAGCATTCCTCCATCAAAATATGAAATGTTCAGTAATTTGAATTGTATCTTTAAAACTGTTTCATGTCTTGGAAAAATTATTACTTTATTGTAACATCATGTTAAACAATTTTGATTTGGTTAAACAAAATTTGTTGTTCTTAAAAACTCAGAGATGGAGTGCCATTGATGAATAATTGTCTAATAACTTAGGTCTATTACCATGATATAAGTGGTGGAGTATATGAATCTATATCAATATACTTATACAGATTTTAAACTCATATTTTCAGCAACAGCTACAACAACAGAGAATGCAACAGGAACAACTTCAACAACAGCAACTGCAGCAACAACAAATACAACAACAGCTGCAACAGCAGTATGTCCAACAACACGCACACCAGCAATTAGCTGAACAACAACAACAACAACAACAATTTTATCAGCTACAACAACAACAACAACAGCAGAAGCAGTTATTGAGCACCAGCGGATTCGTACAGGCCAGCAGTGACCGGTCAACCTCACCTGGTAATGCCAGACCACAGAATTTCCCTGCTGAAGTTAAACCACTTAATCCATTCCAGGATCAGGGAGATTTTGCCACGTTGTCTCCAGACCAAGTAGTGGATAGTGAATTTGACATGCTCAGGAAACCAGCCCCAGGCAAGTTATTGTTTAGTTTATGTTATCAGGTAATTTGACTAATAAGAAGACATCAGTGTCTGCATGAAAAATCTTTTAATCAGGGGTGTGATTTGTCTGGATTTTTCCGGATTTTAAGAATTTTACAAATCGCAAAGTTGTGATCCTCCGGATTTTAAAGATTTAAGCAATAAAGGAAAGCAAAGCAAACACTCAGAACTATAGATTTCACCCCATCGCTGTTCACAACAGCGGCCTCAATTCCCCTAGCAAAATTTACATGGATTTTTCCAAACTGCCCAAACACACCCCTGTTTAATATCAGGCCAAAAACAAGTATCTTGTTTCTGGTCAAAGTTGAGATTCAAAATCAGTGCGGTCAGACCAAATTTCCCATACACAAAGTATGACAGAATTCCAATAAAACCAGCAATTTTGGCTGCAATTGGACATTGTTTCATAGTTTAAAAAAAATGGAAACTAAAAATGATATGCCGGTCTGATGCAACTCGCCTGTTGTCCAGAAACCAGAGACTTTTTTGGGGCCTAAAGAATTTGTTTTAAGTTTTTAAAATCTTAATAATTAATATATTTGTTTCACTTTAGGTGAGGAGACTCAGGGTTCGTCTCATACTGACGTATTTGGTGCTGTCCCCTTCACAGAAGGTAAACCAACAATCTTTTTATCATGAGGATGAAACTCATTTAATATTTGAATAACCCTCGGGGAAACTGCCTGTTTTTCAAAAAGAAATAGTGGAAGTATATTCAGAAAACTAGTTAATATTTTGGGGTTTTTTATAGAATTTTTTTCATGACAAACTTCTTTTTAACATAAATGCATGCTGGTAATTGGCCATTTATACACCAGTGTACAGACATCTAATTCCCAGCATGCATTGTGAATGTGCTGTTGCATTTGTAATGATTGGATGTAAATGGGTAAGGTTGGTAGGGCTTCTATAAATATCACCTCTTCCACGCTGTTAAGATACTTGAGAAATGTTTAAGAAATTTACATGATCAAACAGCAGCCATGATTTTTTTAGACTGCTTATAAGAAGAAACTCTGAAAGCTAGTTTAAGGGGCAATATTGTCACGATCAACAGGACATGGAATCGGAATGCTAGTTTTAGATTAACTCAGTGACTGAAAACAACACCTCACATGATAAGGTCATATAACTGATGCTACTGCATAAATGAGCCAGTAATTTTCAGTCACTGTGTTCAACTTAAACTAGGACCCTGATTCCATGCCTTGTTGAAAGTCTGCTGTGATCGTGACGATTTTGCTCCTTTCCCATTTAAACTTGACAGGTAGCCCAAGACCAACCAGTGCAATTGAACTAGACAACCTTGCCATGCGGAGTACCAGTCAAACACAACAGTCAAGTGATAACAGCGTAGATGAATTTGGTGCTCGGCCATTTCTCAGTCCCCCAGTAACAAGCCCAACAGATATGGTTGTAGGCCAAGCAACTAGTGTGTCCTCGGGGGACGTCAATAAGCCCCCTTCCAGAACATTGGATGAGGGGGCAAAGAGAAAGCATGTTGTACCTGATTTAGTGCTTCTTGGAGATTTTATTGACGATAATCAAACCACTGACAATCAAGATAAAGATCAGACATTGTCACTTGATTTCAGCAACCCACAGCGTCAGCTAGATGAGTTTGGTGCATTGCCGTTCTCACCAAGACGGAAAGTGAGTGAATCAAGTAGTGAACGAGATGACCGAGCGGCGGACAGCCTCCGTGATTATAGCTATGAAGATTTTGATGCGCAATCCTTAGAGATACGTAAAGATGAAGAGCATATACACAGAGGTCTACTTGATAAAGAAGATTCATCTGAAGATGATTCTGATGATGATTCAGATCAGCATGATCATGATGATACAACCACCAGGGGTGCATTGATACAAGAAGAGGATCTGTCAGATGCGGAACTCTCTGGCTTAAACCTACGTGATCCAAATCCACCTGTTGGTAACCTAATTGACATGGGTGATGATGATGACCCATTCGGCAAAGCACCCTTTAAGGCAGCTACTGCATCTGCATCCACACCATCCATCACAGTCCCCGTCCCCAAATCTAGAAGTGAACTCCTCAGTTCATGCACTCTTACCCCTCCTGTTTCTCCTCCCATGCAAGTTAAACCTGACCCTTTCATAGAAGCCCCGTTTGACCCTCGTAGCATCCAGCGTCAAGGCAGTCGTACTTCATCAACATCTGAAAGCTCTGATGTCTTCTCCAAAGCACCCTTTCCATCTAAGAAGCGCCCGGACACCCAACAATCAACAACTGGAGCCCATAAGCCTAAATCCCAACGCTCCAACACTGACCTGTCAGCTACTGGTAACCCTACTCCTCCACTCTCCCCAACAGATATGGATCTGTTTGGGAAGGGAGTGATGAATCCAGATGGTGACGTCAAACAAGGAGCTGCTGATCTGTTTGGGGCTGTCCCTTTTGAAGCGGTTGCATCTAAGCTTACAGTGACAGGGGATAAACCATCTGGTGTGCAACCACAACAACATCACAAACATGAGGCAGGTATGTAATGATTATTGATGTGAAGTCTCCTCTCATGTGCTGCTAGTCAAATAAACATTGTTCGCTTCATTGTTTGCATTTGGAGACCAATTTGTTTGGGAAGAATGACTATTTAAAACTTGTCACAAATGTTTTGGTTTTTTAATGAGGAAAGAAAAGGTAATGGAATTAATTAATAGTATTACGTTTTTGTGAATTGTGTAAAAAAAACAAAAAACAAGCAACAATTCATATACAGGGCGACTCAAAAAAAAGGTAATCCACAAATAATGGGTTAATATGACCAGGTTATGAGATTTATGATTATAAACATGATTGCATCATGAGGTAGGAGCTATTAGCTTTCCATTGATACCATCCTTGCATTCATGCGATCACACATCACTGAGCACCATTGTCTTGAAAATGGAACATCAAATTCCAAAATGTGCAGGTTGGTGAATAATGGGCCCAATGGGCAAACATCCAGAGGAATTGGGCTCATATCCAAACAGAGACAAGATACGTAGGTTATAGGACACACATTTAAATAATTGAAAGAAAACATATCTTATTCATGATAATGATTTTATTTGATAAGATCATTAACCCTTTAGGCACCAACACCTTCCACATGTCCTCGAGATATTGATGAGTTACAGGATCGTATCACCCACGAAGTCAACATTCTGCGCAATGACCCAGCTATGGTGAGAAGAGCTGTGCAAGACATGCATCGTCGCTGTGGACTTTGTGTGGAGAGAGGAGGTGGACATGTGGAAGGTGTTGGTGCCTAAAGGGTTAATGATCTTATCAAATAAAATCATTATCATGAATAAGATATGTTTTCTTTCAATCATTTAAATGTGTGTCCCGTAACCTACGTATCTTGTCTCTGTTTGGATATGAGCCCAATTCCTCTGGATGTTTGCCCATTGGGCCCATTATTCACCAACCTGCACATTTTGGAATTTGATGTTCCATTTCCAAGACAATGGTGCTCAGTGATGTGTGATCGCATGAATGCAAGGATGGTATCAATGGAAAGCTAATAGCTCCTACCTCATGATGCAATCATGTTTATAATCATAAATCTCATAACCTGGTCATATTAACCCATTATTTGTGGATTACCTTTTTTTTGAGTCGCCCTGTATATGTACATGCATAATCAGAAATGAATTTTGTGTATTTTTATGTGCAAATAAAACGGTGTGTTTCTATGTGAGAGAGTGGCAGATCTGCAGCACATCTGACTCTATTCAGTCAAACCTCATACTGTGGACACCTGGATAACATGGGAACCTGTTTAATGTGGCCAGCTTCTGATGGGTTTGAAATTTGTGTAACATATTGTATAGGTTTTGACATTATACAGTCCCATGGGTGTCCATTGTCCACACAGATAAACATTTGTGTGTATATTAAATGCTAGTAGCATTCATTTTATACTAAAATTCTTCCACAATATTACTTTTAAATGCAGCATTTCACAAGCGTCCCCATGTAGTCAGCACAGCAGGAGGTATAAGACGAGCAGGCCGCACTGCATCAGGCAGTAGACGACGACGTAGTGGTAGCAACAGCTCCCGATCTTCACGTCGCAGTAGCTCAAGCTCTGCCTCTAACTCATTGAAATCCAGTCCTGGCAGCCTCCCGAGACAAATTGGTTCACAAGAGAGCCTAGATGCCTTTGGGGCAAAGCCTTTTGTTTCTGATGAGTCAAGCCCTGCCCCTACTTCATTGTTTATAAAGACCAAGCCTATGAAGACCAATGAGCAATCTTTTGATGATGATTTTACACCACGGTCACCTCTGGAGGACTTAGAGAAACCCTTGGTTGCATCCGGAGCAGATTCAAATATTGACAATCGCGACCCATTTGGAGCTGTACCCTTCCAACCCCCAAAAGTCGTTGGCGAAGTGAAAAGACAAGGTGCTCAAAGAAGGGTCCTCTCTAAAGCACCTCAAACCTTTCAACAAACAAGCCTGTGATTCATGTCTAATGAGTAAAAGGTCAGGTAAAGGTCATAGTTGAGATGTCAGGTCATAGTTCACAATATGAATAGTATATGTGTGTATTAATGAATGAACTGCTTATACAAAAATAAGTTATTTTAGTCTTATGTTGGATTAATGCGACCTGTGTTGCAATCTTACTTCAGGTAATTATTTTCATGCCAGTAATCCTAAAATTGAGAAAAATCTTTCTCAAAAACTTAAAATATAACAATGGAGAACAATTTATAGCTAAAATAAACTAATAAACGGGCAATTTTTCAAAAGTTATGTTATATTGCATTCTATAACTATTTATCCTAATGATTGTTCATAGATGAGTAAACATTTGACATTTTCTTAAAGAGTGTTTGTAGTACACTGTTGGTAATTAGTGTAAACATGAAGAATCAAGAAATACAGAATTTGTCAACATTTCATCTTATCTGTGAACAGTTTTCAGTAAAAATTCAGTGACTCGTTTCTTTAATTTTCATGACTCAATAATTTGAGAATCATCAACACTTTTATGTATAAATTGTGTACATTATTTTAAATTACACTATTTAAATTACCAACAGTGTAGATTTCAATCCAATACAAATATCTTGATTCCCTAAAATCAAAAGCAAGTCAAATTAAAGTATAAATGAAGTTTTTGAAGCTTTCAGGATTTTTTTTACAGATACATTTGTGAAGTATTCTTTTCTTGTTTAAAAAATTGTTTTCGAACAAGCTCTGCACAAATAAACTTAAAATATTTATCAGATAATTAGATAATAAAACAATTTTTTACATAAATTGAAAGGTTTGGTTTAAGTGGAAGTACCAGACTGAATACATGATTTGATCCATATACCTTATTGTTTATATTGGTAAATGGATGGGAGCTGTATCACTATATACATTATTAGCTTGCTTTTGATTAATGTAAATAAACTAAAAATAAAGAAATGAATTTTGTGTTACATTATATATATTAGGTCCTTTGTCAACAAGACTAGAAATTCTGCAGACATGGCATGGTTGATATGGTTATTCATTCTGTGTCTCCTTTTATCAATCAAAGATTAGTTGACATTACATTTTAGTTTTACACCCAATGTCATCAGTCAAGTATTAGAAGACCAACTCTTGTGATCCTGTACACACATGCCAGGATTGACCATCAGCTGGAGCACACAGCAGTGTGAGGGAACATGAGGGACATTTTAGTCCACTCTGATGCTGTAATGTATATGTTTTAATGCAGGTATAGATAAACATTTATTATATGAAGATTAAGACAACAATGATATGTAGGTCTTAGATTGTCTTAATACAAAGCAAATGTATTTGTTTTGCTGTAGTTGAGACCAGGGCAGGGGTATGATTTTTCCTGATTTTTCCTGATTTGTTGTGATCCTCTGGATTATAAGCAATAAAAGAAAGCAAAGGAAATGCTCAGAACTATAGAATTCATCCCAGCGCTGTTCACAACAGCGGCTACAATACCCCTAGCAAAATTTATGTGGATTTTTCAAAACTGCCCAATCACACACCTGCAGGGGTTTGTAATCACAAATATTTTTTTTCTATTTTTGTTTATTTCAAGATGGCTTTAATCCATCCTCGTGTTTCTTGGTATGTGGTTACTTAGTTGTAAATTGCATCAAATTAAGATACTATTTTTCAGGTTTTTTTCTTTTAGATGGTGGCCAACTGGTCATACATATTGAATATTTAGCAGAAATAGTGAATAATCAGACTGATGAAACTATAATTCTAAATGCATAATACTTGACTAAATGGACAATACTAGGGGAATTTTCCACCCTTATACTTTCATATTTTGTTATTCTGCTAATATGATTTATGGGTGAAACTGAAATTGTTTTAATAATAAAAATGAGACAGTTTTTAGGAACTCAAAATCTTTTTTTTTTGCTTATTGCATTCATGGTTAATCCCTTTTGTTTTTTAATTGTTGCTTTTTAACTTGCATTTATGTAAATGAGTTCTAAGCTCCATTGTTGAATATGCATTATTGCTTGAATGGAGAAAACCTATGACTGGAGCTCCTTATGATTGTAATTATGCATAATTCATCAGGTAGATACAATATTAATTTACATGTAGTCATGCCTATGATTGTTAATGAGTATGATTAAACAATGTTAATGTAGATTTTGATTTAGCTCTTTTATTATCCAGTTTTAATTTAAGCATGTTATTCATGGTGACATGTCTATGGACACTGATTAAGGAGATCATGTTTGTTTCCTGTAAACGATTGCTATATTTTGGCATATTAACCCTCCTATGGTTTGACCTTTCAAAACCTTTCAAAATCTGCTTACTGGCAAAATGCAGGGTTCGTACGGGTCATGGAAAACCTGGAAAGTCAGGGAATTTTGCTTTTGCATTTTCCAGGCCTTGAAAGTCATGGAAAAGGGTAAACTTATTTAAAAGTCATGGAAAGTCATGGAATTTTAAGACTTATTAAAACCAGTTCGCGTCGGAGGCCGTGTACACACGCAATTTTTTTTCGCACCGCGGATCGGAGAGCGTCTAAACACGCCATAGGAAACTCGGGAATATTTGTATGCATGCTCGGTTGACGTGATAACGAGCCACGTGCGTAAAGTGACGTGCACAGAAGACGTGACCACACGCTGTGGAAGCTTCCATTGTCCTTTCAGGCGATGTGAAAACACGCCATTTTGGCAGTGCTCGTGCTTCGTTGACGTGTTATTGTGCAACACTTGTTCGGCACAAGAGCGGGGGCCGTGTAAACGCGCTCGCTTCACATGGGTGGTTGTGTGGGGGTACTCGTAAACCTGTTCCACACCTTTGTCTTTGTCTCCGTTGAAATCTGTAAAGCTGCAGTATACTAAGATTTCTATAGACCAATTACCGTGCACCATTGTCCTATTGTCAATGCAGTGAACGATTTCCCCTGTATCGCATTGCAAAATGCGATGTAATTTGGGCAATCTGCGATGGAATTTCAAACAATGCATCGCAGATTTTGCGATACAAATTTCGACAGATTTATAAACATTTTTGAAATCATATTCACAAACCTTTCACGAAATAACGTTTACATGTATATTTCCGACCAAAAAATATCGAGCTATCCGTCCCGACTGGGTTTGTTTCCGTGTGTCCAGGGGTACGTCCGAGCGACGTACGTGTTCAATGATGGCTTCACGCCGACGCTTCGGTGTTAATGCAACAGTAAACACAACTTTATTTTCCAGCAATCCGAAAAGGTTTTTTCCCGCAATGCCTAAATTTCTATGTGCATGCATTATTTTTCTGCTGATTAATTAACTACGAGCGAAATTCCCGAAATGGAAAACACGCAACAACCGCCCATTTTTTAAAGCTTCGCACGTGTTTATTTTTTCTTCTCCTGGGTTTGGGGGTTGGAACATTGAGCAATTGAGCCACCCCCTGTACACAATAGTACCGTGTTCAGTTCACGTGCGCTTTAAATTTCATACGATCACTATGGCCGTGTTCAACAAACTCTAGAAACGTTACTAACTTCGTTTTATAATAAACGTTTTTGAAAATTAACAAAATGAGCATTCATTTATATAATTATGTAGTGGTGAGATTTAGAATAATTTCGGCACACAATATGATCGCGCTTCCAACCACTCATTTTCCTGACGAATTTTTAATAATCAAAATCAAGCTTGATCATACCACAAAGTAACGTTACACTCGGCGAAATTCACTTTGAAAAGCACCCAAACATGTCGCAGTCGGTAATTTGTTTTCGTGATATTGCCTCTGTTTTAGCGATCGATAATAATGTAAACAAAAAAAGAAAATGGACGGAGGACTAACTTTCATGAATGATTGCAATTTGGCGAAATAACGGTTACACGTGAGTTTTTTTTACCACCTGTGGCTATCGGACACTAAAAATTATTATTTCTGGTAAAATTTGGACATTCATATTATGAACCAAACGACAGTAAAGCCTTTAAAAAAACACCTTTACCTATGCACACTACATTACATACTGTAATTTTAAGCATTTTTAAATTTGCTACACAAAATTCACAGATTGCTATACAAAAAATTATTTTGCAATGCAAATTCAGTTTTTGCATCACAGTTTTGCTATGCAAAAGTTTTGAACGAAATCGTTCCCTGATTGTTACTCGGTACCATGCCACTCGGATAATGGGGAAGGAATCCTTCCTCCATGCTCGGTTGACATGTAAATACGACGAAGAATTCTTTCGAGTGCTCGGTGGACTTCTAAAGACGCAACACCAAATACGCCCTCCTTGCTATAATTCCCACTGGAAACTCGCCAATTTATCTGCTAATAAGCTAAATGGGGGTGTCTCGTCTTAGTTTCATTGACGTAACCCAAAAAAAATCACGCCAAAAAAAAACGTGTTTGTGTGTGAAAAAGAAACCCGCACAGGGGCCCAGAAAAACTTTTTTATTCCCGACGCAAACTAGTTTTAAAAGAAAAAGAAACAAGACAACCGGCAACCAAAAAAGACACAATTTCTGGGTCACAAGTTCACATCAAAGAAATGTCTGCCGACTTTGGAATGTTGAATGTATCAATTTGGGATTAGAACCAAGACAAGAGTTGTGGCTATTGTTCACTTGACAATGACTGACAGGTTGTGGTTTTACACTCCCTGACCAAGAGACAATAACCTCTGGGACCCGGTTCTTGGCATGGTTTACAAACTATTATAAACTAAACACGCGTGGGTCCCACTCTGCCTGGCACGCGGGTACCCCGCTCATCTGGTTTTTGCCTAAGCAGTGTGGTAGCGGAACCAGCGTCGTTTAACGTTGAATGCTTATAAATAGATCGCGGCAGGCCGCATAATTACAAATGCGGCGCATCAAACACATTCTCTTGAAAAGAAACAAAGTTGCCGGCCAATTAAAATGTATCAATAAAGCTTCCTACAAGATGAAATAAATCCCTCAGTGGCAACAAATTATTGTTGTTCACAATTAGTTCTCGAACTGAACAAAGGAAATTTTGGTGTTTTTTTTTTTTCACCGTGGAATAAATTATAGCGTATCGATAGCTATCGGCCGATTTATAGCGTATCGGTATTTTTTTTTATAGCGTATCCGGGCATGCCTGGCTAGAACACTGGTGTTATGCGAATCTACTTAGATTCGCGTTGTTAATGTTGGGCGCGAATCGAAAAGTCATGGAAAACTTGTTGTAAAGGTCATGGAAAGTCATGGAATTATCCAAGTAAAAAAGTGTACGAACCCTGAAATGGCTATCAATAATGTATGAACCCTTTAAAACCCTCCAGAATTTGTTGCTACTGAACTACCACACCTTTCAATACCCTTTGAAAGGTATTGAAACATTTCAACACCAGTTTGTTCAGAGAGTTGTTTCACCTTTCGAAACCTTTCATAGGTCCCTTTTGTCAGACAGTTTTCTCACCTTTCAAAACCCTTCAGTACAGCAAACTTGAAAGGTTTTGAAAGGTCTGACAATTCTATGGCAAACTGCACTGTACATAGGAGGGTTAATGTGTAATATCAGCTGATATAATTGTATTTCTTGTTAAAATTATGTGTCTCATATACATGTGCAACCAAGCCAGACACACCTTCCTTGTTTTATGAAATGAAGTATGGCATGGATAGAGCAGAGCCATATTGTGTAAATTTGAGAAGACAACAGCAAAGCAAATTTAACTGTACTGTACATGCAAGTGGCAATATTTAAGCATCGTTGTATTATAAAATAAATGAAGGATAAGTTGATTCTTTCTTGACTTTTTGTACTTGAAAATGGATTTTATCAGTCAGTGTACAGCAATAGGTGACAAGGCTAAATTTTATTGGTCAAATATTTTATCGGTCAATTTGTCCAATGGTTCTTCATGATAAATGTCATGTGATCAGATAAAAACATTTGTAACAAAAATTTTGAATGGTTTGCCAAAACCTTCGATAGATTCATGACGTGCATGTTGTATCAATTACCAAACAAAATACAGTACTTGGTTGATTGTTACGTCATGAAATTGACATGTTAGGATGGAAATTATGTACCCAGAGTCAATGATTGATATTTCTTGGAACCCTACCCTATTAGTGGCAAATATTATCAGACTTATAGAGTACGATACATGTTGTTCTGTTGAGTTATGCATGTATATTTACATATGATTTTTCATAGTGTGATTGTTAAATTGTTATTGTTATTTAAGCAGCCGTAAGCCTTTCACTGTGAATAACTGCACACTTAACAGCACAAATCATTTAGTTTTATATCAATAGTAGAAACAGACTTTAATGTAAGTCACAACAAACATAATAAATTAAGTCATATGAAACTACTGTTTGTTCTAATAATTTATTATTTTCCAGTGAGTAGTAAATTGTTATCTGCAAAAAGATGGCAGTAATATTTCCAACATTAAAGTTTAATTGGCCTTAGTCAAATGTACATTGTTTCAAGAACATCTCAAAACTTAAAAAGCATTGGAACATTGCATTGGAAACTCAGACTATTATTACACGTAGAGAACACAAACATTTCTAACTAATTTAAGTTGCTGGAAATAAATGTTCTTTTGGCTGGAAACACTGAGTTATTCCTTTTGGAACACACCTTGTTCCAGACTGTAATGATCCAAATGCAAGTTTCATTTCATTTAACGTCAAAATTAGAAATAAAAAATAGGTAAAATTCAAGTCATCACAACCAGCACATATTGACATGAAGTTTTCTGATTGGTTAAATTCATCTAAATTTATGTCCATTTAATATCTGTATCACTATTTAATGCATTATTTGTAATGTCACTAGTATAAAGGACAAATTGTAATGTTATACAAAATTGTATTTTATGATGGTTTACCAAATAAAAAAGTATACACTGCAAAGTTTTGCCCCAAAACTATAAGAAATGCATGTGTCAAATTTGTCAAAGATTATATTTTGTCTTGAAGAAGAAAAAAAAATATATATATATATATATAAAACATCTAAATAATTATTAAAGCTACAACAAACAGAAAGGGAAAAAAAACACCAACTGGAAAATGTTTCTATTTGGCGCCCTCAAAATTAAATTATAAACATAATGAAAAAATACTGCGACTATATAATAGTCTAGCACGTATACTACAGATGTGATGAATGCTCCAGAGGGCGCCCTATATTTTTTGTTCAGTGGTCAACAGAGGGCGCCATTTAATTTTTTATAGTGTCGACAGAGGGCGCCCTTCAAAATCAACAGAGGGCGCTATTTATATATATATATTGTAAATGTTTAAACCATGTAGCACGTGTATAATATTCATCAAGTCAAAAAATCCTTAACCAATACCGAAGCATCAGTGGCCTAGTGGATTGGTGACAAACAGTTGGAATCACAAGACAAGACCAAAGTTCCCCACAAAGGTTCGAACCCCGCCGAGATCACAGAGAACAAGAAATGGACACACAAGACACCACAAATCAAGAGCAAACAAAGGATACAAGATCTGAGGATTGGACACACACCGTGGATGAAAGGAAAGAAGATGACGCAGACAGAGGAAAATGGAGCGGTGACGAGAGAGAGAAATAGAGAGGAGGGAAGAAAGATGGATGACAAAAGAAAGATGGAGCGTAGACGAGAGAGAAGGAAGGAGAGACGAGAGAGAAGGAAGGAGAGAGAATAAGAGAGGAGAACGACAATTTTTTTTATTTTTTATTTTTTTTTTTTATTTTTTATTTTTTTGCAGTGCAAAACCGCAATTTAGTGGTGTTGCACTGCAAAATTATCATCCCAAACGCTAAATGCGCTACACAATTTGTGGTAATATGGTAAATTTGTTATTAAAAATCCATATTCTCTACATTTACTGCATTACAATGCTTTTTAATCTGAAATTCTGAAAATTTACATTAAAAATTATTCTTATTACTTTTTTTTTTTTTTTTGCAGTGCAAAACCGCAATTTAGCGGCAATGCACTGCAAAATTATCATCCTAAACGCTAAATGAGCTACAAATCTATTCGTAATATGGTAAAAAAAATTATTAAAATTTCATATTCTCTACATTTACTGCATTACAATGCATTTTAAACTGAAATTCTGAAAATTTACATAAAATATATATATTTTTTTTTTGCAGCAATTTTAGCGGAAAGCACTGCAAAATTATCATCCCAAACACAATTTGTGGTAATATGGTAAAATTTTACTTAAAATTACATATTTTCTACATTTACAGCATTACAATGCATTTTAATGTGAAATTCTGAAAATTTACATAATCTTTTTTAAAGGGTCAGTATCGTCATATTCAGACTTTCAACAGGGCATGGAATCGGTGTCCTAGTTTAAGATGAACATAGTGACTGAAAATTACTGACTCATTTATGCAGCAGCAACAGTAATATAATCCAAAAATAGCACTCCGATTCCATGCCCTGTTGATCGTGACGATACTGCCCCTTTAAATGTAAAAAAAAACACTATTTAGCTGAATTACATTGCAGATATCGGCCTTATGGCTGAATATTTCATTGTCTTAAAAAAGAAAAGAAAAAAATCAATCCATCACATTCATTAATTACGCACATTAAAATGGGATTTATGCAAATTTTAGTCATAACCATCAGGTGTTAAATGCCTGCCCTGGAAACAAATTGTCTTGCAGAATAAAAAATAAGAGGCGTAAAAACATTGATTTTAAAGGGAATGTAACCTCTGACTGATTTTGCAAATAATTTTAGGAAAACATTATGAACAAGTTTTTATGTTGGTTCAATGTTAGCATTGAAGTAATTAATTACATTGTGATAAAACAAACCATTTATAATTACTAGAATTACTTACAAGAATGTTTTTTTTATGATGAGATTTACATGTATAAATCCTGATCTTGATCACAAGATAATTTGTACATGCAGTTAAGTCATCTAGATCATAGATGTTGATCTGCAGATCGCGAGGGGGGGTTATGAGATCTAAGATGGTGACGGATGAAAGATTTAAGTCTGTTTCAATGTATCATCTCAATCAAATACTATGTCTAAAAAATGTTTTGGACATCACATCAAATGTTTCCAATTGAATATTTTTAATGAATAGATTTTGCCATGGAAATGGTTCAGCTGTATTCTGGTACAGACTGCCTGATGTATCATCACATACAACAGACAGGATGTCTTCTATTTGTTTGCTTTGTTTATGTTCACATGATCGTGATCAGGATTTGTCTTGTCAGTGAAACAAAATACACTCTTACAATTAAAGTAGAATAAATATAAAATTGAACTCCTGCAATAACAGCTTAAAGACAAGGTACATCATTAGTAATGTTGACAAAACTGTTGACCAGTATATGCTTATACTCTCTTTGAATCAAGATATCTGTGAAAGTTTCAGCTTATTTTGCTGTTGTTAACCCTCCTACTTTAGGTGAACTTTAGTAGCAAGTAGCTATAGTGGTCAAAACTAGTCAACTGCCTGTTTTGACTGTTGACCTAAATGTGCACACAGGGGAATTTTTGACTTTTTGAATTCATTCTATTGTGGGTCATGAATGTGTAATCTATCCTTTTCAAATTGGAAATTATTTCACTTCTCAAACGTTATAGCACCTCATCAGACAAAACAACTTTTAGAGATTACTGATACCATCACTGGCTCCACACACACTTAAAAAGTTTCAGAATTATAATACAACAGTTTTGTTACCAATCCATACCTTTCCTTTAAATATAATGCACATTATACATACTACTAGGAGTGATCAAATTCAGACAATTCTCAAAATGACTCTTTGCATAATGTTTTAAAAAATTTTATGTAAAGAATATGCGACATATTTTTGGACCAACTGTGTTGCATATAATTGTCTGTACTATTTCGCTTGGTAATTCAAGCTTTAAAATCTTAAAAATTATAAAGTGGAGTGTCGTGGCTGAGCGGCCTAGCTTACCGGACTCAAGTTCTGGTGTTAGCAGCAGAATGTGGGTTCGAATCCCGGCCGTGACACTTGTGTCCTTGAGCAAGACACTTAACCATAATTGCTTCTCTCCACCCAGGGGTTAAACGGGTACCTGTGAGGGCAGAGTTGGTTGATTAGCCCTATATGCGCTGTAATGGCAGCAATTGAGCTGTATACTCCCCAGGGAGCTGAGATGGTTTCAAGAATGATTTATGAGCCTCATGAGCAGGGGTAATAATATAATGCGCCTTGAGCACCACTTAGTTGGTGGATACGTGCGCTATATAAGTCCACACATTATTATTATTATTTAATGTTGTGGTTTATTCAGCTCACAATAAATGCTATTAAAGGGACAATATCATCTCGATCAACAGGGCATGGAATCAAAGTACTAGTTTTAGATTAACACATTGACTGAAAATAATACCCCACGTGACAATGTCATAATATTACCATTGCTGCTGCATAAATGAGCCAGTAATTTTCATTCACTTTGTTCATCTTAAACTAAGACACCAGTTCCATGCCCTGTTAAAAGTCTGCTCTGATCGTGATGACATTGTCCCTTTAATATTGTTTATGTAAACATACCAAACCTAATCCAGGAAGGTTTTTTGGTAGCATCATGTCAATTATTTTATGAGTTGTAAATAGTCTTGAGACTAAAAGAATCATTGGTTTGACAACTCAACCTTTCAATCACTAGTATGCAGGCATGGAATTTCATTCTTGTAGGGGCAAGACCACTTTGTCCTGAGTAAAGGGCACTTCCTTTACAAATACAGTAATGTCTATGGGAACATTTTTAAGGGGTGGGTGGCATGGCCATGTGAAATTCCAGGCCTGGTATGCTCTGATCATCTTCTGATTCTCCTGAAGGCGATCTGAGCATACTTAATTTATGGAACGTCAAGCTGTAAAACCACTGGTTCTGTTCGGAACCAACCACAAACCTTCCTAGATTGTTCTTCCACCATGCAAAAAATATATAAACATACCTGCACAACTGGGTAAATACTGAATATTCCTATGCACAGCTAGGGCAGCTTGAAGCAGATATTGGTAGAAATAAATAGATGAATTCACAATGAGGTCAGACACAAAGTGCTCCAAACATAATCATTATGATTATATGCTGAATGAGTTGGTCTATCTTTCATTAGCAATCAGAAGCTTGTTGAGAACATCCTGTGAATTAAAAAACAGATTTTAAATTGGGGATTATTATACAACTTTATAGATAGCATTAAGATAGTGTCAGAATCATTTTTCATTCCATATCAAAATGATAAAGGATGAAGATGTATCACTTCAACCTAACAACAGGGGACATGCACGTATCTTTAAACAAATTCAGACAGCATGGTTGCCCATAATAATGCAATTTGAATTGGATTTGTTTCTAGAACTGAAGAAGAACTGATTGTCAATTTGTTTTGACAACTTTTGTAACAAAATCCACTCCAATTAAGCGATGATTGACGTAAAAAAAGTTGCATCTATACTTATCGTAGTAGTTTTAACTACCCAGTACCTCCTTAAGGTGAAAACAAATTTCTCCACCCTTTTTTGCCTTTAAATATCAATACAACATTCCCTGCCAACCGTGAAAACTCAATAGTCAGAGGTGATCAGTCCAGGGCAGATACAGAGTTGGGGGGGGGGGGGTGCAAACAGCAAATCTCTGTATGTCGGGATGATCCAAGATGACAAAAAGGGAGGGGCATAAAGATCAATCAGGGGCAGATCTAGGAGGGCAGAAAGAGGAGGGACACATGTATGTCAAAAAAGGGAGAATGTTCTGTATCAAGGTGAATTGATAGTTTGATGAGGCCAACAACATAAAAACTAAATTGTGTTTCCAATGTAGAATATAGGTGGGTAGGTAAAGACTTCTTAAAAGGTTAAGTGCAAAAAAATACTAGGATGGGTATATATTATCAAGTATTTTAAGGTTGTTTATTATTACCCGTTTTTTATGTCCAAAGCATTGTGAACAACACAACATAATAAGCTGAAACCAGCTACACAGGTTGATTCAATGAGAGTAAGCATACTAAATAAGCAATTTTGACAACTTGTACCTGATGCTCATTAGTGCTCATTATTTATGGGCATCAAATAGCAATCTTCCTTATAATGTCGAAGACGCTGACACTTGGGCCTTGGCGAGCAAAAAGTACCCCCGTTATAAATATGTTTTGAAAGTAAGTGAACAGTTATAGTAATGGCCGATAAATGAAGATAATATGTATGTAAAATTGAAAGCGGAGGGATTTTCTGGAAGGGAGAAATCATAGAGTTAGAGAATTTGCTCAACATGTTATTTGTGGGGTAGGAGCCATGCTCTGACATTCACAGCGACAAGTACATCATTAATTATTCTAAATATAGGAGACTGTGAATGGAAGAGGCATTCTGACTAGTACAAGTCTTTGACTGTGTTAGATTTAACGTAGAGTAACTAAAAGTACTAACGTTAAGATGTGATTTTGAAGATTGTAACAGTGAATAGATTATTTGTTTATGTTAGCACTGATCATGAAGTAAGGAAGGAACACATGAAATCAATGGAGCGAAGCAATGAACATGACGAGGGACATTCATTCATTTATTTCTGGATATTTTCTTTGCTAATGTTCAATTCCAAATAACATTTTAACATTGCCTTTGCCTCGCCATCGATTGACATACTTGTTACTTGTTACTTTGTTGTTCTGTTGAAACGTGAGCCATTTAAAAACCTTAAAAATACAGTTCGAAAACTTTTTCCATTGACCTATAAATCATTCATGTATTGACTAACTGTACGCTGAACCAAAGCAAGGTTACTTACTTGAAATTAGTAGTGAAGAAAGTTGAATTTTTCAACATAAAGTGTTTGAAGAACCTCGTAACGAGACGCAAGCAGACGACAGCCGCTGTGTGATTATGAGATGTGTGTGTACACAATCACATTCCCTGACTACTCGTGCATAATGTTATACTTAACGGAGAAGGAAACCAGTCTGAATTATTTTAACTACCAATAAGCCTTTTACCAGGAACCGGAAATACGTGTACATGTAAATTTCCCATAGGCTATACAAAGTATGGTGGCTAAGAATCGGGCAAACGTTCATACCCCTATAATTTTATATGCTATGTGAAAAAGTCGTTTAAAACACAGCACAGCAGAATGCCAATCGATCCAGCAATTTTGGCTGCAATTGAACATCGTTTCATAGCAAAAAAAGAAACGAAAATAAAAAATGTCGACGCGCGGGTCTGAGGCGGGTGCTGAGGATCCCCAGGATTTGAACCAGTGTCTACGACCGTGGCGTGACAGCTGTACGCTTAGCCCAAATAAGGACTCGCTGTATACACTGAAACGGTGTCCTATCAGCCTTCAGGTCAGTCGCCACACAGAAAACGTCTTTTGTGACATTGTTTATCTTACCAGTGTTTGGGGAGTTTGAAACTTGGTACTTAACTTCCATGAACAGTTACTGTATACTGGCAAACAAGCGCTAAAATATCATTTTTACTAAGTCATTTTATTGAAAACAAATCCAGATTAAACGTTGAAGAAATCCTTGAGTTTTGATGGTTGTTCGCGTCGTTTCAAAGTCCATTTAGCGTACGCGCGTGTAGCGACAAAACAGCTGCGTATATGCGGTACGCGTAAAAACGAATAAATAAATATCACTTCCATCAGAAAACTTTCTCTTTAGTCAATACTTTTAGAAAATCAAATCATTAAAAATACTTAAAATCAAACGAAGTGCTAGTTTAGACAAGAAGCTATTATCTTATGGATTATTATTATGATTATTATTTTTGGACCGTCTGACATTACCGTTCCCGGGGATCAGAAATCAACTGAAAATTCCTCCATTTGCGCAGTTTGCGGGGGAGAAAACGACTCTTTTCTTAATTATAAAAATGTCATGTTTATAATTTAACTGATTTCTTAATAATTTTCTCCATAATTTTGATATAAAGCGTAAAAACTTCCAATCACCTTTCTCCACCATTGACGTTGACATGTGCGTTTGTTTACAATTTCCAAAAACCCAATTCCCATAATTCATTGCGCGCACAATTCCGATGAGGCCAAAAAAAGTCTCCGGTTTCTGGTCTCTCTCCGCGCGCGTCGCCTCAGACCCGCACATCGACATTTTTAATTTTCTCTTTTTTAATGCTATGAAACGATGTCCAATTGCAGCCAAAATTGCTGGATCGATTGAAATTCTGCTGTGCTGTTTCACATAGGGGTATGAACGTTTGCCCGATTTGTGAGGCCTCTCTTAGCCACCATACTTTATATATGGGAAATTGGGAAATTTGGTCCCCGCGTATATACGTACATGTATCACGTATTTAATTCCATGTTGGCCTCAGGCTTATTGTATTGGTAGTTAAAAATAGTTCAGACTGGTTTCCTTCTCCGTTGAGTATATGATTATGCATGAGTAGTCAGGGAATATGTTTGTGTACACACTTAATTTCATAATCACACAGCGGCTGTCGTCTGCTTGTGTCTCGTTAAACTTAGGTTCTTCAAACATGTTGAAAAGTTCAACTTTCTTCACTACTAATTTCAAGTAAGTAACCTTGTTTCGGTTCAGTGTATAGTTAGACAATACAAGAATGATTTATAGGTCAATGGAAAAGGTTTTCGGACTGTATTTTGTAAACAGTAGGCTAATGTTTTTAAATGGCTCACGTTTCAACAGAACTGAACAACAAAGTACGTCAATCGATGGGGAGGCAAGGGCAATATTATTTGGAATTGAACATTGGCAAAGAAAATATCCAGGAATGAATGAATGAATGTCCCTCGTCATGCTCATTGCATCGCTCCATTGACTTCATGTGTTCCTTCCGGAAAGAATGTAGAATAAAACCGCCACTTTTATATCCAAGTATTGAAGTAATTTCAAATGTCATAGATTTTTCTTTAAAATATGAAAGGAAAAGGTAGTCAAGTGAGGATTGGAATTACGTTAGATATTTTGGGAGATTTTCAGCGATGCATGTAGGCCTATGCACATCCAGTAAGATGTTGGCCATTTTGTCATCTGCTAAAAACACATGCTTAGACATTGTGCACAAGTGGCGGTTGGGTCAACATTCTTCCCTTCCTTCAGTGTTAACATAAACAAAATCATGTCTTAGTACTCTTACTCTACGTTATTAACAGTAAAAGACTTGTACTTGTGCATAGCACCTAGTCCGAATGCCTCTTCCATTCACAGTCTCCTATAATGTAATTGTCGCTGTGAATGTCAGAACATGTTGAGCAAATTCTGTAACTCGTAAACCTATGATTATGTTGTTGGCCTCATCATCAAACTATCATCTTGATACAGAACATTCTCTTGTGTCTCCTTTTTTGGCATACACATATCCCTCCTCTTTCTGCCCTCCTAGATCTGCCCATATAGTTTTCTTTTATGCCCCTCCCCCTTTTGTCATCCCCTGACAGAAAGAGATTTGCTGTTCCCCCCCCCCCCCCATTTCTGTTGTCTTGGATCAGCTCCTGAATTTTTGAGTTTTGCTGTGTGCCCCCCACCCCCACCCCCCATCTATATAAGTATAGATGCAACTTTTTCACACCAATCATCGCTTGGAGTGGATTTTGTTACAAAAGTTGTCAAAACAAATTGACAATCATTTCTTCTTCAGTTCTAGAAACAAATCCAATTTGCATTATTATGGGCAACCATGCAGTCTGAATTTGTTTAAAGATATGTGCATGTCCCCTGTTACATGTAGGTTGAAGTGATACATCTTCATCCTTTATCATTTTGATATGGAATTTAAAAAAAAAAACTTAAACAAAATTTTCTCCAAGTTGTTCATAGTGCAGAGTATAATAATACCCAATTTAATTTTTTTTTTTTTTTAATTCACAGGATGTTCTCAACAAGCTTGTTTCCTAATGAAAGATGGACCAACTCATTCAGCATATAATCAGAATGATTATGTTTGGAGTACTTTGTGTCTGACCTCATCATGGATTCATCTATTTATTTCTACCAATATCTGCATCAAGCTACCCTAGCTGTGTATAGGAATATTCAGTATTTACCCAGTTGTACAGGTATGTTTATATATTTTTTGCATGGTGGAAGAACAATCTAGGAAGGTTTCTGGTTGGTTCCGAACAGAACCAGTGGTTTTACAGCTTGATGTTTCCATAAATTAAGTATGCTCAGATTGTCTTCAGGAGATCAGAAGATGATCAGAGCGTACCAGGCCAGGAATTTCACATGGCCATGCCACCCACCCCTTAAAAATATTCCCATAGACATTACTGTATTGTAAAGGAAGTGCCCTTTACTCAGGACAAAGTGGTCTTGTGCCTACTAGAATGAAATTCCAGGCCTGCATACTAGTGATTGAAAGGTTGAGTTGTCAAACCAATGATTCTTTTAGTCTCAAGACTATTTGACATGGTGCTACCAAAAACCTTCCTGGATTAGGTTTGGTATGTTGTACTTCTAAGCAGTGTTAAAGGGACAATATCATCATGAAAAGGTGTTAGCCAGGATTGAGAACTAGGGTGTCCAAATTTGCTGAAACAGGGTGTCCAAAAGACACCCAGACACCCCTATGGCTAATACTATGCATCACGATCAGAGCAGACTTTCAACAGGGCATGGAATCAGTGTCCTAGTTACAGTGACTGAAAATTACAGGCTCATTTATGCAGCAGCAATGGTAATATTATGACATTGTCACATGGGGTATTCATTTCAGTCAATGTGTTAATCTAAAACTAGTACTTTGATTCCATGCCCTGTTGATCAAGATGATATTTTCCCTTCAATAGCATTTGTTGTGAGCTGAATAAACCACGTTAAATGAAAATGATAATTTTAAAGATTTTAAAGCCTGAATTAGCAAGTGAGATAGTATAGACAATTATATGCAACACAGTAATTGATTGAAATGATATAAAGTGAAATTTGTACATAGGCTTTTGGTCCATAAATTTGTGGCATATTCTTTACATACAATTTTTAACAAACATTATGCAAAGAGTCATTTTGAGAATTGTCTGAATTTGATCACTCCTAGTAGTATGTATACTGTGCATTGTATTTAGGAAAGGTATGGATTGGTAAATCAAAAAGTAACAAAACTGTTACTGTAATGGTATCAATAATCTCTAAAAGTTGTTTTGTTTGAGGTACTCTAATGTTTGAGAAGTGAAATAAATTCAGATTTGAAAAGGATAGATTACACATTCACGAATTCCACAATAGAATGAATTCAAAAAGTCTAATGCATCATTTTTATTATTTTCTCATTAACCCTTCTATGACTGCAAGGGTCAATCAGTCATAATATACACTGAAAAGTCAAACACTGTCAAACCTTATGTGTAGTGAGTATATTTACAGGTCAAAATGAGTCAACCGTTTTTGACAGGTAAAGCATTGTCTTGTATTGTTGAGGGTAGTCAAAATGACAGTAAAAACCAGTCAAAAATGCCCCTGTGAGCACATTTGGGTCAACAGTCAAAACAGGTAGTTTACTAGTTTTGACCACTATAGCTACTTGCTACTAAAGTTCACCTAAAGTAGGAGGGTTAACGACAGCAAAATAAGCTGAAACTTTCACAGATTGGTTGTTTAATGCATATCTTGATTCAAAGAGAGTATTATAAGCATATACTGGTCAACAGTTTTGTCAACTAATGATGTACCTTGTCTTTAAGCTGTTATTGCAGGAGTTCAATTTTATATTTATTCTACTTTAATTGTAAGAGTGTATTTTGTTACACACAAGACAAAATCCTGATCACGATCATGTGAACGTATACAAAGCAAACAAATAGAAGACATCTTGTCTGTTGTATGTGATGATACATCAGGCAGTCTGTACCAGACTACAGCTGAACCATTTCCACAGAAACAGGCTTAAAAAAATCTTTCATCTGTCACCTTCTTAGATCTCACATCTAGATGAATAAACTGACTTAACGGTACAAATTATCTCGTGATTGAGATCAGGATTTATACTTCGTTAAAAAAAGGATTCTTGTAAGTAAGTAATTCTAGTAATTATAAATGGTTTGTTTTATCAAAATGTAATTAATTACTTCAATGCTAACATTGCAAAATCACAGTCGGTTACATTCCCTTTAAAATCAATGTTTTGACTCTTGAAACTTAAGTAAAAAAATTTAATGGCCTCTTTTTTATTCTGCATGACAATTTGTTTCCAGTGTAGGCATTTAACACCTGATGGTTCTACTTCAAGCACATTTATGATTAAAATTTGCATAAATCTCATTTTAATGGTCATAGTAAATTCTGAAAATGTAGATAATTAATGAATTTGACAAATTTATTTTTTCTTTTCTTTTTTAAATGAATGAAATATTCAGCCATAAGGCTGTTTTCTGCAATGCTATTCTGCTAAATAATGTTTTTTACACTTAAAGGGGCAGTATCGTCACTATCACCAGGGCATGGAGTGTTGTTTTCAGTCACTGTGTTCATCTTAAACTAGGACACCGATTCCATGCCCTGTTGAAAAATCTTAACGTGATGATACTGTCCCTTTAAAAACATTATGTAAATTTTCAGAATTTCACATTAAAATACATTGTAATGCTGTAAATGTAGAAAATATGCAATTTTACATAAAATTTAACCATGTTAACACAAATTTTGTAGCTCATTCAGCATTTGGGGTGATAATTTTGCTGCACTTTCCGCAAAATTCCAGTTTTAATGTAAATTTTAAGAATTTCAGATTGGCTGATAATTTTGCAGTGCATTACTGCTATATTTTGTACTGCAAAAAAAAAAAATTATTAAATTTTATTTATGTCAATTTTCCGAATTTCAGATTAAAACGCAATGTAATGCTGTAAATGTAGAAAATATGGAATTTTAATAAAAATGTACCATACGATCACAAGTTTTGTAGCTCATATAGCGTTTGAGATGATAATTTTGCAGTGCACTACCGCTAAATTATGGTTTTGCACTGCAAAAAAAAAAAAAAAAAAAAAAAAAAAAAAAAAAAAAAAATTATAATAATAATAGTTCTCTCTCTCCATCTCCATCTCCCTCTCCTCCTCTCCCTCTCCTCCTCCTCCTCCTCTCCTCTTCCTCTTCCCCTCTTCCTCCTCTCCTCCTCTCCTCTTCCTCCTCTTCCTCCTCTCCCTCCTCTCCTCTTCCTCTCCGTGGGCGTTGCATCTTCTTTCCTTTCATCCACGGTGTGTGTCCAATCCTTGCGTGATCTTCACTTGTAATCCTCGTGTGGTCTTGTCTTGCTTGTCCTTTACTTGCTTGTCCATTTCTTGTCCTCTGTGATCTCGGTGGGGTTCGAACCCTCGTGGGGACCTTGTGTCTTGTCTTGTGATTCCAATTGCGTGTCGCCAATCCATTAGACCACTGACGCTCCGGTATTGGTTAAGGATTTTTTGACTTGATGAATATTAGACACGAGCTTTATACATGGTTTAAACATGTACAATAATATTAATTAGCGCCCTCTATTGACATTGAAGGGCGCCCTCTGTTGACTATAAAGAGCGCCCTCTGTTGGTCATTATAAAAAATAAAGAGCGCCCTCTGTTGGTCATTATAAAAAATAAAGAGCGCCCTCTTTCTGATCATTCATCACATCTGTCTACTGGTACTACTTACTAGACTCATGGAGGTAAAAATATTTTTACCTCCATGCTCTATACTCGCAGTATTTTTTTCAGTTGAGGGATTTTCCAGTCGGTGTTTTTTCAGTTTCAGTTTATTGTAGCTGTAATAATTATTCAAATGATATATATAATATTATATTTCTTTTTTTCTACAAGACAAAAAAATACAATGTATATAAATCAAAAAAGTTTTGGGGCAAAACTTTGCAGTGTATACTTTTATTGGTAAACCGTCATAAAATACAATTTTGTATATTAATTTAATTTGTCCTTTACACTAGTGACATAATGAATAATGCATCAGATTATTACAATGAAAACATATATTTTCAAATATATATAAATCATTTCACAAAATAGCCGACTAGGATTGGATCCTACACCTATTGAGCAGCAGCTCAGCAGTTCTTAATGACTAACAAAGAACACCTCAGACATTCAGCAACTGAATTAGTGAGAACAGTTTGTGTTCCTAATAGTCTGAGTTTCCAATGCAATGTTCCAATAACATCATTTAAGCTTTGAGATGTTCTTGAAACAATGTACATTTGGCTAAGGCCAGTTTAGTAATATATAATTACTGCGATTTGTTTTGTGGATAACAATTTAATACTGGAAAATAATAAATTATTAGAACAAATTACAGTAGTATAATGTCAATTTCATGACTTAACAATTGACCAAGTACTGTTTTTTTGTCTGGTAATTGATAACAACATGCAAGTCATGTATCTGTCAAAGGTTTTGTCAAACAATTCAAAAGTGTTGTTATATTACTTTTTATCTGATCATGACTTTTATCGTGAAGAACCACTGGACAAATTGATCAATAAAATATTTGAGAAAATTTAGTCTTTTGTCACCTTCTTTTATAATACAGTCTTCTCAAAATTACAAAATATGGCTCTGCTCAGTCCATGCCATGTCATCAAAGCATTAATCATTTGACATAAATCAGATTAATAGTAAAGGATGGTGTGTCTGGCTTGGTTGCACATGTATATGAGACACATAATTTTAACAAGAAATACAATTATATCAGCTGATATTACACATTAATATGCCAAAATATAGCAACCGTTTACAGGAAACAAACATGATCTCCTTAATCAGTGTCCATAGACATGTCACCATGAATAACATGCTTAAATTAAAACTGGATAATAAAAGAGCTAAATCAAAATCTACATTAACATTGTTTAATCATACTCATTAACATTCATATAAACATGACTACATGTAATTAATATTTTATCTACCTGATGAATTATGCATAATTACAATCATAAGGAGCTCCAGTCATAGGTTTTCTCCAATCAAGCAATAATGCATATTCAACGATGGGCTAACTCATTTACATAAATGGTTCACCCATTAATCATATTAGTGGGACAAAATATGAAAGTATAGGGTAGGGTGGAAAATTCCCTTAGTAGTGTGCATTTCCTCAGGTATGCATTTAGAATTATTGTTTCATCAGTCCAATTATTCACTATTTCTGTATGTATGACCAGTTGGCCACCATCTAAAAGAAAAAAGAAAAGAAAGAAAAAAACTGAAAAATGGTATCTGAATTTGATGCAATTTACAACTAAGTAACCACATACCAAGAAACATGAGAAATGGCTTAAAGCCATCTTGAAACAAAGTGAACCCAGCTTGTTCAAGTTTGGTCGGAAAAAACAAGTGGTTCCAGAACAAACGTATTTGGGATTACATACCCCTGGTATCAACTACAGCAAAACAAATACATTTGCTTTAAGTGTATTAAGATAATGTAAGACCTACATATCATTGGTGTCTTAATCTTCATATAATAAATGTTTGTCTATACCTGCATTAAAACATATACATTACAGCATCAGAGTGGACTTCAGTCAATAAACACTCAGTTTGCATTCTGTAGGCACAGCTGATATATACTGAACAGCAAAAGAAACGCAAGTCTGAGGACAGCAAAAGAAACGTAAGTCCGAGGTCTTGTCAAGTTTTCAAACAGAAGACAAACCATTTTGATTATAATCACTCATTTAATGAAAAATCCTTTCAGCTCACAAATTGAAAGCATTTTTCATTAAATGAGTGATTAGAATAAAAATGGTCTGTCTTCTGTTTGAAAACTTGACAAGACCTCGGACTTGCGTTTATTTTGCTGTCCTCAGACTTGCGTTTCTTTTGCTGTTCAGTATATTTGTATAGTCATTCTTTAAAGATGCCGTCTTGTTTTAATTTCCCTAAAATGATGGTCAATCCTGGCATGTGTGTACAGGATCACAAGAGGTGTAACACTAAAATGTAATGTCAACTAATCTTTGATTGATAAAAGGAGACACAGAATGAATAACCATATAAACCATGCCAAGTCTGCAGAATTTCTAGTCTTGTTGACAAATGACCTAATATATAATGTAACACAAAATTAATTTCTTTATTTTTAGTTTATTTATATTAATCAAAAGCAAACTATTTGTGTATATAGTTATACAGCTCACATCCATTTACCAATATAAACAATAAAGTATATGGATCAAATCATGTACACTGTATGTATTCATTCCACTTAAACCAAATCTTTCAATTTATGTTTTAAAAAAAGTTTTATTATCTTATATTGAACTAAATATTGCAAGTTTATTTGTGCAGAGGTTACTCAAAAACACATTTTAAACAAGAAAAATGTATCTTTTAAAAAAATCCTGAAAGCTTCAAAAACTACATTTATTCTTTAATTTGATTTGCTTTTGATTTTAGGGAATCAAGATATTTGTATTGGATTGAAAGATCTACACTGTTGGTAATTTAAATAGTGTAATTTGAAATGATGTACGCAATTAATACATGAAGGTGTTGATGATATTCAAATTATTATCAACACAATTAAATTCGTGACAATTAAAGAAACGAGTCGCTGAATTTTTACTCAAAACTGTTCACAGATAAGATGAAATGTTGGCAATTTTTTTATTTCTTGATACTTCATGTTACACTATGGTAATTTAACAACAATGTATTCCAAACACTCATTAAGAAAACATCAAATTGTTACACATCTATGAACAATTATTAGGATAAATAGTAACAGAATGCAATATGAACATAAAAATATTTTGAAAAATTGCCTGTTTATTAGCTTATTCTAGCTGTAATAATTCTTCTCCATTGTTATATTTAAAATTTTTGAGAAGGATTTTTTCAACTTTACTGGCATGAAAATAATTACCTGAAGTACATGTAAGATTGCAACACAGGTCACATATCATAAGACTAAAAGTAACTTAGCACATTTTTGTATAGGCCAAAAAAAAGTATGTGGTTTCTGGTCATCGGTCGGCTTCAAAATCGGTACGGTAACATGTTGTTTTTTCGGAGACCAAATTTCCCATACAAAGTATGGTGGCTAAGAGAAGCCTCACAAATCGGTGAAAAGGTCATTTAAAGCACAGCATGGCAGAATTCCAATCAATCTAGCAATTTTGAGTGAAATTGGACATCGTTTCATAGCAAAGAAAATTAAAATTAAAAATGCCACCGCGTGGGTCTGAGGCAATGCACACGGAGACCAGAAACTGCAGACTTTTGTTTTTGGGCCATAAGTAGTTGATTCATTAATACACACATCAACTATTTATATTGTGAAATATGACCTTACCTCTCAACTATGACCTTTACCTGACCTTTTACTCATTAGACATGAATCACAGGCTTGTTTGTTGAAAGGTTTGGGGTGCTTTAGTGAGGACCCTTCTTTGAGCACCTTGTCTTTTCACTTCGCCAACGACTTTCGGGGGTTGGAAGGGCACAGTTCCAAATGGGTCCCAATTGTCAATATTTGAATCTGCTCCAGATGCAACCAAGGGTTTCTCTAAATCCTCCAGAGGTGACCGTGGTGTAAAATCATCATCAAAAGATTGCTCAGTGGTCTTCATAGGCTTGGTTTTTATAAACAATGAAGTAGGGGCAGGGCTTGACTCATCAGAAACAAAAGGCTTTGCCCTGAAGGCATCTAGGCTCTCTTGTGAACCAATTTGTCTCGGGAGGCTGCCAGGACTGGATTTCAATGAGTTAGAGGCAGAGCTTGAGCTACTGCGTCGTGAAGATCGGGAGCTGTTGCTACCACTACGTCGTCGTCTACTGCCTGATGCAGTGTGGCCTGCTCGTCTTATACCTCCTGCTGTGCTGACTACATGGGATGCTTGTGAAATGCTGCATTTAAAAGTAATATTGTGGAAGAATTTTTAAATATATCAAAACCAAAAATGAATGCTACTAGCATTTAACATACACAAAAATGTTTATCTGTGTGGACAATGGCCACCCATGGGACACATAATGTCAAAACCTATACAATGTTACACAAATTTCAAACCCATCAGAAGGTGGCCACATTAAACAGGTCCCCATATTGTCCAAGTGTCCACAGTATCAGGTTTGACTGAATAGAGTCAGATGTGCAGCAGATCTGCCACACAATATAAAATGCTCAAACTCTCACATAGAAACACAATATTTTATTTGTACATATAAAAATACATGAAATTCATTTATCATTATGTATTTTCATATGGATTGTTCAATGTTTTATTTTGTTTAATAATTTTTCTTTTTTTTCTTTTTTTCACACAATTCACAAAAACTATTAATACTATTAATTAATTCCATTACCTTTTCTTTCCTCATTGAAAAAAATACAAAACAAAACAAAAACAAAAAACATTTGTGACACGGTTGAAACAGTCTTGATTTATTCTTTCCCAGGCAATTTGTCCTGTCCTGGTTGTCTACGGTATCTGAAAAATGCAACAAGGTCGCATGTGCACTAGTGCATAAATTTGCATACATTAAAACAATTGAGTACAACAAGGTCGTATCTTCTTCCATTGGTTTTGCGTGTTCATCCTGGAATTCTGTAAAAAGATACGACCTTGTTGCACTGAGCAAAATCCATGTATGTGTAAACGTGTAAAATGGTACACTTGAATAAAATGACGGGGATAGCTAAAATGATAGAAAAACCAAGATCTGATGATAAGGACGCGAACTTTTCTTCAAAACAAATTGGGACAAGTGAGAAAAATGTTTCTTTTAACCAAGAAAACTGAAAATGCAAATTTATTAAACTCTTCTCAAATGACAACTCAGTAGAAACAAATCACCTTACTCTATTAACTCTAAATGAAGCAATAAAATTCTTTCAATCCGGAAAATTCAATAGAAATCTAACTTGAATGAAACAGGTTCTAGAAAATAAATAGTTTTGGCTTCACTTAAAAAAACTATAAAAAAACAAACAAACAAGACTTTCCTTATAAAAAAAATCCAAAACCAACACAGTGCTAATAGTGAATTACTTAAAAGTACATTCAGACAATAAAACCAGAATTATTGAGCAGCAAACTCTAAACAAAGGCAGCTGTGTCCATCACTTAAATAAAACATGTGCTTGCTGAGCTGCCAAACTGCTCACTTCCCCTATGGCCTAAGGTCTGTGCCCAGTCAATACATAAACCGACTGAAGTCAGGAAACCATGGAAAAATAAATGGTCTGGTGCACTTAGCAATAAAAAGGTACTGCTCTTCCAGGGGGGCACTCATCCAGAAATGTGTGGTAACTGAAGAATTTAAAGGGCAGAAAATACCTTCCCCTACATATGCAACAAGGTCGTAACTATGATACGACCTTGTTGCACTGATACAACGAATTGTTCCTTAAATACCAACAATGAAGCAAACAATGTTTATTTGACTAGCAGCACATGAGAGGAGACTTCACATCAATAATCATTGCATACCTGCCTCATGTATGTGTTGTTGTTGTGGTTGCACACCAGATGGTTTATCCCCTGTCACTGTAAGCTTAGATGCAACCACTTCAAAAGGGACAGCCCCAAACATCAGCAGCTCCTTGTTTGACGTCACCATCTGGATTCATTACTCCCTTCCCAAATATATCCATATACGTCAGTATGAGATGAACCCCAAGTCTCCTCACCTAAAAATTTATTGTAAAGAAAAATTATAAAATTAAAAACACATCCTTTATATTACATGATTTTTATGTTGACAATGGGTTGACACAAGGACATCTTATTAGTCAAATTACCTGATAACATAAACTAAACAAATCTATAACTTGCCTGGGGCTGGTTTCCCGAGCATGTCAAATTCACTATCCACTACTTGGTCTGGAGACAACGTGGCAAAATCTCCCTGATCCTGGAATGGATTAACTGGTTTAACTTCTGCAGGGAAATTCTGTGGTCTGGCCTTAATTACCAGGTGAGGTTGACCGGTCGCTGCTGGCCTGTACGAATCCGCTGGTGCTCAATAAATGCTTCTGCTGCTGTTGTTGTGGTAGCTGATAAAATGGTTGTTGTTGTTCAGCTAATTGCTGGTGTGCTTGTTGTTGGACATACAGCTGTTGTTGTTGCAACTGTTGTTGTTTCAACTGCTGCTGTTGCTGCTGAAGCTGTTCCTGTTGCATTCTCTGTTGTTGTAGCTGTTGCTGAAAATATGAGTTTAAAATCTGTATAAGTATATTGATATAGATTCATATACTTATACTTCACCACTTATATCAACTCATTTGATATAATATTATCACTGCACTGTGTTCATCTTAAACTAGGACACCGATTCCATGCCCTGTTTAAAGTCTGCTCTGATCGTGACGATATTGTCCCTTTAACACTGCTTATGTACAACATACCAAACCTAATCCAGGAAGGTTTTTTGGTAGCACCATGTCAATTATTTTATGAGTTGTAAATAGTCTTTCAAGAGACTAAAAGAATCATTGGTTTGACAACTCAACCTTTCAATCACTAGTATGCAGGCCTGGAATTTCATTCTTGTAGGGAGGGGCAAGGCCTGTCCTGAGTAAAGGGCACTTCCTATACAATATCATAATGTCTATGGGAACATTTTTTAAGGGGTGGGCACTGAGAACCAGAGCATGGTCATGTAAAATTCTAGGCCTGGTATGCTCTGATCATCTGAGCATACTTAATTTATGGAAACATCAACCTGTAAAACCACTGGTTCTGTTCGGAACCAACCACAAACCTTCCCAGATTGTTCTTCCACCAAGACAACAGAAGTGGGGGGTGGGGGGAGGGGGTGGCATAGAGAAAAACTTGGTTAGTCCAGGGCAGATGCAGAGTGGTGGTGGTGGGGGGGGGGGGCAAACAGCAAATCTCTTTCTGTCAGGGGATCATCCAATATGACAAAAAGGGGAGGGGCATACAGAAAAAACCCAACCAGTCAGGGGAGATCCAGGGTGGCAGAGGGCGTGGCACACAGCAAATCTCGAGGGGATGATCCAAGATGACAAAAAAGGGGAGAGGCATAATGGGACACATGTATGCCAAAAAAGGGAGACACAAAAGAATGTTCTGTATCAAGGTAAATTGATAGTTTGTTAATGCGGACAACTTCACAACATAAAAAAATTGTGTTTCCAATGAAAAATATAGGCGGGTAGGTAAAGGTTAAGTGCCAAAAAATACGAGGATGGGTATAAATTATGTATTTTAAGGTTGTTTATCTGTTTTATTACCCGATTTATGTCCAAGGTATTGTGAACAACACAACATAATTAATAAGCTGAAACCGGCTACACAGGTTGATTCAATGAGGGTAAGCATACGTATAGAACTAAATAAGCAATTTTGACATGTACCTGATGCTCATTAATGCTCATGATTTATAGGCATCAACCTATGTATTATTTGTTTATGTTAGCACTGATCATGAAGGAAGGAAAGAACACATGAAGTCAATGGAGCGATGCAATGAGCATGACGAGGGACACTCATTCATTCATTTCTGGATATTTTTTGTGTGCTAATGCCCTTACCCCGCCTTTGATTGATGTACTTAAAGGGGTAGTATCATCATGGAATCATGACTAGTAGTAGTAGTAAGTAAACTAGCCTAGTACAAGTAGTAGTAGTAATCATGACTATAGTTTTAGATTAACTCAGTGACTGAAAATAATACCCCACATGATAAGGTCATATTACCGTTGTTTCTGCATAAATGAGCCAGTAATTTTCAGTCACTCAGTTCATCTTAAACTAGGACATTGTCATTGATTCTATGCCCTGTCAAAAGTCAGCTCTGATTGTGACGATACTGCACCTTTAACGTTAACTCTGCTCTGTCGTTAGTTCTAGTTGTTCAGTTGAAACGTGAGCCATTTAACGTTAAAAACCTTTAAAATACAGCCCGAAAACCTTTTCCACTGACCTATAAATCATTCTTGTGTTGACTAAACATACGCTGAACTGAAACAAGGTTACTTACTTGAAATTAGTACTATACTACTAGGCCTAGCCCTAGTCAGTGAAGAAAATTGAATCGAAGAACCACGCAAGCAGACGACAGCCGCTGTGTGATTATGAAATGTGTGTGTACACAATCACATTCCCTGACTACTCGTGCATAATGTTATACTGAACGGAGAAGGAAACCAGTCTTAAATATTTTAACTACTATTAAGCCTTAGGCCGAACAAAAGAATAGTTGTGTTTCCTATTACACTGAAAACAAAATAGGGTGGGTAGGTGGGTAAAAATTTTGTTTTGCTCTAAATTTTATTAGCCAAAAATATTAGGTGGGATGACGGTCAATTTTTTTGCGCACTCATTTGTAACAGTTAACAAGTGACAATGTCGGATTTAATACTGTACATGTTAATACTATACCTATGAGCACTGTATTATTCACTGGTTGAGTGGTTTAAGAATATCTGAATTTAGAAAGCAGATGGTTGTGACACAAGACCATGCACAAGACCATGGCCACTTTTTTCAAAGGCTTCCGTTAACACCCATTTATTGTTCACCGGCATGTCAAGCAAAACAAAATAATGTGACATTTACACTCAGTATGACTACAAAAACCTGCAATATGTTACTGTTGTGTTTCATTACTTTGTCTTCTATAAATATGGAGAAATAAAGAAAATAAAATATACATGTATTGCATGTTTTATGTTGTGCGCGCAATGAATTATGAGAGTTGGATTTTGGAAAAAGTTGTTTTAAAAACAAACGCACACGTTTGTGCACAAACAATGGAGGAGAAAGGTGGTCGGCCAGAAAATGGATTTTTTCCCCCCCATATTATAGCAAAATTATGGAGAAAATTATTAAGAATTCGTTAAATTACACACAGAACATTTGTATATTTAAGAAAATATTTTTTTATTCCCAAAAGCCACGCAAACAGAAGAGTTCACAGCGACAAATTACGTAATTATTCTAAAAAATAGGAGACTGTGAACAGAAGAAGCATTCGGACTATATTATTTTAATTTCCTCGACATGAACAACATTTGCAATGTACTTTTTAGGCAAACTCGATCACTAGTAACGGTTGAGAAGCTCTTCGGTTTGGTTTTCGAAATATATTCTCTTTTAGAAATATTCTCCCCATAGCCAAAAAATATAAATTACATATCAATTAAAGGATGGTATCCTGATGTTCAATTGTTATAATTTTGTATACAATAATTTATTGGCGTTTGACAAGAAGCTATATTTCACCCGAGGGGATTAAAACAGGTGTTATTTCAGATCTGATGGGCGGCGATCCATGCCCTCATTATCTACGATCGGGGAACGTGCGGTACGCCTCCCAAAATAATAAAATAATATAATAATATGATAATACTAATAATAGTTTCTTGATACGATCATAGTTTCATGTCTCAAATAGTACTTTGTTTTATTAATTTTATTAAAAGTTTATTTTTTGGATGGGTGGCAGCAATTTTGTATGTATTTATTTATTTATTAAATTTTTAATTTATTTATTTATTTATTAAATTTTTAATTTATTTATTTATTTATTTTTGTTTATGGGTGCCGGTGATATGTACTACCTTGACCGACACCCCCAATTTATAATAATTATTATTTTTAATCTATTGTGGATTTGACCACAGTTGGATCAGCGCTTAATTAGATTTTTAAATACTTTGAAATTATCTGCAATTTCCCCCTTGTTTTAGAAGAAAAAATAAATTATATTCTTAATTAAAATGTTTTGTTCATAATTTAATTGATTTCTTAATAATTTTCTCCATAATTTTGCTATAAAACGTAAAAACTTTCATTTTCTGGCCGACCACCTTTCTACTCCATTGACTTTGTACACAAAGGTGTGCGTTTGATTACATTTTTCCCAAACCCAACTCCCATAATTCATTGCGCGCACAATTCCGATGAGGCTTATTAGTCTTGACTCAAGACGTGTTTGATCGATCCGGGTTCGCGGATCGGAGCGTTCGTTCCTGCCTAGTCCGAATGCCTATTCCGTTCATATACCATGCTCGATATGCGGCAGAGTGCCACCCCCCCCCCCCCCCCGGAAATTCTCTAAAGAATTCCTAAGATTATTTTTAGAATAATTACGTAATTGTCACAGCGACAATTACGTAATTATTCTTTAAAAAATAGGAGACTGTGAACGGAAGGGTATTCGGACTAGGTCCTGCCCACCACCAGAATTGTGGAAATACAATATAATATAATTTCTTTAGATTATTAGATTCCTATTTATATCATTTTTGACAAACACGCCCATTAAAATGGTCCTATTTTGCTATCAAGTGGAGGCGATTTTTCCAAATTACTTTGGAAATTATCATTTTATTTATTGTTGGGGTGGCGGAGGTGAATATTCCCAAGTGTATCCATAGACCAAAGACAACCCGAAACACATTTTAAAACAAAATAGGAGTAAATCAACATTTTAATGTGCATTTCGATGGCTGAGGCTTCGTAGTACCTTTCTCTATGGTAGTACTGAAGAAAAAGGAAACTTTTGAGAGATTATTCAGTTTACACCCCTGCATAATTTGAAATATGCGGTACTCACGTGACCACCGGATATCGGCGGTAGGGTATCGATAAAGGCGGTGGGGTATCGATAAAGGCGGTGGGTATCGATAAAGGCGGTGGGGTATCGATAAAGGCGGTGGGGTATTGATAAAGGCGGTGGGGTATCGATAAAGGCGGTGGGGTATCGATGAAGGCGGCATAATGAAAAGTTATGGACACTTGCGCATCACCACTGTGCACGTCACACACAAAGCACGTCTAAGCATTACATTTTAAAAGCAGTTGCTCCTTAAAATCTGTCATAGCACTGAAATGGACAAGCCTGTAAACTCGGGGTGATCAGAATATGAAATAAAAATTCAAGGCCTTTCTAATGATATTAATGTTTTACATTATTACCATGAAAATGATTACCCCAATATAATTTACAAAACTTGATTCATACCACGACTTGGCAGAAAAGCCTATTCAATAAAGCACGAAACGCAAACAGAAACTATTTTTTTAATCTCATGGCCTTGTTCAACGTCTGGTAACCAAAACAAGAAGTATGTTTGTTCTTTGGGGTGACGTCATTATTTAAGCCCATGAAATTCCCTTCACAGTGATACAACAGCTGTGTCTATTGGACAATATTTTCCAACGACCATTTTTAATTAACAAACTTATACCCAATCAGATCTACGGTTATGTTGGGATATTACAGGGCACATACCATTTACAGAACAATGTATAACACATGTACTGTGAGTCTAGGTACCAATCTGCTCTTCGAATGCCGTCTCTTGCGTTTGTGATAAACCAAACGAAGATGAGTAAATTTCATGTAAATTTAATGTTATATTTCTGTCGAAAAACATAGACAAAGCTAAGAAAATGCTCCTGGGAAATACAAAGCATCATTTGTGACATGTTTGGGGGAATGGGAGGTAGGATTTAGTCCTCATTAGGTTGATTTAATATGCCAGTTTTCAGTAGTTGACGTTGACGATTCTTTGGTCAAAAAGTTTTGTGTGGAGTGCAGTGGCGCGCAGCGCCTGTGTGTGTGTGTGTACGTAATTTTGTACACGTTTAATAGGGCGCGCGTGTTCAGTTCACACAAGGGGCTTTTGTCCTATTTTGTATACATACTTTTCATTATGTGGGGTCGGCTGAGGACAAGCGAAAGTTCATTTTACGGTTGGCAACTGAAAATCAAGCAGGTCGTTTCGCCACGTGGTGAGTAGTTCAAAATGAAGAATTTTGAGTGACAAATTGAGGCATAAAAAGACTCTTTTCCGATTATATTTACATAAGCCTTATCGCTAATAGCAGCTGCAAGGAATTGTGGGATGTCTGTGGGCGCAACAGCGCCACTGCGTGCCGCGCGGACAAACAAAATATGATTGACCCCTAGGATCCTAGTCTCAACAGTTCCCGCCTGCGCGCCTCAACGAACTAATCCTCCAGCATCCATTCGTGGGATGATCCTTCAGCAGTCTACTTAAGCAGCAGCATTTTCCAGAGTCCGGCATTCTCCTGAGGACGATCCTCCAGTTCTTTTCAGAACTAATTACTACTCAATTTCCATCTCTACAAAAAACGTCTTACCTACAGTTTAAATGGAATCGTTGAGTACATCTCCTCCAGATAGATCCAACAACTGCATGTAGAAGGTTTAGTTTGAATATTCATGTTATGGAAGGCTTTCCGACCAATCAGATTGTTCCGTCCACTTTTGGACAAATTCGCAATAGGGTGTGTACAACCGACGAACAACATTCCCAAGTCTGTGATCGAAGGTTAATGTCGAAGGTTAATACACAAGAGGGCGCTATTTAATGCGATACTGCAGAGCTGGCCGTGTTGGCTTCAGGCAGACATAAAACCACGATCACAGACTTGGAACCAAGTCTAAATAAGGACAAGGTCATATTACCGTTGCTGCTGCATAAATGAGCCAGCAGTTTTCAGTCATTATGTTCATCTTAAACTAGGACACTGATTCCATGCCTTGTTGAAAGTCTGCTCTGATCGTGACGATACTGCCCCTTTAACTATAAATGAGAAAGCGTTGTACAGCAAATAAGTCTTACACATGCCAACTTGTTTCCGAGTCACCAAAGATACTTTACCCAGGCCTACTTTAGTGAAAACCAATGAAATTAACTCCACCTTTGGAAGCTCTTAACATGCCCTAGCTAAAGCCGAGAACAACTGAAACATTTCTTCCACAGTTACTCGTTTCTTTCAAATTGTCCCATTTCCCCCGCTTTTTTAAAAATTACTTGGACTACGGATTTTTTTTTCTCCCTAAGTAATAATAAAATAATAACTCTTTAGGTTCGTCTCAGAATGTACACTACTCTTTAGGAACTGCGAACTGATTCAAAATCATGCATATCACCAATACCCCCTTTATTACGGTTACTGGACAATGATTTGTTATTTTTTTTAAATTACAGGTTGCAGTTTATTGGAACTAGTTGAAAAATGATGCAGCAGCTCACGCTACTGAAATGTTGCACATGTTGGGTGTGGAGTAATCATGTATATTATTACAGTGACGTATGACCTATGACCACAAACTGGAGACTTTTTTGGGCTTAATTGAAAATGTGCATTCAGTGGTTCTTATCTTGATATATTCAGTGGTTCTTATCTTGATATATTCAGTGGTTCTTATCTTGATATATTCAGTGGTTCTTATCTTGATATATTTAGATACAGTAATTAAAGCCACTATTTTTAAAGTTGTAAAATTATTTCCAAAGTAAATTTGCATCATTAAAAAAGTCTGCGGTTTCTGGTCTCCGCACACATCAGCATTTCTTTTTTGCTATAAAGTGATGGGAAAGAATGTCGTATCTGACCGCCACTTTTTAAGGGTTTTTTGGAAATTTATTTTGCAACCACTAACCAGTTAAAAAATGATTCTATCGATTTTTGGGGGTACAGAACGCTACCTTTAAAATCCACTATTTTAGTTGCCACTGCACATGTACGATGATCGTGTTGGTCACTAACGGGAGAGTTGACAAGATCAGATTGACATGACCGAGGATGTCATCGTATACCAAAAACGCCTTATTTTTCATGAAATAAATATCCTGGAATAATTTGAAGTATATGTCCATCATCTTACTAGATAGGTAAGATTACATTATTGGTTATATTGACTGAGAAAAAATGGCTGTCGGATACGACATTCTACCCAATCGGTGTCCAATTCCAGCCAAAATTGCTGGATTGGCTGAAATTTTGCTACGTACGCTGTATACATGTAAACATTATTGTAATGTGTATTAGGTTAAGAATATTCATGAGCTGAACTAACATAAGGTTTAAATATTGGTTGAAAGTTCTATTTTTAAGCAGCTGGTCAGCTTGGTTGGTTAGTACTGGGGTTCTGGGTTTATTTTGGTTATTTATTTTTAAACAAAGAAAAATAGTGGGTTTTGGTAGGACTTACTTTTCCCAAAAAAACATTAAAATCAGAAAATCCGCATTCAAATTCTACAGTGAAACTTAAGAAAGTACTTTTTCCTTAATTCGAAGTAGAAATGATTTCACTTTTCTAAACAGTGACAGCACCCTCAAACAAACAAAATTGTAGGGAAGGTACCACCATCAACTAAGTTTCACAATACAAGTTAAAAATTTGAATTATTTTTGATTTACCAATCCAATACATTACCATTAAAGACAAATAAAGATGAGGGTCTCTAGCTCTGCTTACATGTACAAATTGCAAACAAGTCTCGTTTTCTATACATTCATCATGCTTCCAACGGATATTTATTTAAATTTGTATGTTATTAACGTTCACCCAACTTTCATAATAAATCGATATATCAATTTGAAGTGAACAATATTTGACCCTTTCTTGGACAAAGACAATGACACCAACAATATTTCATAAAGATAATCCTGTCATTAGACAGCTGCTGTCTGCTCATTTGCATCACAATGACATGCCGATAGAGGGCGCTATAACAATCTTCTTCAATTCAAACTAAGGGAAATTAAAGAGGTTTTTAGTTCCTAAATCAAGATCAATTGATAGCGGAGCTTCACCAATTGTATTTATTATTAGCACGCCAGCTCGAAACAATTCATATTGTATGAAAAAACTGAAAAGGTCGGAAACCTTTATCCCACAAAGAAAATAAAATTCTGCTGTAAATGTTTGAAGTAAAAATTTCTGTTGAGTGGGCCTTTTTTGGGGTACAAAATGCTTGGTGTTTTGTCATTCCTGATAACTGTTATAACCACACTTAAATGAAGGATACAAGCAAATTATTACTGTTTCATTTAATGTACAGCGCCCTCTAGAGACAGCTTTAACAATCTTTATAATCCCCATGGCAGCCATCACACTTCATATATAGGGCCTACTGGGAACAAGGTATTCAAATCAACAGTCAGGTTCCATGACAAATTAGCATTAAACTAAAACGGCGAAGTCTGGGAAATACATCCAAGATGGCTGCCGTGTGGAAAAATCTTCATGATGAAAAATTTAAAAGTATAAGACAGATTCTAGTTCATCTGTCTGTATTATCTACACGACTTAAAGATATAAGAAATATAACATTAATAATATATAATTATTTTCTAGCACTATTACATTTACACCATTGAGATAAAGCCTTCTAAACGGAGAGAGGTACATTAAACAGTTTACTCTACCTAAATGTACATACAATATGAACCACATGGTAACATGTGGTGCAGTTAATGTGTCTGAACTATTGAAAAAATTAAACAACCGAGCCTGTCATTGACCTGAATCAAGATGCTTCCATAGCAACAAACTGATCCAGATTTGGCTCTATTCCCCACCCATCTTCAGCAACATCACTAACATTGCAATGATGCAGCAATAGTGAAACTGGAAAGGCCTAACTCTATTGGTCAATCCATGCTGGTGATTGCCAGGCTGGATAGGTCTATATTCGGGTGCCATCAATTTGATTCTAAGAAATTCACACCTTCAAAACAAGACTAGTGCTCAGACAATTATACAAGATGTAATTTCGCGAGAAAGATTCCACGAATTATGAAGATGCTAACGCCTTCTGTTACATGAGCGTCTAGACAACTACGAAATGTAATTCGATTGAGCTACGAATTCAATGATTTTTGATGATGTTCATGCTTTAGATTGCACTAGTGTTCAGACAAGTATGAAATGTAACTCAATAAGTTAGTCATTATTCGATTGAGCAAACAATTGACTGATTCTGAAGATGTTCACGCTTTGTATTTCACTAGTGTTCAGACAACTACAAAATTTGATATGTAAGAATCATTATTTGATAGAGCACAAATTCGACTGGACTTGAACCAGACACCCCACTAACTATGGCGTTAATGTTAAATTTGCCATAATATGACACGGTTTGTTCTTCAGAAATTACTGCTTCCTGTGTAACATTAATCACACTATTTGATAATCTCAGCCAACATTGAATTATTTAATCTAGTCAAATACTTTTTTACAATTTTAAGACACAGTAAGTTATCAAGGGAATTAATCTGTCAGAATAGACCTGCATACACAATGGCAGTTCAAATTCTCATTTCATTAAAAGGTGCCAGACTATTTTCCCTTCCAGCCTCAGTTTGGTTGCACCATGATAAAGGTATATTGGATATAAGACCAATGAAATGTACAAGGTTTCAGGTCATTAAAGAGGAAAATATTGAAATCAATCAATCATTTTTATCTCATACAAGATTCTAACAATTTGTGAAGCAATTTGTCCCAAGCAAGCTATTATAAAACGGATGATTATTTTCATCAGAAACTGTGACTAATTACATTCATACGTGGTAACACATATTGGATTACTAACAGACGAGTTAGCTAGGTTCGAGAGATCTTTGATTCAATTATTTTCTCACAAAATAGACATGAAAGCCAGTAATTGTACTGATCTAGGTAACACTGGTTTCTCTATGAAAGGCAAGAAATTAATAGTGTCTTCATACTGTATGACAAAAAAAAAAATGCAGTTGTTTGAGCACTAATCCTTCACTCTATAAACCAAAGTGTAAATGAGCTGTTTAGAAATTCAGTGAGTGAAAACTCTAAGTTATATTTAACTCAAAGAAAGTGTTTAATGAACACAATTTAACTGTCAAATCTAACTATATAATTCAATTCACTTTCCTTGAGGTAAATCAAACGATACATAAATTTCAATGACCGAATTCTTACAAAGGTAATTCAACACTTTAGTAACATTTCAATCATTAAGTTAACTGTTTGTCAAATTACGAGTAATTTAACACTATAGTGACTTGTGACAAATATCAAAGAATCAATTGAAGCAAGATTGATATCCCGATTTGATAATCCCAGAGTCTATTATGCCGACCAGGCTCGGTTATGTAATAATGCAATGGCTGACGTTAAAATACCCGTCCAGACACAAAAACGGATTGTTTAGAAGAACAAAACATTTCTCTGTTAACAGAGTCGAAGTATATGTATATCTTTCATTTTGCACACTGTAGTTACACTGCAAATTAAAGAAAATTAAAGAAAACAAAAGAGCTGTATGTTGCCCTTGCTCATGTCGGACTTCTATAAAATAATAACTCTTAAAATGGTTCATGATATTCACTGGCACCTGTTGACAAAGCAAATAGATTTTTGCAATGCACAAAGAAACCACTGAATATAGAAAGATTGGGGTTACTTTGCCTACATGCCTTAATGCACCAAACACCCCAATTGTTTCAGGTTAGATCACGCTGAACCCTGAGCTTTTTAACCAATTTGATAACTTGGCAACATCAAAGATGCACTGTGTTGGTAATTAGAATGGCTGTTTTTCTGGGGCAGCTCCAGACGAAATGATGCAGGCAATGGGTTACAAAGTGAGTGTTAAAGGCACATACTTCGACTTTCTCTCAACATGAAAACCATATACATAAATATAAATAAACTGATCAGACTTGTTACCCAACTTAATGTCCAGAGAAATAACCACAAAAAACAGATGACACTAACATGATGAAAAGTTTTGATCAACCAATAAGATTGGTAACTGCAGGTCACGTGTATTCCCAAACCCAATACACATCTGGACCATGTTCAGTATGCCATACTGAAGAAACAAACTGCACCTATTCCCCTGACAACAACCATTATTCACTGTTTTCAAGTTTGAATTAATGGTAACTGTTATACATGATTAATAATGACCAGATCATCTGTGTTAGTTCCAAGAACGCCCATCACACTATTCACCAAAACCATAATGTTCCCAATACATCCATTTAAAGAAAACTTGTTGTACATTATCTCTCGTATCTTTCTACTTAAAATGTGCTGAAATATGTAGAAACACAGCATTTAAAATAACGCATATTACAAATGGAAATCCAACATCACTACTTGTATATATGCCAAAACTTTCTATCCATTCAGAATTTTGAAACTCAAAATAATGGAGCCGAAGTATAAATCCCACTGTTGCTAACAGTGTGAACTTGATTCTAGTAGCGCTTAAAAGGTCCACGTTAACACAGCGGTATACTCCTTATGAAATATCTAATTCCATTGTACCGACCACGAATGTAGAGAATAAAACTAATGTGTGAATTTCGAAGTCAAATATTTAAATTGGAATTAATTATTCAGAAAATGTAAGAATGACACAAATTGATTAACACTATGGCTTCTTTTTGGTGCTTATCACATAACAAACCTACTGCAGTGAATTATACATTTTAAACACATCTGTTGGGTACCACTCTTAGCGTCAGTTGGTGCTTTTTTTTATCTGCATTTTCTAATTTTCTTTTGAATTGCAAGTACCGCTGTTTCAACAAACCAAAGTTTATACCTTGAGTATTTATATCACGCTGCTTGGATGTACATTGCACTAACAAACACAATAGTGTGGAACATATTATTGTGAGAAACATTACAAAGAACTAAGTCACAGTGTGAAGGGAAAAAAATTAACATTGAGAGAACAGTCAAGAATGCTTGCATGTAAACTGACTTATCGCTTCACCAGAATCCAGAGTCTTGACTTCTGAACAGTTGATTAGGCTGGTTACATATGAGTGCACCAGTATCATCAACTGCGTATCACACCAGCTTGAGGAGAAGGCTACTATTTATGTGGCAATTAATCAAAGAGCTGAATGTTTCAACCCATGTAAGAAAAGGTTTCCTTTACGTAGATAAACAACTGGTAATGCGGTCAACCAGTACAATCAAATTACTTTGAAAAACATAATTAGCGTGACAATAAAATAAAGAAGTTGATATAGCAATCATGTACACATACATCCCATATCACTATATGATAATAAAATTTAGTAATTTTCAACTAGTATTCATTAATATGAGATAAATGTCACCAAAATTGTTAACTGTATGATAAAGTGATATAACATCATAAGTAGATGAATTTCTAATATGTATTAAAGGTACTGCTACAATATTTATCATTTTCCATTTCAGTTCAGTTTAAGGAGCAGGTTAATCAACTTTTCTAACCCACTTCCAAGACCATCCTATTCACAATATCATTAAATATACCAAATTATTTATCATAATTTTACACCAAAGCATGTACCTGCAAAAGCTTTCTTCATTAAACAGCCAGCCCAAACCAACAACTACAATTAAGACTTTCAACTCTCTTACAGTTCATCTTTGATCCTTTTCTTAAACTTTTCCAATCATAACATTTTCTGTTTTCCTCACACAACAGGCACTGGAACGAGAAGTTTCTTTAAATAAAATCAACGAAACAAAAGTACATTTATACAATACAGACCGCAAACTATTTATATAGAAAACAAAAAGGAAATAAATGCCATTGTATGTCAATCATATTTTTAAATTTGGAAATTCGACCATAAGTCTCCACTCATTTTGCATAAAAATGGCTCAACAAATATACAAATAAGGGCTTTACTGACTGGTATTTAGACCTGCAGATTGGGTTATCGGGTATCCTAAAGACAACCAATGTATAACTAATATCTTATTAACAAATCGTTGCAGCCAGTGAGATCAAAGCAAAACTAGAATGACTTCAAGCACATTTTAAATATGATCAACTAAATGATTACTCTTACCCTATTAATGCCAACCAATTATAATTGCATATAATGCATTGATGAAGTTGTAATAGCCATCAGATGTTCAACTTCACATGTGTTCTTTCTGACAATTTAGGAAATATTTTGAGTTAATCTTTTAGAATAAATGGGGTAATAATAGCAAATCAAGAAAAAAACAAGATTACTATACTCACATCAAAGACAGAACTGTACATTAAGGAAAAATACAGGAAATTGGAAACTTATTTAGGAGAACTATAAATTTTTGGGAAAGAAAGGGGTGCACAGTCAAAATTTAAACCACAGGAAGGAGAAAGGAAGAGAAAGAGAAAAAAGATAATAATTCGTTCACTGTGATGGAAGGAAATTATTATTAAAGTATTTTGTCAAGATTGGACAGTGGTAAAGAACAAGAAAATAATGCTAACCACAGGGCTGGATAGCTCAGTTGGTAGAGCACCAGGATGGTAATCCAGAGGTTAGAGGTTCAAATCCTGCTTCAATTTTTTTTTACTTTACTCACTCCAAAAACAAAGCATGGAGGATAGATAGGAAAGATGATGTCAGAAATTACAAAGACATCGATGATGAAGAGATGACAATTAACAGACAAAAAACATCAAATTAAAGTTGAAGCATTTAAACTTTTGTTTCAGTTAGAGCCTTATAATTGGCTTAACTATCAACTACAGACATCATCAACTTCATATCAAAACACAAATCTCTCCTGAGCCTACTCTAGCTATGTCTCTTGATGTTACAAAGAATAAGACATATGGCAAAATAAAGCTGAGGATTTAGTCTTGTTCCTGAACTTCTAAATAGATATCTTCTGTTGTAGAAGAACAAGGTAGCAGACATTCTTGCATCTGACATAGCTCATTCCCTTTTTTTAACTCGATATCTACCGTCGCCTCTTACACTAAATTAATCCATGCTAATATCCAACCACATTGACGTCAATCAAAGGTTTCCGATCCGTGCTTTCTCCAAGAAACTTTAAAAAAATACGAACACTTGGGATAGTCTCTGTCTTGCTTTAACCCTGGAAAGATTTTATAACTGTGCAATACCCACCGTGTGTAACACAATAGGGTAAATCCCATCACTTAAATGCTTACGGAATTATATCCCGATCTGGTGATGTTTCAACTGGATTTTGCATTTAACAGAGAAATATCTTGACATTGTCAACCCCTTTAATTACCAGCCCTGTGATTACAACACTGACCACATCAGCTCATTTTAAAGGGATGTGTTCATTGAAGGCTAGGTTAGAAGGGTACAATGAGGTGGTTTGAAGAGCTGTTGCCATCAAGTTCTTGGCTATTTAGATGGGGCACTTGGGGCTCCAGAGCGATGAAAATGAATATTCTGCCATTTATTCTCTCTGCGTTGCCATACCCGTGTCTCCTCAGATTGTGTGGTTACAGGTAAGCCATTTCTGCAATAAAAAAAATCAACTCTTGTCATCATAGTTCACAGGTTAAAGAGAAGGTACATATTACCATAAATAAAGTAATACATCAGTGGGTTTACTTATACAGCACATTGTCAGACCATAATTATACATATCTGTAGGATTTGGGAGTGGTTTTACACTGTTGAATGTGAAACCACACCCAAACCCAAAAGATATACACGTACATAATGGTCTCATAATGGTCTCACAATGTGACAAACTGATATATCACTTGTTTGTATGGTAAGATGGAACATTTATACACAGTTGCATTCCATTTGCATTGTAGACAGAAACTAACAGATTTGTTTAACATCCCCATCGGCCAGTAGATAGCTCTTACTGGCCCGTCTATACTGACTAAAGCAGACAACTACAGCTCTTACTGGTCCGTCTAGTCTGACTAAAGCAGACAACTACAGCTCTTACTGGTCCGTCTATACTGACTAAAGCAGACAACTATAGCTCTTACTGGTCCGTCTATACTGACTAAAGCAGACAACTATAGCTCTTACTGGTCCGTCTATACTGACTAAAGCAGACAACTATAGCTCTTACTGGTCCGTCTATACTGACTAAAGCAGACAACTATAGCTCTTACTGGTCCGTCTATACTGACTAAAGCAGACAACTATAGCTCTTACTGGTCCGTCTATACTGACTAAAGCAGACAACTATAGCTCTTACTGGTCCGTCTATACTGACTAAAGCAGACAACTATAGCTCTTACTGGTCCGTCTATACTGACTAAAGCAGACAACTATAGCTCTTACTGGTCCGTCTATACTGACTAAAGCAGACAACTATAGCTCTTACTGGTCTGTCTATACTGACTAAAGCAGACAACTTTAGCTCTTACTGGTCCGTCTATACTGACTAAAGCAGACAACCATGCAGGCAATTAAAAGAGGAATATAGCTTTTACTCATCAATATACTATGTGGGGCCAATATGCGATATGAAGACAGAAATGAACATGGGTAAAATAAGAAAGATATATAAATAAGAATGATATGCAGACAGACAGACAGACAGACAGACAGACAAACATAGGAAGAATGGAATATTAGTGTTACTAACAGAAAAATACTTTGCAAACAGACAGAATAACAATAAAAGTAAAATAAGAAAGGATTAAATTTCTTTCACCAGTCAACAATAAGATATGCAGACAGACATAAGTAAAGGAAGAAAGGTAATCAGACAGACAAACTGGGTGAGGTCAATATACTGGGTGAGGTGGTCATTTGCTATATATGCAGGTAGGCAGACCGACAGACAAACAGACATATAAAGGTCAAATAAGAAAGGAATATTCTATGCGAGGCCAAAAATAACTATGCATGCAGGTTAACAGTCAGACAGAAAAGTAAGTACACATAAAGGTAAAATATGCGAAATTTTAGCTTTCACCGCTCAATATAACGGGTAAAGCCGATATACGTTATGGTTGTAGACAGATATCAAGGAATATTGCTCTCACCGGTCAATATACTGGGTGAGGCGGACATATGCTATGCAGGCAGCATCATCACCAATCAGATGTACGTGGGGATGAAGGATAGTCGTGTTGCGTGCCCTGTTGTTCTTTGACAGTACTGCAAAGGCAAAAGCCAGACGGCGTTTTTGAGACTCTTTCATGCTATGACCACTGATACCACTAGGACCACTGGCGTAGGGTTGGGCTGAGGCTGTAGCATTGCATGCCAGAATAATCCAGATTAGGGTTTTAGTACACCATCTAATAGTGCCATGCCCTTTCATATAAATTTTCTCCTTTTTTCATCTTCAAATTTTGATTGTATTTCCTGAAAATTACAGATTATAATCGATCAATTATCGATAGATAACTTGGGAATTTTAATTTGTTATAATTATTACTGGATTAGAAATGTGGATGATTATCTTCTAGAGTGATTGTTCTGTTTTATTTCAAAGATGTATTGCTTGTGTTTTTTGCTACTTTACAAGCAATTTTCATAAATGTTTGTTTTCTGATCAGAACATTGATAATTTCTTTAAAGAAATGAAGACTAGTACTTTGAAATGAAAAAAATAGTTGGCAGAAGCTTAGTTAAACAGTTAATAATTGCCCAATTGAATTTATGGTGGGATCCACCATAAATTCATTTTGCCACATATCAACTGTAAACCTTGCAGCAAAAACAACAAAAAAGGGGAATTTGTGGGGAAACCCTGGATGGCTTTTGTGAACTTTCAGGATTGGGTTGTAAGTGTTAATGACATCAAACTAAACACATCTAAAGAAACAGGGAATTAGATGTTAGGAAACAGACCATCACTCTAGACAATTCTAACTTGGTTCATGCTTTTTTTTCCCTAGGGAAATTTATCATGAGCTGAGGAAACAGTTTTTTGCTGATTTGCAATTTATTGCTAAAGCTTCTGCATTTGATGGGGAAGGATTTGATAGAAACACAACAGGGGGAAAAATTTTGAAAGATAAAGAAAGGAATCGATAATAGAACGATTACAAATTCTAAACAATTTTGGAAAATTGTAAAAGGCACAGCACTATAATAACTCAGTAACTTTGTTACAACATCTTTACTTGAAATAATGCAGTGAAAGTTTTAAAGATGAAAGAATCTAATTTGTCAATTAAATACATGTTTCGTTGAAATGAAAGCTAAATGTACATGAAGACAAAGTAAAATATCTAAAATTTAATACTTTTTTCAATTTGTTCTCAAGAAATCTGTTGTAACAAAGTATATCTACATTGCATGCAAATCATGAAAATCAGAAAATTCATTTCTAAGGTTAAAAATTCACCCTGCACAAATATTGGAGTGACAAGAAAGTGCTTTAAACATTATGTAGGTGAAAACACAAGAGTATTTAAAACATTCAAAATAAGCATTTGCATGGTCTATGGGGTAGTCACTGGAACACACATGGTTGAATTGTGACAACTGTAAAATACTTGTATAATCCGTTCCACGCACTACCTTCTGAGGGTGCTCTCTGGGCCAGCAGCATGCCCATGTACTGCAATAGACAGCACTTGATATTGTAATTTATAGCACTCTTCACAACTCTCCTAATGTATTATTAGACTTAATTTTATTGCCAAATGCTTTCTTGTCACATAAATGTTTGTGCAGGATTTGACTACCCTCCTGCAACTGCTTAAATTCATCAAAACTTATTTACTTAACAAATAATTAATTGTCAAGTTTTAAAATGTTGATGTTCCTCAAGGTATTTTCCTCTCAAAATTGAGGTAAAAACATTTCTTTGCTTGGTGAAATTAATTCAGCCCATAAAGAAAAAACATTTGTTTTTAAAATTTCTTTGTAAATAATTTTACGGGGAAAAAAAAAAAAATGAAATTGAATTATAAAATAAAAAAACAAAATATATTCCATGCGAAAACAAAAACACATCAAATTCTTTGGTTACAAACTGCTAAGAAAATAAACCATTTTGCTTGATAACAAATGTTAGGGAGAAAATTAAACCCTGAGAGCAAAATAGTTGATTTTGTTTTACAATTTAAATACACACTATTTCTGTTGAAAAGTTACATTTCATGCAATCGTGATGAATAACAGTTCATTCCTTGACATGGTGTACTAAAACCTCAGTCTGATATGAATATGGCATGCAAGGTGCAATTCTCTGAATCAACCAGTGAAGATAGAATGAAAAGTGGAATCAACAACATCCACTAATACAATGATTTATCAACTAGTTTGAGTAATGTATTCAACAGTTTATCAACTAATTTAGTTGATGTCTACTTCAGTATATATTTTCCTCATCAAATTTAAGATATATGTTCTTTACAAACTTTGGTTTTTCCACTAGATTCATCAACATTTTCAGAAGCTAATTTCCATTTTCAGAAGCTTCTTTCATCAAGAAAATATTAAATATCAAATATCATTCACTTATTTCATGAAGTGTTGAGGTTTGATCAACTATTTTCATCCACAGATGTTTATTTAGTTGATCAGCTCTGCGTGGACATCCTTAGCTTCACTGGTGATTCTTTCAATTTACTTACCACAGATAGTGGAATCATTTATGCTTTGTTAAAAAAAAATGCAGTATTTCAACAGGCAGACTTATTCCAATAAGCAGTATATTGATTCTCTTGGGATAGTTTGGGTGGGGGAATGAGACAGGTTGGGTCGAGTGTAGGGAAGAAATGGGTGTGGATGGAGCGAATACTATTTAAATTCAACCCACACCCCAAGTCTCTGCCTGTTGCTTTATATTGCACTTTTCTTAAAGCATAGCTCCCAGTAAAACTTACCAAGTCGTTAACAGGGAGGGGTGACATCAAATATATTGCATTCCACATCAACGCTGTATCATGCAAATGATTGCCAGTGGTCCTAGTAAACTTATATATAAGTGCAACAAATACTGTACAGGCACTGTAATGCACCTGTCTTTAAATATGACCATGTATAGTACAATTATAATGAACCTTATTGGATGTCATAACAGACTCTAGGATTGAAATAAGAATATCATTATTAATCAACATCACTGTCAACCTCAAATATATACACTGGGACTTGTGAATTGTCAGTCGATACTTAATTATTATTTTTTAAACGAACATATGGCCAATCCGCACTAAAAGTTCTTAGTCTGGAACAAGGCGTAGGTCAAGATCAAAGGTAATTAATCAAGGGTGAAAATCAATGGCCACATTTCGTACTCGGACATAATTCAAGATTTGAAAGCTCTTGATAAACAAAATTATAATCTGTTGGAAAATCAAACTGGAACTGAACTGAAATCAAAGAGAAAGTGTATCTAGTTGAGTCAGTAGAGAAATAATATTGACATTTTAAATGTATCTGGGAAATGTGAAACAACAAAATGAAAGGTGAAACAAAGGACAAATACAGTTGTTGAATGTTTCTGTTTAATCTGAGATGATTCAACTCAGTCAAAATAGCAGATTAAACTTACATGAATTGACTGAAGTCATAATAGAGTGTGCAACTCTCTAAACTTAATGTTTACCTTTTATGTAAACATCTGGTACCGAACACTGACTAGTCTGGCCACGGACCCTCTAGTCTATATTAAAGACTACAGTAACATGTAGAATCAATTGATAGACAGTAATTAAAGGTGAATTTTAATTTTTCATGTAAGTCTTAATTTAACAAATGTTTTAAATTGCATTGTTAAATTTTATTTCACAAAACCACTCAATTTTATGCTAGATTCACTGTAAGCCCAGTCTGAAATAAAATATTTCATAAAATTAAGTTGTGGCAAATCAAGAAATTCAGTTTTTCTTGTTGAGTTGCTGAGGTCAACCTGCATGCTCTATAGTACATTATTTTTTGTGAACTTTGAGTTAATGTTTTTGCTGCTGTGATATCGTACAGTAGGGATTAACATAAATAGTATGTTCTCATTGTTTTGATATGCATATAATTGGTATTGAAGTGGGTAAAGGTCAGAGGTTAGCCAGCTAGTGAGACCGATTGGCTAGCATTATTTGAGGATCTTATTTCATTCACAAAACAAAATAAGAAAATTATCTGTCAAACGACAGCTGATTACAGATTTTCAACGATAGTATTAAGTAACATTTTTCAAAAGTATTTGTGATTTTTCCATATTTTCCATTTATATTCTGACAAGGTAATATTATAATTTGCCGAGAACATTTAAATGAAGTCCAATACCATCACAACAAAACCAACAAATTACAAATACAGTGATATACATGTACACAATAAAGAGCTTTCTTGAAAATGCATAGCCCGTGCATTTGTTTATTTTTAATCTGGAAATTTTACTTTAGAAAAAAAAGTGAACTCTGCCATTTTTATCATTGTATAATTTTGTGTAATTTAATCCCTGGTGAATTTTTTCAAAAGTAATAATTATGATGGGCACTGTACATATAAACTTCACAGCCAAAAAATAATTGCACACATTTTGAATGAATGAAATTTTAGGTGTCTTCAGCTGAAATCTTGCTTGTGTTGACCTGGCCACTCACCAACACATGAGGGCACCATAACATTTGACTGCACCAGCATACCAACAGCCCGATTACAAATCACATCAACTACATGTAACAGGACTATCACGTGATCATGTGGCACTGAGCATTACAAATATGAATAATTCATGAGAGAGATATGAATATTTAACATACCATTGTCAAAGTAGAATCTGTGGAAATCCATGCCCTCGACTAAATTGCCGAATGCTTCTGGCTCAAAGCAGGTCATGTGCGGATCACACATCTTCCTAAAGATTGGAAGAAAATAACAAAAACCAAAAACATTATTTTGCAATATTTACCATGTTCAATTTGTACCCTCTGCACATCATAGTACTGGTGCATTTTGATTTTTAAGAGATCTTATCTTCTGGATTTTTGCAACAAGGGCTGGATCCAGGGTTTTGAATAAAGGCTTCCAATCAGAATAATGTTCTCTCGCAATCGGGATAGTATTATTGACATCAACCTTATCAGCCATAGTAGTGCAGAAGGTGTCATGGTCACCCAAGAGTTTCCCAATTGGGGCCTGCTGGCATCCTCATTGGGAGAATTGAGTTTCAATCAAGATAAAAGTATATCTCAATAGGGTTAGTATACATGTACACTCACTGGCCAAAAGTATTGCAACATGCTTAAAATTAGCACTTTACAGTAACAGGTGAGATGATCATTTAATCTGATTTCATCAATCGTGTATTACATAATTTCCGAGCAAGAACAGTAAAAAAGAACATTGACTTCAAAACACAGGCACTTTCAAGAAGTCTTAAGTAGTGTAAATAAAATAAAATAAATTATTGTAACACAGTTCTCCAAACTGAACTTTGGTGTGTGTTGCAATACTTATAGCCAGTGAGTGTAGATGACATGGATCATGAGTGTTACTCAATAGGGTTAGTATACATGTATATGACATGGATCATGAGTGTTACTCAATAGGGTTAGTATACATGTATATGACATGGATCATGAGTGTTACTCAATAGGGTTAGTATACATGTAGATGACATGGATCATGAGTGTTACTCAATAGGGTTAGTATACATGTATATGACATGGATCATGAGAGTGTTACTCAATAGGGTTAGTATACATGTATATGACATGGATCATGAGTGTTACTCAATAGGGTTAGTATACATGTATATGACATGGATCATGAGAGTGTTACTCAATAGGGTTAGTATACATGTAGATGACATGGATCATGAGAGTGTTACTCAATAGGGTTAGTATACATGTATATGACATGGATCATGAGAGTGTTACTCAATAGGGTTAGTATACATGTAGATGACATGGATCATGAGAGTGTTACTCAATAGGGTTAGTATACATGTAGATGACATGGATCATGAGTGTTACTCAATAGGGTTAGTATACATGTAGATGACATGGATCATGAGAGTGTTACTCAATAGGGTTAGTATACATGTAGATGACATGGATCATGAGAGTGTTACTCAATAGGGTTAGTATACATGTAGATGACATGGATCATGAGTGTTACTCAATAGGGTTAGTATACATGTAGATGACATGGATCATGAGTGTTACTCAATAGGGTTAGTATACATGTAGATGACATGGATCATGAGAGTGTTACTCAATAGGGTTAGTATACATGTAGATGACATGGATCATGAGAGTGTTACTCAATAGGGTTAGTATACATGTATATGACATGGATCATGAGAGTGTTACTCAATAGGGTTAGTATACATGTATATGACATGGATCATGAGAGTGTTACTCAATAGGGTTAGTATACATGTATATGACATGGATCATGAGAGTGTTACTCAATAGGGTTAGTATACATGTAGATGACATGGATCATGAGAGTGTTACTCAATAGGGTTAGTATACATGTATACTGTATGACATGGATCATGAGAGTGTTACTCAATAGGGTTAGTATACATGTATACTGTATGACATGGATCATGAGAGTGTTACTCAATAGGGTTAGTATACATGTAGATGACATGGATCATGAGAGTGTTACTCAATAGGGTGAGTATACATGTAGATGACATGGATCATGAGCGGTTACAAAGGCAGCAACGGTCAACATCCCGCGTGGGTTCCGTCCCAAGTACATACCGTGCTTAGACTCCGAATGTCAGCAACTCCTAGAAGACTATAACAACTCCGGTGACACTGACATTGCAGATCATCTCATTGAATCCCTCAACAATGCTAGGCGCACAAGATGGGAATAAGCAACGAACACCATGAACCTCACGCATTCCAGTCGCAAATGCTGGAATCTCATCCGTCGCCTTGGTGCCAGCCAACAGCCACACAGCTCCACCAGACCCTCAGTCAAGTCTGACGCAGTTGCCACCCACCTCGTGAAAGTGGGAAAGGGTCCCATCGATAAACTCGTCAAGTGCGAAATCAACCATGAATTGCATCGATTCAAAAGAACCCTTCCTGAAGATAAAGCAGCAGATTTGAACACGGCTAGCCCTGTCACTGCCCAGGAAATTGACACAGCCCTCAGTGACATGAAAAGCAGTAAAGCACCTGGCTATGACAATCTCCACCCTGAGTTACTCAAACATATGGGTCCTGCTGCTCGAACCTGGTTAGCAAGGTTCCTAACCCGAATCGTCACAGAGGAAAAGCTTCCTAAAATTTGGAGACAAGCAAAAATCATTGCTATTCCCAAACCCGGCAAAGACCCAAAGTTGGCGTCCAGCTACCGCCCAATCTCTTTGCTATCAATGTGCTATAAACTTCTCGAGCGAATCATCCTCCATCGCATCAAGCCCATGGTGGAAAATACCTTGAGCATTGACCAGGCTGGGTTTCGCCCTGGAAGAAGCACCCAAGATCAAGTCCTCGCCCTGACTACCTACATCGAGAACGGCTTCCAAAATCGCCTGAAGACTGGCGCCGTACTTCTTGATCTGACAGCCACGTATGACACCGTGTGGCACAAAGGCCTGCTTGTCAAGATTTCGAAAGCTCTTCCAAGATGGGTGGTCAACACCGTTGAACTGCTGCTTCAACAGCGACGGTTCCGTGTCCACATGGGAGACACCTGCAGCGCCTGGAGACCGCAGAAGAATGGCTTACCTCAAGGATCAGTACTGGCACCCATTCTTTTTAATTTGTACACCAATGACCTTCCAGCAACCACCTGTCATAAATTCATCTACGCTGACGACATCTGCATCACTCATCAGGCAGAACGCTTCGAAGACCTGAACCTCACGATCAACACAGACATGCGCAAGATCAGCGACTACTGCAAGCGCTGGCGTCTCCAGCCTAGTGTCGCTAAAACGGTATCCAGTGTATTCCATCTTCACAATGCCAGGAGTAGTCAAGAGCTCGACATCTACCTAAACGGAGATCGTCTGAAGCATGAACCTCGACCCACGTCACGCTGGACCGCCCTTTGACTCTAAAACGTTATTTAGTGAAAGTTGCAGTGAAGATCAGATCAAGGAACAACCTCCTCAATATGCTTTCAGGTACAACCTGGGGAGCATCAGCCAAGACCCTCCGATCATCTGCGCTAGCGCTCAGCTATTCAGTCGCAGAGTACTGTGCTCCTGTTTGGTTGAACTCTATGCACACCAACATTGTCGACGTTCAGCTGAACAACACCATGAGAACTGTGTCCGGCGCAATTCGAGGTACACATACTGACTGGCTCCCTATCATCTGCAACATCGCACCGCCAGACGTGAGAAGAGAGGCCGCTACATTAAGACTGCTCCAAAAGATCGAGGCTAAGCCTGAGCTGCCTCTCCTCAATGACATCCACCACCATCCAAGGCCCAGACTGAAGTCCAGAAAGCCTACATGTATCTGGTCATCCCTCCCCAACAGTCTGGCCACCACGGAACAACTCTGGCAATCAAAATGGGACCAAGCTGAAGTCACCAACAAGTTCTTGGTTCCCAATCCCACTGCTGCGCTACCAGGAATGCTCCTTCCTCGGGGCCAATGGACTCTTCTCAACAGGTTTCGTACAGATGCTGGGCCCTGCCGAAACAGCCTCTTCAAGTGGGGTTACGTCGGTTCCCCACTGTGCGACTGCGGTGAGCCTCAGACCATGAGCCACGTCGTAGAAGACTGCCCTCTAACACGTCTTGAGGGTGGAATCGCCGCCCTTCACACCTGCGACGACACTGCCAAGGACTGGCTATCGGACAACCTGCAAACCTTCGCTCGGAGATGAAGCATACGACAACAACAATGAGAGTGTTACTCAATAGGGTTAGTATACATGTAGATGACATGGATCATGAGAGTGTTACTCAATAGGGTTAGTATACATGTAGATGACATGGATCATGAGAGTGTTACTCAATAGGGTTAGTATACATGTAGATGACATGGATCATGAGAGTGTTACTCAATAGGGTTAGTATACATGTAGATGACATGGATCATGAGTGTTACTCAATAGGGTTAGTATACATGTAGATGACATGGATCATGAGAGTGTTACTCAATAGGGTTAGTATACATGTAGATGACATGGATCATGAGAGTGTTACTCAATAGGGTTAGTATACATGTAGATGACATGGATCATGAGAGTGTTACTCAATAGGGTTAGTATACATGTAGATGACATGGATCATGAGAGTGTTACTCAATAGGGTTAGTATACATGTAGATGACATGGATCATGAGAGTGTTACTCAATAGGGTTAGTATACATGTATATGACATGGATCATGAGAGTGTTACTCAATAGGGTTAGTATACATGTATATGACATGGATCATGAGAGTGTTACTCAATAGGGTTAGTATACATGTAGATGACATGGATCATGAGAGTGTTACTCAATAGGGTTAGTATACATGTAGATGACATGGATCATGAGTGTTACTCAATAGGGTTAGTATACATGTACATGTAGATGACATGGATCATGAGAGTGTTACTCAATAGGGTTAGTATACATGTAGATGACATGGATCATGAGAGTGTTACTCAATAGGGTTAGTATACATGTAGATGACATGGATCATGAGAGTGTTACTCAATAGGGTTAGTATACATGTAGATGACATGGATCATGAGAGTGTTACTGAATATTGTAACTTACGTGTATCCTTCAAAATCTCCATTGTTGATGACCTCTATTAGAGCTTCAGTCATCTTGATCACTTCAATCTTGCGAGCTGACAACAGAAACATTAACATTCCTCAAAACTTTGATTAAAAGATCATGTTGAAGCCATCTCGTGATTAAACCAATGAAGGCAGGAAAAAAAGTCTGGCAGGCCTTTTATATTTGAATCCAACTGTCGTTTAAGATTTGTGTTTTGAAGAAAAATAAATTAAATAAAGATAAAATGTGTTGAGATCAAAAGTTAAAACTTTGATGAAATAGTGCAAGTCCTTTTTGCAAATTCGCATGATTCTAGACCCTTGGTAAAATTTCTGTAAATGCATCCATACTTTATAATTTGGACATTCAGATTTAAGTTGCCAAATGTGAAGTTGTGCGTCATAATAACTTGTACATACCTTTGGAATCATCATCTTCCACAACGCTACTTTCTTGTGATTCCTTGATATCATTGTCTTTCTTAATCACCGTTTTCCCACCTGCTTTGGAAAGGATTATCAAACTTGTGAGATCTCACGCTAAAAACTTGAACAAATAAAATATGAAATAAAATAATGTTTGTTATTCTGTATCAAAACAACTCATTTTCCTAAAAGTTTGACAGTGAAAAAGATAACCAACACGCAGATTGAAGTATTTATGTGAATTTCTTCATCAACCATAATTAACAAAATGTAATTCAGTGAATTTGTACCAGGTAAAATTTATTCAAATTCCTTCCAATGAGTTATTATCTGTATTCACCAGGGATACTGTTTTTATATTGAAAGCTGAAACATTCCAAAAAGAAAATCAAATCACAGAATTTTATCATCTATTAGGCTGTACTAAATTCTTCTTAAATTGACTTGATTAAGAATAATATATTCCAACGGCATATGAATTCTTACGGCATATTATTTGATGTCCCACTATATTGCAAAAACAACTCGTTTGTAAAAGCGAGTTGTGAGTTGCAAAAAGGTGTTGCATGACTTCATTGATAATTATTCAAGATGAAGGAGTTAGTTTGAGAACAGTTGAAGAAAAAAATCAAGCAAGATTATTCATAAAATGTTAACATGGAGTCTATATATTACTACTTTTGTGCTGGAATTTAAGATTAAATACTAGTTAATGTAATGGTTTGATTCAGAATTGTGGGTATTTTATGTTAATGCTACAAAGCGTAAGATTCAATCTATACAAGTTAGGGTTATATGATGTATGTTCTGAATGAATCCTTATTTGACCGTCAATTTGGGTTAAATATGTACCCCACTTTGCTCATGTTAGTAAGGAAACAAATAAATTTGAAATGAGATTTTTTGCAAAATAATGTTCAGGTCAATTCAGGAAAAATGGCAATGTGAATATTTTAATTTACAATTTGTTGTTAAATAAGGATTCATAAGCAATATGTATCTTAATAATAGAGAAGTGTCAAGATGTGCCGATGATATGAAGAAGAACTGTGTGTGAATATTTCTTGTACAATCTGAAGACAGATTGGCAGTTCATAATCAATGAAGCTTGAGTTAATGGTAATAATTATGGGAGGTTAGCTATTTATAAGAACCATATTATTACAACAGTGCAACAACATCAGAATGGATCCATGATATTTTAAATGGAGTGGTCCATGGAAATTATTGTGCTGTAGTTATTGGTACTGCGAGCACCGCAAAACTACTCCAAACCATGTCTTAAGAGAACAAAATATTAGTAATTTTGTTTAAAAATATCTTATGGGTTTCACTAGGAAGCTTTAAAAAAATAAATAAATGAAAAAACTGCCAAAAAAAGATGGTCTGGAATCCCCTCTGATCTGTCTGTGAACATTACCATAAATGTACTGATACTTATCCCTTGAAGGTCCAACATGAAGATTACACTGGTAGATAAAGAATTCAATAAAGGTGGAAGAGGGTGACCCCTCAATGTAATAAGTCTTATACTATGATTTTCCCATTTTCACAGCACAGTTAATTATGTGCCCCACCCTTTCCAATCTGTTACAGAAATATTGTACATTTATTTAATGTTTTCTCTTTTTGGGGGGGGGGGGGGAGGGCAAGCCCATTCACTAATCCATTCCACAACATACATGTATGAGAAACATCAATTCTCAAAGACGTAACACACCATGTGATATTACTACTCAATGAAGCTTGTATTGACACTCCACAAAAAGAACTTTACATGTAACTCTGTATGTTACCATGGGAACTGTTTCTATATATAGACCCAATGTTGCTGCACTATGAATGATATATTTGGTACATTCAGGGAAGGGGTCGAAGGGGTCGAAGGGGTCAAAGGGGTCAGGTTATCCCTGTGAGATCATCATGCATAAAAACATAGGTGGATCTAAGGTAAGGCAACATTTGTATTTACATGCATGTACCACTAATTGTCTTTGATGTCTCACCAACCCGCAATCCACACCTAAATGTAAATTGTTCACACATTTTCAGATGTACCCATTTTTTTATTTACCAACCCATGGATCAGCTCAACTGTATGTAAATTTATCATACATTTCTTTAATATGACTGACAACAAACCAAATAAATATGTATATTGACAAAGGACATATATAGACTGTATTATAAGTCCACTGCTTGGGGGAAATCGAACATGCCAAAACATGCTTGTTAAAAAAAATATACTGAATAATAAATAAAAGCAAAATAATCGGCTGTGATTGCTACATTTTCAACAAGTCGATCACTGATCCCTAGCAAATACATGTATGCATGAATCAGTGGCAGATCCTAGGGAGAGGGGGGACCGGGGGTGGGTTTGAAGCTCCTTCCTCCCTGCTATACCCACTTTAGGCCCCTCCCCCTCATTAAACCACCAGCATCCCACCTATGTTAGTACAAATCATGCTTGAACTATGTTGGAAAGGTTCCATTTCGGAAAATACAAAGCCAACTGGATATTAAAAACAATTAAAAACATTAAAAACAATCTTAGTCTCCTTCCAATTTGATTTTTGGATCCACCACTGCATTTTGTGTACTGTTTGTGATTTTTCATAATCTCTAGTTGATGAATAGTCTATTAACATGATTACTGATTTGTAGTATGGTTATGAATTGCACAAGAAAAGATTAATTATGGCTATAAGTAGAATAATAGTACGATAACATAACATAAATCCTAATGTAAAACACACACCCTATTTTTGGCAAGAATGCATACATTTGATGCTGCAAACATACTTTCTAAAAGTCCATTACGTACAAAATTTCAATTCTTTAATACTTTCTAAACCTACTTGACGGTCAAGTTGGTAATAAATAATTCTAACTCGGGGTGTTCTCATTTAGGAGACAAATAAAAATCGCATATGACTTTTGTTGGACACCACTTTTGTCTATTGAAATAGAAAAAAAGAAGGAAAAAACATTACTCACTGGAGTTCTGACTGCTATGGGGATAGAATACTGCCCTCTATTGACTAAATTGTAATTACCCTCTTCTCAGTAACAGAGACTAACTGAGCTGAACTTGTTTCTACACATCATGAATATGCATATAAATGGTTACCTTTACATCATGAATATGCATATAAATGGTTACCTTTTGGTAAAAGATTATAAAGATTTTGTGAGGTAGTTGGCAGAAATATCTTGTTTGTAAAATTGCCATAATAAAGAGATGTCTCATCTCCATTATTGAAAATCTTTTCATAACAGGTATATTAATTTTGAACGCGTAGTTGGTGTTATATTTGAACACATAGTTGGTACAATGAAACCAGGAAAAGGAAAGATCAGTTCTGATTGCGAAATCACAGGTATGTCTGTTATTTGAATAAAACCCAATATATAATTTACTTCTTACACATTATAAATACAAACACTTCAGGTCACATGTCAGAGGGAGAAACGATACGGACCATGAAGATATTTATCTGTTTATTATTTGAATAATTATCTTAACAATTATTGGAGGGGGAAAACATGAAAAGGTCAGGTGATGAGAATCAAAGGTTGCTTGTTTTAACAAAAATATTACTTGAAAGTAAATCTGTATATGTGATTCCCAGACTGTCTATTCAAACTCAGTATGAAAAAAGTAAGTTTTGAAAGGCACCAGTCTAAATAAGACATGACCCTTGTATTATGCAAATGTATTAAAAAACAAGACAGACTCCATGTTAATAATGGTGAAATAATTACAGGGTGTTAAATTCTCCCAAATACCATTCTAATGTCTAAAGCCCTGAAAACGTATATGAGCCTGATGTTTCAAAATAATATACAGTAAGGAACACTTCAGCCCTTGTAGGCATGCATGTGACCAATCACGGCCCTTGCAGGCATGCATTTGACCAATCACAGCCCTTGCAGGCAGACACTTGACCAATCACAGCCCTTGTAGGCATACGTTTGACCAATCACAGCCTGAGCCATGGTCATTGGTTTGCTAATAGAACTACATGCATTCCCTGCTGTATTTACCAGTGATGATAATGATATAGGTTCATACAGAATAGTAATGTACTCCTTGGGTAGTAAGAGTAACCCCAACACCATGATATTAAACCACACAAATAAATTAATGTTAACACATAGTCCTCCCTCCTCCCCCCAAGAGGGGGAAGCATTTTAATGATTCCATGTATCTGCCTCAACCTAGCAAATGATGTAAATTCAAGCTGACCCCAACTCTATTTTTGGGTGATCATACAATAACCCTTACACTACACCCACCGTAGTTTTTGGTAATACAAATCAAGGCAAAAAAAATGTACTTGTACCCAACTACCCAACCTAGATGTTTGTTATGTAATAGAAGTACGGCATCACCTAAAATAATGTACTTATACCCAACTACCCAACCTAGATGTTTGTTATGTAATAGAAGTACGGCATCACCTAAAAAAATGTACTTGTACCCAACTACCCAACCTAGATGTTTGTTATGTAATAGAAGTACGGCATCACCTAAAAAAATGTACTTGTACCCAACTACCCAACCTAGATGTTTGTTATGTAATAGAATTACGGCATCACCTAAAATAATGTACTTATACCCAACTACCCAACCTAGATGTTTGTTATGTAATAGAAGTACGGCATCACCTAAAATAATGTACTTATACCCAACTACCCAACCTAGATGTTTGTTATGTAATAGAAGTACGGCATCACCTAAAATAATGTACTTATACCCAACTACCCAACCTAGATGTTTATTATGTAATAGAAGTACGGCATCACCTAAAATAATGTACTTATACCCAACTACCCAACTACCCAACCTAGATGTTTGTTATGTAATAGAAGTACTGCATCACCTAAAATAATGTACTTATACCCAACTACCCAACCTAGATGTTTGTTATGTAATAGAAGTATGGCATCACCTAAAATAATGTACTTATACCCAACTACCCAACCTAGATGTTTGTTATGTAATAGAAGTATGGCATCACCTAAAATAATGTACTTATACCCAACTACCCAACCTAGATGTTTGTTATGTAATAGAAGTACGGCATCACCTAAAATACTGACTAGCCTAAATGACATTGCAAAATATCAATTCTGCTGTGCATCTATGCCAATTTACATGTCCCTCAGCTAAAAAATATAAGTGAACCCAAAAAGAAAACATTGATGAGAAAATGTGTCAATAAATTTACAGATGAGGTAAAGAATTTGTAATTCACAAATCACCAAATTGTAAGCATACTCATAGAAGCAGTTTTGCAAACATTGCCAATGCTGTACCTTCTCTTTAAATAAACACATTTAAAAATATTTTTGTTTTGTGCCCCAGGATAAAAAATACTAACAAAAATTGTGCATGTGCACGTAAATTGAAAGTGATGTTAACTTGTCCATCAATAATTAGTGCACCCAGAAAATTAAATGTCGACGAAAAATGTGTAAATAAATTGAAATAAATACACTCATAACATTTTTTTTTTTAAATATAAGTGTGCCCAAACAGAAAAAAGTACAGGAAAAAATAATAAATAAATACATAAATAAATATATGTATGTGTATGTAAATAACTGGTTACCAGTGTTAACAGAAGGTGTAGTGACTACAATCTTGCAAAGGTTCAGTATTTTCATTGGATATACCTCGGTCTGAGGTCTCAAAAGTTGAAAATATTAAAAACCTTTTGACAAGTTACCATATATGGTAAGGAAAGTCAATAGAGTTACACAACCAGGGGAACCAGTGATTGGATTAATTCAGCCCTCTTGAAATATTCTTTGGAAATCGCAAGGAATATCTTCAGATTTTTTGAAGCAATCAAACTTGGGATTTATTCAATTATTCTTTACCATTCTGGTCATATAAATGCTGAGTTTCTAAGCTTGTAATTTTTAATTTGAATCACAAATGACAATTTTCAGCAGGTCCATAGGTTGTGGGTTAGATGGGGTGGGTGTGTGGGGGTTTGGGGTGGGGGTTCTACTTGCCATAAATATATATGAAAAACAAATGTATTAAATTTTTCTTTGTTTGAATTTGAGTTCCATTTTTCGAATTCCAAGATGGAATCCTGGAATTTCTCTTTCTACTAAACAAAATACAAAATAAAAAAAAGTAACCGCCCCGTTTGTCCAGGGTCTATACAATTTAAGAATTATGCACACATGTACATATACAAAACAGCATATGTGAACTTGTACTTTTACTCAAATCAAATTACTGACAGGGATTTATATTTGCATTTCACCACATGTGCACAGTGATTGATATGAAAATAACATTCCTCTGCGTCTTCCTTAGAAACTTCAATTTTTACCCCAACACATGACCGATACGAAGCCTTTGCTTACCCTTTTCCTGACTTTCCCCTGTGTGAAAGGAAAGCAATGAATGATGGGAGAGATAAAACAAGCGGAGAATGAGGTCAAAAGGTCAGAATATAACAAAATTATAACTGAACAATTTCATGGCGGCCATATTGTTCTTGTAGCATTGTTTGTTAAGTGGCACATTCATCTATATTCCATCAATTCATTCAAGAGAAATTTCTACAAATGTTTGTTACGATTTGAGGAACCTTATTCCTAACTAAAGAAATTGATTTCTAAGGTTATTTTTCTACACCAAAAATAAAGTTGTGTCAATGAAAAAAAAAGGGGGAAGTGCTCACTATTCCTAGAAAAATATTCATCCAAAGATGTTTTCCAGTCTTTTTTTTGGCATGATAATACGGTGCACTGTAAAGTAAAAGATGGTGCAGTAAGCATCAATAGAAATCTATGGCATGAGTGTAGCCAGGGGGAGGGAGGGGGGGGGGAGGAAGGGGCCATGCCTCACCCCACTTATTGGTTAACATAGCCCCGAGATGTTCACAAAAACTGGTTCGCTACACCGCTTATCTTTAAGTTTCAAGTAAATTCAAAATAACAAGTCCCCACCAAGTGAGTCGGACCATAGAAAAGATTTTTTTTTAAAGCTAACCTATTAAAATGCTTTCATATGAGAAGGAAAATGTACAGTCAAAAGTGCAAATTAAATAAAAGTGTATAAAGGATAAAATAAATTACCACTTTCTAATACTACAAGACAATAACCTCAATGAAATTGAAACATGTTTTTTGTTGTTTTTGTTTTTTGTTTTCATGGAGACCAAACCTCTCCCCATACTCAAGGCCAGTTGTTTTGGTTACTTCGATGGGCAAATCTGAAGCATAATTATTATAGTGATTTAAAAGGCCAGAAAAAGAAAATGTCAATTTGATAGCTCTACATATTAATTAACTTTTGCAAAATTATCAGAGGCATTGATATAAATTTGCCAATTTGCAATATAAATCTAAATTCTATATCAATCTGCAAATGAAAAGGAATTTCAAAAAAATGAAAGGAATTTCAAAAAAATGAAAGGAATTTGTCGAAAAAATATGCTGAAATCACACAAGGATACAAAAGTGAACTACATGAAAAATTAAAACTGCCCAAATGAAAACTTTGGCAGAAATCTATCAATGCCTCTGTTACTAGGGTTTTATAACCCAATGTCATGAAAAAGTTATTTAAAAAAAATGATTCCATAAATAAGCCCATTTGACATGATTCTTTTCAAATGTTCATAGGTTTATGACAATATTTTCACTGGCCAAATGCATTCCAAATTTCCCCAGCATGCAGACAGGACAGTTTTCTAGGACACTCTAATACCAGAAGATCAAACACAGGGGAAAATCTGGAAATTTTATTTCTATACAAAACACTGCATGCTCCACTTGAACTAAATGAGATTACTATGATTAGGAATAGGGACATACTGCTGTTCAATGTATCTAATCCAATTTACAACAATGATTTGTCTATACAACTTGGATTAGATCTCTTAAGAAAATAACGTTCATAAAACGGCAGCAGTTTAATTTCAACCTCAGTCCCAGAAGGCTGATACAGTACGATATTATTAGCATGAACCTTTTGGGAGAAGGTTTAATGGTTAAATGCAGCACAGAGTTAAAACTCATCTCCCACATCGATCATAATTTTCCTGCTCAAAGAATAATTTTACATAACATTAATTTGGTATATTTTTCACATCACATCGACATGAATAATTTTATGTTGGTATTCTTTGATTTGAGATATCACACATTTCATTTCATTGAGATGTTGGATTTGATAAGTTCTACACACCTACGTATTCATATTCATTTTGTTCTCATAATCTGGACTTTAACTCCACTTATCACATATGTGTGTATTCTCATATATGTTCAGCACTTCATAAAACATTTGAAGCAATCTAGTATGATTGATTAGTCACATGGTGGAGTTTTACTGAATCAAATAATATTTACAGGCTATGATGTATGTAAATTATGTGGGAGACAAGATTTAAATGGTGGTGTGTTAAACATGAGATGATATCGAGCAAGATCTAATGTACATGTATGACTGCTAATGTTAATTTCCACTATAAGTGTAAAATTCACTGTTAACTAATCTTGTATTCAGTTAAAAACCATATTTTCCACTTGAGGTTAAATTTATGTCAATACACACAAATAGAAAAGCAATCACAAACAACAATATTAACACCAAACATGCTCAACAAAATTGTTGTACATACAGAAAAAGAAATTTGAGCATTTCCAAGAAAGGTAGAAAGCTTGGTTTTCGAAGCAGCATAGAGAAAGGCAAAGAAATTGCATGCAAAAGGGTGATTTGACGGCAGTGATGATCAGGTATGAGCCACGTAATCTGTCAAGTTGTCTGGACATGCAAGCATAATCTACACATTATGCTTTATAGTGCACGCCTAAAGATAAACATCACCTTCCCCATTATACAATTGTTCTTCTCAACAAACAGAAATGATCCGGTTTACATGAAGCTTACTTCATGTAAGGTTTATGATTTATTGTATCCTTTGAAATATTTCTGTCTGAGGTGCAATCGATTTAGTAAAATTAGTGAATCATTTCCAAATTGAATTTCTGTCATCTGATACAAGACAGTAATTCCATGCTGGAATTAATACAAGCAATCTGAATAAATTTTCACTATTTTATGGAAACAATGAAACAGAAACTGTCACAGGTTGGTTTTTATAAATATATCTTGATTCATATAAAGTATGGATGCATAAACAGACATTTTAACAAAAGTGAATACTGGCTTTAATGTTGCAAAATTGATTTTCACAAGTTAAAGACAAGGCACAACATTGGTAATCTTGGCAAAACTGTCAAGATGCATTATTCTCTTTGAATCAAGATGTACATTTCTGAAAGTTTCTGCTCAAAATTCCAACAAAGCATTCAAAAATATTTATGGAAAAAACAGTTAAAAAGTTGCATTTATCATGTTTTTCCAATGAAATAAAAGCCCTTAAGACAGACTAATTTCTCAGGATAGTTGATATCTTTACAAACTTTACATTAAGTAAGCTTTTAGATAACAATTTGGTAATTATTTAATTTGATAATTAGCTGTATTGTACCGATAAGTATACTTTTCATTGTTATGCGGAATGAAGGTTGCTCTCAATGATTACTAATATAAAAATGGGTAGGGTGTGGCGAAAAAATATACTAATCAAAAATATTATGTTACATGACATGGTATAATCACTGGTTAACTATTATTAGTAAATGGAACCAGTACTGTTAATTGTTATGTTAAGTATAAATTCTTATTTATCTCTAGATAAAACCCCTCCCCAAGATTCCCAACTGAAAGTATCTATCAGTCTTCGCTCTATTGAATATCTTATCTATGCCACTACTATCTGCTCTGTGCACCACCTGTAAAGGGCACCATTATGCCAGCAGTATATCACTTGTTAGAGTGTACTGCTGACATTATTGGCATTCAAGGGAAGAGCTTTATGCATAGCGCTTTGTAAACATATATTGCCCTAACCTTGTAGACTGGGTGTATTTTCACCAGTAGACGGCTACATGTGCACTGAGCAGATATTGCGGATTGGTCTACTCAGTGGATATGTTCTCCATATAGTCTGGTTGCATGCTGGGTCACCAGGTTGCAGCGGCATAGCCAGGACTTTTTCAGTGGGGGGGCACAGGAGGGCAATTCTGAAGTGGTTATTTTTTAATAAAACAAAGTGCTTAAAATTGTTACAATTTTTAAGATTATTTCTTTGCTAAATGATTTGTTTGAAAGTTCATACCTTACAAAGCATGTGTAAAAACCATAGAAAATCTACCAATTCATTAAAAACAATTAACGGTATATTAATACCAAAGCACAGCACATTATATTATTCATACTGTTTGCTTGAGTTTTCAAGATTATTAATGAAATCAGTCAAAACATTTCAAATTAAAACAATTTTTTAGCTTACTTTGGAGCAAATTCAATTTGATATTTGCTGTATTAGTTTAAGATTTAGTTTAAGTAATGCAATGTTTTTTGTTAAGTATTTTTACCAGAAAATTGCTAATTTATTTGCGGAAAGATTTTTTTTTCTTAAATATGATGCATTTCAAACATGAAAGTGAGAAGCATGGTCTAACACTAATTAAAACCTAAAATTAATACATTAGGAGTCCTTTCAAACATTATTTGGAAACTTAATTAATATTCAACCATGCTTCTCACAAATATCTTGTTTTTCTTTCTAAAAGGAAATTAGTAAGAAAGTTTTGAGAGAAAAAAATGTATATATTTCTGGTCAGATAACATAAAACATGGGCCCATAATGGACATTTCTGCAAGGTCAGATTTACTTCGCATCAAATTTTTTAAATACAAAGCATTCCATGAGTTAAGCTCACATGATTTCTATTAATTTCTCATTGGAAATAGTGATTGAATGTGCATTGAATACTACAGTGGTTTAAGCCAATACACATGTGTGTTAATATACACCAAATCAAACAACCCTTAAGTTATTTCTACAATAATGTTATTATTTGTCACAGATAAATACAAGGTACATTATAGATCATTAAATCCACTATACATTATCGGTATTCTTGAAAAAATAAATGACAGATTTACACAAAACTTACTTGATGTAAAGATGATGATGGAATCAAACATACATTGAAATATTTCTGCCTTATGTGCTATCATTTTAGTACAATAAATACAACTATTTTGCAAATGATATTTGTCTTCCAGAGACATAAATTCAACTTTGGAATAAATACGAAAAAATCTGACTGCATTTTCACTACTTTTTCATTAATGAAACAATGAAATAAGCTGAAACTTTCACAGATTGGTTTTATAAAATATTGATTCTTATTCTTGCTTTAATAACTTTGAGACCATCCAAAAAATCTAAAATTCAGCAAATTTCAGCCGAGATATTACTTACAAATGAGGTAAAAAGCACACCACTTGTTATCATGCTGCAGTGAATGATCAGCCATTTTGTTTTAATCCATTCAATTTATTCATGCCAGGCATGGAGTCAAAGTTCAATGAACAGTTTTATTTCTTAACTCAATTTAATTCCCAAATGAGTTTTCTTCAAACCGTGAAGCTTTCTCCGAACAATTTGCAAAGCGTAAGTGCAGTGTGAGCAATGTGTTAACATTTGTCACAAATGAGATAAGCATTGGTGTCAACTCAATCAAGTACCTTAATACATGTATAATACATCATACATGTACCCAGTGCAGTTAACACAGTGTGGACCAATCACAAACAGCAACCATTAATATTTATGCAATTAATAAGCGCAATGTACAATGTGAATCGTGGTTATCATGCACTGTTAACTCTCTCTATTTTGTTTTTACTGTAATGTAATTTATACTTTGGAAAATGCACCAAATTCTTGGTTACAAATTGGATTCAGATCAAGGAAATAAAAAGATTCATTCTTATACAATAAATAGAATAATTGATTGATGTTCACTATAAGTGGCTAAAAAAGATGGCTGCTGCATGAGATGTCAAAGGTCACAGACTGTGATCACAATCACACAAACTGTCAGAAGACAAACTTAAGGGTCATTCTAGCCATGACATCTCAATGGTCATTCTAGCCTTGAACTTTCATGGGTCAATTAAGCCAAGAACACTTATGGGTCATTCTAGCATTGACCTGTAGGGTCATTCTAGCCATGACCTGTTATTAGGACCATTCTAGCTATGACCTTTGTTATAAGTGAGTAATGTGTATAAAATAAAATCACACCAGTAAACAAATGTCATTGAGCTTTATGGCAACTTTGACCAAAAGAACCCTTTTGAACAAACAACAAACGTCATGCAAGGCAAATTATACACAGCTAAGAGAGGATCTAACCTGACTTCGTTTGCGGAGAGCCTTGGGAGCAAACGAGGATCGGAGAGGTTGGGAAAGCAAAATAGAAGGGAAAAGATAATGTGGGTCGGAGAGGCAGGAAAGCAGATAAGAAATAAAACAGAGAACAGTAAAGTCAAGGAAAGCAACGAAGAAGAAGAGTAGAACATCATCAATAGTAGGAGGAAAGTTCAGACAAGAAAATTAGAAAGTGAATAACGGAACAATAACAAAAACATTTGAAACAAAGATGTTTAGAAAGAAAAGGAACAAGAAAAACATTTAAAGGAGAGAAGAGTGGAGAACAAGGGAGACATTAGCGAGAAAGAAAACAGAGGAAGTAACATTGAGTGTAGTAGCAAGAGAAAGGGAGTGGAGACACAATGAGGTAGGAATAGTGGAAGAAAAAGAAGAGAATATGGGAAGAGTCAAAGAAAGAAAAAAGAGGTTGGAGGATTGGGAGAGAAGAAAACAACAAAAACATCAATGACAGCTCACTATCTCGACAATAGCATACAACTATTGACTACTGCATAGGGCAATAGTACAACTATTGATCGCTGCACAGAACAATAGAACATAACTATTGATTGCTGCATAGAGCAATAGTATAACTATTGACTGCTGCATAGGGCAATAGTACAACTACTGACCGCTGCACAGAACAATAGAACATAACTATTGACTGCTGCATAGGGCAATAGAACATAACTATTGACTGCTGCATAGGGCAATAGTACAACTATTGACCGCTGCACAGAACAATAGAACATAACTATTGACTGCTGCATAGGGCAATAGTACAACTATTGACCGCTGCACAGAACAATAGAACATAACTATTGACTGCTGCATAGGGCAATAGTACAACTACTGACCGCTGCACAGGACAATAGAACATAACTATTGACTGCTGCATAGGGCAATAGTACAACTATTGACCGCTGCACAGGACAATAGAACATAACTATTGACTGCTGCATAGGGCAATAGTACAACTATTCACTAGATGGCGGTCAAAAGGAAGTTTAACCAGGGAAAGCATTTTGAAGGAATTAAAACAAATCACACAAATTTCTACATAACCCTCTTTTTTTCTTGTATGTACAGTACATATGCCCTGACAAGCTGCAGTCAATATTTTACATCCTTTTATATTCTATAAATTAAACAAATGAAGGATATTACATTTTCGATGTCACTGAATTGTTTCATTATGTAAGTGTAAACCTTAAGGATTTCATGTGTTACTCAATAAGTACAGAATTCTTCCTCATAAGGATTCTGAAGACAAAATTAAAGTTTGAAGATCCTGTCATAGAAGTGAAACCTAACTAAATGTAGTAAAGAAATTCCTTAATTGTGGAAAAACTAAAAATATGCAAAAACAATGCTTCTGCACGTACTTTTTGAGATTTGCATGTGTCTCAATCTTCAACAAATAATCCAATAATATATTAATTTGTGTACTTATGAAGAGATGGATGTAGTTTATAGGCTTGACAGTATTTTCTCTTCTTTTTGATAATATTTAGCTTACGTCTATGTTGTCAATTTTAAACAAACTGCAAATATTAGAGAAAAAGCAATTAAAGAGCCTATAAAGAAGTGATTTTATTTTATTTTAAACATTATGTATCCTTGTTTACATCAGTGTCCACCATGAATTCACATATTATTTCAACAGTCCTGCCACATGGATATTTACTGAAATGAGTCTTTCCATATTGTATCTCATAGGCCCTTTAATATGTAAAACAGCAGTGCACAAAATGTGGAAAGGGTGAAAAGTTTCAAGGAATTGAAAGATTGGATTAAGATATTCAATAATTTGTTAAAATTCTCATGAAAATGGGGGATTCAAGGAACAGTGCGTGGGTCATGATGACTTAATAAACGGGGATCATTGGAAGGGATCTATATTATTCAAAGAACAAGGATAAGGGTTTTGGTTATGTAAACAAGTTTTGAGCAGAAATAAATTAATTTTTTAAAATTTGTAACTGTAGTACATAATGTATGTTACAATTCATACTTAAAATAAGGAAACTGAGCTGGAAAATTATAGGCTAAAATTTGAAGAAAAAAATTACATTAAAAACTTAAGTTTATTTACAATTTTTGTTTTTAATTACCTCAGTTTGTGTTAGCACCATCTTGTGGACTTAATAATATACCAAGATATCCATTTAATAAATAGCACTCATTAGGGGTTTCATGTCACATTTACTATCCCAATTGAAAGATATTTGTTCTGTTTGGAACACTATTATCACAATGAGGATACAATGGATCCTAAACTGGAAACCTTTTTTCCTGAAATCCGTACCTGCACTACTATCCCGATAATGAGATACTTACATCCTGTTTGGAAACCTAATACCCCAATGAGGATACAATGAGTCCTGATCTAGATACCCTTTAGTGAAATCAACACCTGTAATACTACAAATTGGCCCCAATCAGGAAAACCTTTGTAAACAGTGACATCCTGATAGGGAGATTCTTTTCTCTGATTTGAAACATAATTCCAATGATGTACCAATGCCTCCACTCAGAAAACCCATTGAAGACAAGTGACAACTTCTGCTATACTATCCCGATTTGGAGATAATTTCCACTGTATGGAACCCTATTCTCCCAATAAGGATATATACATGTACATGTATATCATAGATAGTTACACCTTTGCTATACTATCCCAATTGGCTGGTCCTTTCCCCTGATTGGCTCCCTATTGCCCCAATCTGGAAACCATGACAAAATCTTTTAAGTAATCAGTAGAGGGCGCTTTTTTGTACATGCGCACAGGGTCAGGACTGAGGTGGACAATGGGAACATTGGCATATAAGCATGAACATCGTTATTGTCACAGTAATTGGAAATTGATGCCTTTTGAATACTGTGAACATTCTCATTCAAATATAGCGCAATGGGACGGACCCCTACAGTTACCTATGAGAATGTCAACAATCAGAAAGCATCAATACGTACAAAGCCAATAATTACAACCAAAAAAATACAAAAATAGAAAAATTATAAATTATAAAGAATATGGAAAATGCAAATTCAAAAGATGAAAAAGACTATGCTACCCGATTTTTGTTTTGGGATTAGAAAAGGCCCTCTATAGTTCGTGCAAGATGCGGATTAACGGTGAATTAGGAGCATACGTTAGTGGTCAAATCCCTAACCTTGGCTTAGATTCTTGTGGCTCACACCCGATGGAAAGAACGGTGACAAGTCAATGTAGGATCAAGAAATGCGGAAAAGATAAGAGCGACAGGAACAAAGGAATGGAACAACAGAAAATAAAATAAAGGAAAGCAAAAATTCCCAGAGTAAAATTTCAACCAGAGAAATAAATTTAGTTCTTACTGGACCATTCTCTCATTGGGTACGATGGGTGACGAGGGTGGGTGGTTTTGAAAAGAAAGAAGGAAATAAAACAATACATCATTTATTCAATACATATTTGGAGACAATCTTTATCAGTATTCTCGTTCAGTCAGCTTCAATCAATGGGAAGAAAAGATGAAATCGCTCACAAAACTAGAAATAATTTATATTCCTGTCCATGTTCGGTGACTGCATTTAAATTTTTAAGTCTGCAGGAATTATGCTACCTCTAAAATTAAATTCAGAAACATTACCAAATGAGTGAGCTCTAACAGAAGTAATAATATTGGTGGTACCGAGACTATCCGCATCTATCCAACAGAAGTAATAATATTGCTGGTACCGAGACTATCCGCATCTATCCAACAAACGGATTATGAATACTAGCCAAAATTGTTTTCAAATTTTATATTTATAGCTTTTTTATAGCCAAGACACTGTGTTCTTTTTCCGCATTATATCCTTAAATTTGAAAAGATTCAGTTTCAGTATCACACGTATTGCTGTATACACTTATTTGTTTTCATTCCATGTGATGATTTCTTCTAAGAAAATGTCTGAATAAATTTTTCAGAAGAATTATGCCCAAAATTATGATGAGATGAGTTCTATAACTTAAATCACTACAATATTGTTTGTGTTATATTCAAGTCAAGGTTGATGAGAAATGACACAGCGATCGATCTTGAGGTTTGAGATGATTAGGTCAAAGGTCAGGTCAGATCAATTACAAACACAGTCATAAATGTCATGTGACTAAATTGTCATGGCCCATATCCAGTATCTGTCCACAATTTACCAATTTGGCCTGTTGATCAAACAACATGGATTTTTCTGCCAGTTAAGAAACACTAAGGCAAGCCCCTTATCTTTTATAATAAGTGTACTGCGTTCTTTCAAGTGCATCAACCAAAACACTGGACCTCAAGCTTAACATCCCATGTGACGGACACAAACTGTTGTGGCATTAAAGGGCTCTACAATGCAACCACAAACAAGTCATGGAATGGTATCCCATCATAGTACTGACTATGGTTAGCATTGCTCATTGATTATCACATCAATGGCCTTTTCATTTAGCTATTTGCTGTTCCAATGTTTGCTAATTGCATTCACACCTTGCTATATCCACACAATGTGCAATTATACCAACAGATTTCTCAGAATACCTTACAGTTTGACCTATATGTCTGGTTCCTTTCCCAATGACATCATGTGATTAGGCAGTAATTAATCTGACCTTTGACCTATCTAGGGTTTCATGGTGCAGGTAAGTGACTAGAAAAATTCCTCATCTTGGAATTTTTCATCTTGGACCCGTACTTACGAGATATGGCATTTTTCACTGTCAACGATGACATTTCTAAGTTCATTGAAGGAAGAATACAACTTTTATGTTAACGGAATGTGTGAAATGAACAAAATTGACAATGTTTGTAAATGATATTAAAAAAATTAAAATCTGTGGCTATTCCTATAAAAATCTCCTACAAATTTTGTAAGGAAAAAATGTTTAGATTTCAATTCATTTTCAACCTATTTGGCCTAACTATTGGTGCACGTGCTTAATCATCATAGGTGGGCTCAATGTGATCACAAACTAATCTGTCAAATAATGTACTAGTAGAAATATAACCTCCTGAAAAACACAATGAGAGTACATCTTTAAAAGGAACAACAAATACCATATTGTTTGTTGTTATTTAGATTAGAAGTTTTTGTTATGAGCTGCATGAGCATGGCATCAAAAAGTGAAATGCTATATAAATACCATATTTAACAAATACATGTATGTAACAACATTACAGTTATAGAAAATATAGAAATATTCATTCAGGAATAGCAAACTTGTTAAATACTTAATATATAACAACATTACAGTTATAGAAAATATAGAAATATTCATTCAGGAATAGCAAACTTGTTAAATACTTACTAGAGAAGTTTCTGGTTGCAAGCATAGTTGTCAAAATAGCTCCCTATCAAACAAAACAATAAATACCTCATTATTGTCAAGCTTCATTTATTACACTGTTCTCTATTTAAGTACATGTATGCTTCATTAACCAAACAATAGCACCCATTTCCATTTAAAAGGACAATATTTTGTCATGACCAACAGGGCATGGAATCAGAGTGCTAGTTTTAAATTAACTTGGTGATTAAATATAATACCCCACATGATAAGGTCGTATTACCGTTGCTGCTGCATAAATGAGCCATTAATTTTCAGTCACTGTGTTCATTGAGTAAACTAGGACACTGATTCCATGCCCTGTTGAAAGTCTATTATGATGATACTGTCCCTTTAATATTCTGTTATATGGAATAATCTGTCTGCACTAGTAAGCTGGAAGTCACAGGTTTGATTCCCAGGTGAACTATAGAGGGTTTTTCGCTGACACTTGGAAAGCACCGAGTGTACAGTTCTTCATATATTATAATAATAATAATAATAATAATAATAATAATAATAATAATAATAATAATAATAATAATAATAATAATAATAATAATAATAATAATAATAATAATAATAATAATAATAATAATAATAATTATTATTACCACTGCTCATCAGGCTCATAAATCATTCCTGAAACCATCTCAGCTCCCTGGGGAGTATACAGCTCAATTGCTGCCATTTCAGCGCATATGGGTTAATCAAACACATTAACCAACTCTGCCCTCACAGGTACCCATTTATTCTTGGGTGAAGCAATTATGGTAAAGTGTCTTGCTCAAGGACACAAGCACCATGGCCGCGGTTGGGATTCAAACCCACATTCTGATGACTCAGCCATCAGAACACAAATCCGATGCACTAAACCGCTCGACCATAGCACTCCAGTGAAGGGAAAACATCAAACCAATGGCTAAAGTAGTGTATACCTTTGGTATTCTCAAAAGGCAAAATGATCAGTTTGCAAAAAAACAGTGTAAAAAGCTGATGATTGCATCAAAACCCTTGACATTTATTAAAATATTATTAACCATTGTTTTTTATAAGGAATTTGTAACTATTAACTATACAAACACAAATGCAACAGAGAATATGATATGAAGTTCATATTTTCCGATCAAAATGTATTAGCTGAAACTTTCACAGGTCAGTTGTTTTACATGTGCAAAATTGTAATTAGAGGCCTTACATTTCAAACCTAGCAGAATATTTATTAACCCTAACCCCCTAGGTATTCTGGCTAGGAACCTTCCTGAATCCTCCAAAATCCATCAGTGCACTTTTGGTTACATGTACATGCCCTTATCTTCAAAACGAACCATGCATTTTTGTTGATCTTTCATATTCAGCACTTATGGCCTGTACTTCTTGCCAGGTAGTAATTTTGCCCCATTTGAAGAGGTGAAAGTACCAACAGTGCTGAATTTTCCCCAAAAAGTGCCCCTTGGAGGATTTTGCAGGATATGGGGTGGTTAGGGTTAAAGCAGAGGTGTGATTTGACAAAAGTGAAAAATCCTGAAAAAAAAAAAGGATAGCAGGCCTGGGTCTTTGGTCTAGAGAACAAAGCCCCTTGAACCTCCTGGATGTTTAATTCTTGAGGATTTACAGACTCTCCACATCCCCACAAACAAGAAACTAGAGGTTTGGACAGAATACAGGCTACTTCTTTCTTCCCTTGGTGGCTACTTCTCTTCTTTCAAGAACATTTTGAGGCAAAGGGAGATTTGTAAAAAAATCCTGAAATCAGGAAAAATCCTGAAAAATCACAGGCCTGATTAAAGGTAAAAAGTCTAGTTGTTTTTTTATAGATCTGTATATGTATAAAGTGAAGAATGGAAGTATGGCTTTCCCTTTAAGTTTAAATTGCAATATAAATGTTTCAATTCTGGTTATTGTTGATGCAAGACAAGGATGTTTGATACCCTAACCATCACAAAACCAAGTAAGCTTTTAGATAATTATTTCAGTTTCTTTTCATGTAATAACTAATGGTAGAACCATTTACTTTAATGGAAGATCACCTAGTAACAGTCACAAGTAGCATTGTACCAATCAATGACCTCATATGGATTTTTGCCTCAAAGACATATTTGACTTCCGTCTGTAAATTCATCTCAATTTATTTTTGACGCAACAATGATCACAGTGAGTCTGATTCTATTGACGGTGGACCATCTGTGATGTAATTATTCATCCAACGATAAAACAATATATACCGTTGACAAGTCCTTTCATGTTATATGTAGCAACCATTTATATTAACCTTGATAATATGAATGTAACAATGGAGCTCATTACAACCAAATGATCGGTAAAATGATTATTAATATTGGTAAAACTTGTAGCTTTGCATGGTGAGGAGGATAAGTAAGATTAATGATTATTAATATTATTCCCTTAATACTGCATATGCATCACATTCAGACAGAAAATCATTTTAAAAGCATTTTCAATTTCAAACTCTTACCTTGAGTTTGCGTCGAGCGTTGAACTTCTTCAAACAATCGACGGTCTCCTGTCTGTGCATCCCTGATGCAACATGTTCAGAATTCTGTAAGGAACAACCACAACATTAATATAAAAATCAGACAATGACACATTGTTTTCAATATACAAAGCACAAGAGCAATGATTAAAGAGGCACTCTAAGGTCAAATTCAGTTTTGTGATGCACTCATTTTCCAATAGATAGAGTCCTTATTAAAGTGTGAAAAAAATTACAAGTCTCTAACTTCACTTTAAAGTGGTGTAACATACATGTATCATTTTATTTGATACCCTTTCAGAGCGATATTTGAAACATGACTTCACTATTTTCTTACGGTAAATGAGTCTGTAACATTCCATACAGTAATTTTTTGTCAAAAAGTCAATTTCAACACCGATTTGATCAAATATTGTGGAGATTCAGGAATGAACTGCAAATTCACCGTACAAAAATGTAGAGATCCATTTATTTGAAATGTGACGTCACTGTTGTCTTTGGATGTTAACAAATTTCACACAGGAAGGTTATCAAATAAAATGACATTTTATATCACTTGATCCATTTATTTGAAATGTGACGTCACTGTTGTCTTTGGATGTTAACAAATTTCACACAGGAAGGTTATCAAATAAAATGACATTTAACATCACTTTAACGTGAGGTTAGAGACTAATTTTTTGGGTAATTTTTTCACACTTTAATAAGGACTCTAGTTATTGGAAAATCACAAAACTAAATTTGACCTTAGAGCCCCTCTTTAAGACTAGTTGCAGTGACACCATGTGAAATTCTCTATTGAGTAGTAATTCTGAAAAGAACTGGAGGTTCAGAACTAATTACTAGTTCTGGTGTTAGCAACAGAATGTGGGTTCGAATCACGGCCGTGACACTTGTGTCCTTGAGCAAGACACTTAATCATAATTGCTTCTCTCCACCCAGGGGTTAAATGGGTACCTGTGAAGGCAGAGTTGGTTTGCTCTATATGCGCTAGAAATGGCAGCAATTGAGCTGTATACTCCCCAGGGAGCTGAGATGGTTTCAGGAATGATTTATGAGCCTTATGAGCCTCATGAGCAGGGATAATAATATAATGCGCCTTGAGCACCACCTAGTTGGTGGATACGTGCGCTATATAAATCCACACATTATTATTATTATTATTACTCAATAGAGAATTTCACATGGTGTCACCACAATTAGTCGTTACTTATCCTCTTCACCATGCAAAGCTACAAGTTGTACAAGAGCAATGGCTCTTTATTTGTGTTTGATTCAGCCTGACATAAAAAAAGGCAGTGTCAAATGAAGTTGGATTTTGAATACTGCCCGCTCAGTTTTAAAAGTCTTCAATGTGACTTAAATCATATTTGCTTGTTAAAACGCTTTTTGTTTTAAATGACACTTGTTCGACGATTCAAGTATATCCCTTATCCAATAAGATGTTAGTATAACACATGTACATTACATATGAATAAACTAAAAACCAATTTCAAGCATGAAGACATAATCAAAAACAAGAGATTGTGTAGATATGTAACTCAAGTGTCATTCTTGGTCTAGGATATCAATGAACACACAGTTTAAATGTCTGTAGAAATGACTTGAAAATTGCATGTCAAAATCGTTTTTAAACATGTACATGTACACTGTAAATGTAGTTATTTACCGGAAGGGCAATAAGCATGTAGCATTGTGACAGATCAATAATCAGACATGAATAACTAATTAAAGAAAATCATTAATGAACTGCCATGGCAAACCACTATTTGCTCAGTGCACCTTGTAGCCCTCTAGCGGTGAATTTGCACCCAGTGTCTTGATGATAGCCACTTTTGCGTCGTGTGAGCGTTGTGCGTACACTTTATGTGCGTATGTTATGGTACTAAGCGTGTGTGTACTTCTGCCAGCCAATGATCGCTGGAGATATTCTGAGCGTACGCACATCAACTGCAAAATATGCCAAACGCGACGCACTATCGCTGCCCTTTCACCCACAGTGGTCTAACGACATGTGCCCTCAACAGCTCATGCACGGTGTGAATACAGGAAGTTACATCATAGCAGTACATTTAACAAAAAATACAAGGGGTGAATTTTGGCATCCGTGACCAAAAACATGTTTCTGCTTTGGTCATGAGTTGCCAGTTAATTGAATATACTTAGTTGTACACTGTGTACAAATCCTATGGGGCATGCATACAAAAAGATTGGAATAAGAAACTTACACTAATCCAGGCATGTTTGAGAGCTTGATCAGCTGTTATCCGCTTAGCTGGGTTGACTGTAAGCATGCTATCAATAAGCTGTTTGGCTTCGGTTGTTACTGTATCCCATTCCGGTGACGGATACTGTGTATGAAAATAATATACATGTATATGATCCTCCAATACACTGATCTGGCCTGTCAATCAAAATACATTAATCTAGCCTTTCAATCAAACAGCACAGATTGATCAATAAGATTACACTATATATAGTGTTGCTAGCCACCATGTTGTTGGTCAAGTTTTCCAGGCTCATACGGTCTTGTAAGTTATAGTATCCACTTTTAGGTTGAGCAAAATCAAATTTTTATTATTTTTTTCTTGAAACCCATAGTGAAATGCTACTCTTGCAGTATTTGTTTATTGGACACTATATATCCACATCCCAATGTGGAGAAATACATTTTTGTGTTGTTCATCCCTATGTGTGGTAATGTTAACTCTTTCCTGCCGGCGCGCCGATTTAACGGCTCACACGCGCGCCACAATTTGACGATAAGCCAATTTATCAGCTCAACATGACGTACCTGACAACGGGTCTTGTTTTGACTTGTTTTGACAACAGAATGTGCAACTAACCAATAAGAATTCGAGGTCATGCACTCCCAATGCAAATTAGCTAATATATATTGATTATTGACAACAGCACAGATGAAATACTACTCTCAGAGCTCCGACTGTGTTAATTGTTAACGTTAAGTACACATGCGGTTTACACACATGTTGTATTTAAAAATGGCGGCCTCCATGAAACTCACTACAAATGATGCGCAATGTATGCTATTTTCTTGGAATTATGACATGGACAGTGCTGATGGAGATGATGATGGTGACAATGTTGACTTTGACCACGCTGACAGTGACGGAAGTTTTGATTTTCAGGGTAAAAATGACAGTAAAAGCTCTGAATCTGTGGTCGTATGTACCGATTGCGATAGCGATATAACGACAGGCCTATACTATACACAGGGTTCGTACACTTTTTTACTTGGATAATTCCATGACTTTCCATGACCTTTACAACAAGTATTCCATGACTTTTCCATGACTTTTCGATTCGCGCCCAACATTAACAACGCGAATCTAAGTAGATTCGCATAACACCAGTGTTCTAGCCAGGCATGCCCGGATACGCTATAAAAAATACCGATACGCTATAAATCGGCCGATAGCTATCGATACGCTATAATTTATTCCACGGTGAAAAAAAAACACCCCAAAATTTCCTTTGTTCAGTTCGAGAACTAATTGTGAACAACAATAATTTGTTGCCACTGAGGGATTTATTTCATCTCATAGGAAGCTTTATTGATACATTTTAATTGGCCGGCAACTTTGTTTCTTTTCAAGAGAATGTGTTTGATGCGCCGCATTTGTAATTATGCGGCCTGCCGCGATCTATTTATAAGCATTCAACGTTAAGCGACGCTGGTTCCGCTACCACACTGCTTAGGCAAAAACCAGATGAGCGGGTACCCGCGTGCCAGGCAGAGTGGGACCCGCGTGTTTAGTTTATAATAGTTTGTAAACCATGCCAAGAACAGGGTCCCAGAGGTTATTGTCTCTTGGTCAGAAGTGTAAAACCACAACCGTCAGTCATTGTCAAGTGAACAATAGCCACAACTCTTGTCTTGGTTCTAATCCCAAATTGATACATTCAACATTCCAAAGTCGGCAGACATTTCTTTGATGTGAACTTGTGACCCAGAAATTGTGTCTTTTGGTTGCCGGTTGTCTTGTTTCTTTTCTTTTAAAACCAGTTTGCGTCGGGAATAAAAAAAAGTTTTTCTGGGCCCCTGTGCGGTTTCTTTTTCATACACAAACACGTTTTTTTGCGTGAATTTTTTTGGTTACGTCAATGAAACTAAGACGAGACACCCCATTTTGCTTATTAGCAGATAAATTGGCGAGTTTCCGTGGGAATTATAGCCAGGAGGGCGTGTTGGTGTTGCGTCTTTAGAAGTCCACCGAGCACTCGAAAGAATTCTTCGTCGTATTTACATGTCAACCGAGCATGGAGGAAGGATTCCTTCCCCATTATCCGAGTGGCATGGTACCGAGTAACAATCAGGGAACGATTTCGTTCAAAAATTTTGCATAGCAAAACTGTGATGCAAAAACTGAATTTGCATTGCAAAATAATTTTTTGTATAGCAATCTGTGAATTTTGTGTAGCAAATTTAAAAATGCTTAAAATTACAGTATCTAGTGTGCATAGGTAAAGGTGTTTTTTTTAAAGGCTTTACTGTCGTTTGGTTCATAATATGAATGTCCAAATTTTACCAGAAATAATAATTTTTAGTGTCCGATAGCCACAGGTGGTAAAAAAAAACTCACGTGTAACCGTTATTTCGCCAAATTGCAATCATTCATGAAAGTTAGTCCTCCGTCCATTTTCTTTTTTTGTTTACATTATTATATCGATTGCTAAAACAGAGGCAATATCACGAAAACAAATTACCGACTGCGACATGTTCGGGTGCTTTTCAAAGTGAATTTCGCCGAGTGTAACGTTACTTTGTGGTAGGATCAAGCTTGATTTTGATTATTAAAAATTCGTCAGGAAAATGAGTGGTTGAAAGCGCGATCATATTGTGTGCCGAAATGATTCTAAATCTCACCACTACATAATTATATAAATGAATGCTCATTTTGTTAATTTTCAAAAACTTTTATTATAAAATGAAGTTAGTAACGTTTCTAGAGTTTGTTGAACACGGCCATAGTGATCGTATGAAATTTAAAGCGCACGTGAACTGAACACGGTACTATTGTGTATAGGGGGTGGCTCAATTGCTCCATGTTCCAACCCCCAAACTCAGGAGAAGAAAAAATAAACACGTCCGAAGCTAAAAAAAAAAAATGGGCGGTTGTTGCGTGTTTTCCATTTCGGGAATTTCGCTCGTAGTTAATTAATCAGCAGAAAAATAATGCATGCACATAGAAATTTAGGCATTGCGGGAAAAAACCTTTTCGGATTGCTGGAAAATAAAGTTGTGTTTACTGTTGCATTAACACCGTCGCGTCGGCGTGAAGCCATCGTTGAACACGTACGTCGCTTGGACGTACCCCTGGACACACGGAAACAAACCCAGTCGGGACGGATAGCTCGATATTTTTGGTCGGAAATATACATGTAAGCGTTATTTCAGGAAAGGTTTGTGAATATGATTTCAAAAATGTTTATAAATCTGTCGAAATTTGTATCATAAAATCTGCGATGCATTGTTTGAAATTCCATCGCAGATTGCCCAAATTACATCGCATTTTGCGATGCGATACAGAAATCGTTCACTGCATTGACAATGGGACAATGGTGCACGGTAATTGATCTATAGAAATCTTAGTATACTGCAGCTTTACAGATTTCAATGGAGACAAAGACAAAGGTGTGGAACAGGTTTACGAGGTCCCCCACACAACCACCCATGTGAAGCGAGCGCGTTTACACGGCCCCGCTCTTGTGCCGAACAAGTGTTGCACAATAACACGTCAATCAAACGAGCACTGCCAAAATGGCGTGTTTTCACATCGCCTGAAAGGACAATGGAAGCTTCCACAGCGTGTGGTCACGTCTTCTGTGCACGTCACTTTACGCACGCGTGGCTCGTTATCACGTCAACCGGCATGCATACAAATATTCCCGAGTTTCCTATGGCGTGTTTAGGCGCTCTCCGATCCAGCTGCGAAAAAATTGCGTGTACACGGCCTCCGGCCTTGAACTGGTTTTAATAAGTCTTAAAATTCCATGACTTTCCATGACTTTTAAATAAGTTTACCCTTTTCCATGACTTTCAAGGCCTGGAAAATGCAAAAGCAAAATTCCCTGACTTTCCAGGTTTTCCATGACCCGTACGAACCCTGTATACATGGCACCATGGTGCGACCGACCGTGACAGCAAGCAAAGCCCTCAGGCTAAATGTGCTCATAGGACAAGCAATTGGGCGAGTAACAACAGCAAAATATGGACAGATGTTACACATGATACTAATGATTCTACCAGCTGTCCAAATATTAACAAATTATTAATAATTTCCACACTAGACCTTGATGGTTTACATTATTGCATAACAGAAAGAATATACAGTATGTTGTATCAATAATAATAATAATAAAGATTTTTAGCGCGCACATATCCACCCTGCTGGGCGCTCAAGGCGCGGAAACAAAGAAAAACATTAATACAAACAATATACAATGATAGCATAGGGAAAACAAATTATGTACCGAGATACATGTACCTACAATGCAATTACAAATATACATCATCTTTGAAGAGTTGTGACATAAGATGAGTTTTAAGCATCGACTTGAATCTGGTTATACTATGACAAGATTTGAGTTTAGTTGGAAGATGATTCCAGAGTCTCGGAGCTGCGACAGAAAACGACCTATCACCCCAGTTCCGTTTTGAAGTTGCTTCCTTGAGGAGTGACATGTTGCTGGAGCGCAAGGTTGCATATTAAGAATTTTTGTTATATAAACAGGGGGTTACAAAGCATTATGGGTAATGTTATTATGTCCTGACATTCTGACATAAACAAACCACTTTTGTTTATCATACAATGCATATTTGAAGACCTTCAAGCAATAACTTGCAGATTTATTAATATTTATTCTGAGGAACGATAAACATAAGTTTATATTTGGATGGCTGCAATGCATTATGGGTAATCCCAAGATGACCCCCCATCTCAATATTCACACTCAGTGAGTCATAATCTTTATTTTGATACCTTACTCTCTTCAATTGGCAAAAGATAAACAAATTATTCATTATTTCCACACTTGACCTTGATTGTTTATAGCATCAAATTACAATAATACAAAACAATTCCGTTCATACACGTGAAATAATTCCGGGTAGAAAGAGTTAAGAATGAAGTTGAACTAGACTACATGTATGGCTTAGTCTTCATTCCAATCATTGTCAAGTCTGTGTGGTTCCTGTACTTACATCATAGGATCCAGCCTTGATTTGTGAGTACAGCCTATGTTGGTCTTCATCCCAGAATGGAGGGTACCCGACTAGAAGTATGTACAGAATCACACCTACAAAAAGACACAGCACTGAATTTATTACAATTTAAGATTTCAAGTTTTTCTGTAAATTATGGCTAGTGTTCCGATTTAAACTCATAATTATTTAAAAAGATCAATTAACATCACACCTATGGGATCTTTTATTGAATGGTTGAGTTTTATGCTGTGTGTTTATGCTATCTTTTATTGAATGGTTGAGTTTTATGCTGTGTTTCCTATATTGTCATTGTTACCTGTAATCTGCATTGTCAGTGGAAGTTTTAAACAATAAATGCAATCTTATCTTATCTTTTAAAAGTGTTATGGAATATAACTTATATTGAGGTCTTTCAATATTCCATTTTAAATATCTTGTTAAGAAAATTTTCAAAAATAAATTTAAAAAAATTCTGCTGTATCCTTGTATTTTTATATTTAAGTTATCTTGTTCTTATGTATCAGCACAATGAGCACTTTTGGTAGGATTTGTTGTTTTATAAATCTTCATTATTATTATTATTATTATTATTATTATATTATTTATTATATACATATACAGGTTACGCATATTATTTTTAAATAACGAACTCTATACCTTATAATTAAGTTGAGAAACAAGATGTTTTGACATACTAACCAACAAATTACACAAGGAATAAGGGTTGTTTGTTACATGTACAGAGAATGTCAAAGAACTTCATTACACAAAGATGATTTGTCCAGATGGGACGTCACACTGAGTTAAACTATCACAATTGAACTCAATTAATAATGAGGGCAAAATCAAAACAGAAATGAATGAAGAGTAAGCAATGAGATATTGTTGGTGACCTTAAATTAAACTTGCCATTGAGTCATTAAAAAACCAATTTCCAACTCATTAGGTAAAACTAATTGCTTTGACACCATGTGAAATTCTCAATTGAGTAGTAATTAGTTCTGAAAAGAACTGGAGGTTACAACTGGACGTTTCGATCAGTATGCTCTGATCATCCTCAGGAGCATACTGGTCAAGTTGTAATCTCCAGTTCTGTTCAGAACTAATTACTACTCAATAGAGAATTTCACGTGGTGTCACCGCAATTAGTCTTACTTATCCTCTTCACCATGCAAAGCTACAAGTTTTCCCATCTCATTAGTCATTCAAAAATAACAAAATGGTGAAATATGTAAATTTTACTTGGTATTAATCTTCCCTAGATATAATAATAATAATAATAAACGGGTATTTATATAGCGCCTTTATAATATAATAATTTTATCTTAGGGCTATCATATTTAAGAAAAGAAAAAGTACTGCAAACATTTTAAAGGTTAAAATGAATGTGAAAAATAGAATACATTTTCACTATTTTTTAATTAATGACATATTAATAAGCTGAAATTTTGACAGGTTGGATTTACAATCAAATTATTGGTTTGTTGTAACATTTGTGATTTAAATCTCAACTATCACGAAGTGAGATTATTCTGATAAGAATCGTATACGTGTACATGTAGGTGTTCTCTACAGTTTGACTAGTATGTTCGTCATCCTCAGGAGACAAACTGTTTAAATTGTTCAAACGTATCCATACGCAGATACATGTACACGTACGTAATTGTGTGCAATCAGATTGAATTTCCTGCAATCAGTACCTAATCCTATTAGTAAAAAGCTCTTCTTCAATAATCGCTCAGTTAAGTGGTTTCTGAAAATACATTGTGATCAGATCTGACTAAATGAAAGAGATCCCTTAAATTGTTGATTTCAGATAAGTGAATGCTCAGTGTTTTCATGAAGATTTACTTATTTATACCACGCCTACTGGACAAAACTATAACAAAGCCATCGTGTGTGTATTATAACACATGTACATATAGATACATGCCCAGTGAACTTGTGGGACTAAATAAAGTCAGGTGTATATATATATATATATATATATATATATATATATATATATATATATATACATATATATATATATATATATATATATATATATATATACATATATATATTGTATGGGAGGCTTGTTTGTACACCAACTAATCTGATCTATCAATTAGAGATTTGGATAGATACATGTAGCTTTCGACAATCGTATGGTTATTGAAAAGATCTGTTGATAATGTAAATTTTTGTCACACCCAGAGAATAAATGCCACTCCCTTTTCAATAGGTAAAATTGTTGCTTTTTCCTGTCAAAGCCAACATAAATGTTCATAATAAATGTACAAAAAACATGTTTCTAAGCAAGCTTGTGAGAAGTAATGCCATCCTATTATATGTTAATCACAACCACAGTGTGCATGTTGGCTTAAAATAAATGACTGGTCCACATGGGATTTTGATTGACAGATGTCAATCAGCCAATGCTGTTGAAGTAAATTTTCAATAAAGATGGTTTTCAATGAGACCATTGGAAAGTAATCTCACTTGAGCAGTGTAGTTCTTCTGAAAATAACCTGCATGATTTAACTCAATGCTTTTATCAGCATGCTGAGATCACTTTCATGAGATATACAAAATGTATTCTCAGTATCAAACTTAATTACACATGTAAGTCCCTCCATCTTACATGTCTTAAACACATCCACACATAATCCCCTAATATCATATCTGGAGAAATCTTAAAGGAATTGTACACCATTGGTGAAATATCAGTAAATGCATACATACTTTATAAGAATCAAGAAAGATGTACAGAAACCAACCTGTGAAAGTTTAAACTAAATTCATTGTGTCAGCGACAAGAATATACATGTAGCTAAAATGCTTACAGATTTGTTTGTATTCATTCTAATGTGGAAAATGGATCACAGCCATGATCCATTTCAAATTTGTAATAAATTTCATGTTTTGTGAAAAAGGACAGTATGTGAGATGGAATAATTTCTCATGATGTTTGGTACAATCACCAACTTCACATAGAGTAAGTTTTTAGATTATAATTCAGTAATTTTGTAACAAGTAATTATCAAAGGTACAAATTCCCTTTAAGGACTCTCATCCATAAAAATCTCATCAATGTATGGGCCTAAAAGATTTGCCTAGGATTCCCTTTTATCCAAAAACCAATTATATTCTGTTGTATCAGTTGGAGACGGACAAATGTTTTATGCAGCCTTGTCCTATTTTCCATTTGTTTATTGCACTTACCACATGCCCAGATATCGACAGCTCTGCCATATGGGTCCTTCTTCAATACCTCTGGTGACAAATAACCAGGCGTCCCTGCAAACCCTGCCGTTAAAAAAAGTGATCATTGCAATTATGTATCTGAGTGAGACTACACTCTATTGTAGACTATTTGTGTCTGAAAGGATTGGAATGGAAGAAGGAAGGATGTAAGAGAGGAAGGAAGGAAAGAATGGAGGGAACAAAGGAAAGAATCAAGCAAGGAAGGAAAGAATGAAGCAAGGCATGAAGCAAGGCATGAAGCAAGGAATGAAGCAAGGAATGAAGCAAGGCATGAAACAAGGCATGAAACAAGGCATGAAGCAAGGAATGAAGCAAGGAATGAAGCAAGGAATGAAGCAAGGAATGAAGCAAGGTATGAAGCAAGGAATGAAGCAAGGAATGAAGCAAGGAATGAAGCAAGGAATGAAGCAAGGAATGAAACAAGGAATGAAACAAGGCATGAAGCAAGGCATGAAGCAAGGTATGAAGCAAGGTATGAAGCAAGGAATGAAGCAAGGCTTGAAGCAAGGCATGAAGCAAGGCATGAAACAAGGAATGAAACAAGGCATAAAACAAGGCATGAAGCAAGGTATGAAGCAAGGTATGAAGCAAGGAATGAAGCAAGGCATGAAGCAAGGAATGAAACAAGGAATGAAACAAGGCATGAAGCAAGGCATGAAGCAAGGAATGAAACAAGGAATGAAACAAGGCATGAAGCAAGGCATGAAGCAAGGCATGAAGCAAGGCATGAAGCAAGGCTTGAAGCAAGGCTTGAAGCAAGGCATGAAACAAGGAATGAAGCAAGGAAGAAAGGAAAGATAGTACAGTAGATGGTGAGAGAGTAGATGGTGAGTAGATGGAGAGAGTAGATGGCGAGAGAGTAGATGGCGAGAGAGTAGATGGAGAGAGTAGATGGTGAGATATTAGATGGTGAGAGATTAGATGGTGAGAGAGTAGATGGTGAGAGAGTAGATGGTGAGAGAGTAGATGGTGAGAGAGTAGATGGTGAGAGAGTAGATGGTGAGAGAGTAGATGGTGAGAGAGTAGATGGTGAGAGAGTAGATGGTGAGAGTAGATGGTGAGAGAGTAGATGGTGAGAGAGTAGATGGTGAGAGAGTAGATGGTGAGAGAGTAGATGGTGAGAGAGTAGATGGTGAGAGAGTAGATGGTGAGAGAGTAGATGGTGAGAGAGTAGATGGTGAGAGAGTAGATGGTGAGAGAGTAGATGGTGAGAGAGTAGATGGTCAGAGAGTAGATGGTCAGAGAGTAGATGGTCAGAGAGTAGATGGTCAGAGAGTAGATGGTCAGAGAGTAGATGGTCAGAGAGTAGATGGTCAGAGAGTAGATGGTCAGACAGTAGATGGTCAGACAATAATGTACATGGTCAGACAGTAGATGGTCAGACAATCGATGGTCAGACAATCGATGGTCACACAATAATGTACATGGTCAGACAGTAGATGGTCAGTCCAACAAACAAATAAAAGAGGAGACAGACAAACAGACTTACCAAACCATGCTGGTTGGTCTCCTACTAATTCTATAGCAAGGCCAAAGTCAGCCAATTTCACAGCGGCACCTTTTAGTTTGCTTGCGAGCAGTAGATTTTCAGGCTGCAATTAGAAATAGTCAAAACAATATAAATGTAGATGAGAAATAAATATTTTTATGGTCATTGTATCATCTAAAATCATCTGCCAAAAATCTGAATACATGTGACCAGTGGGAGGAATCCATGATAGAAATTAAATTTGCTGCTTGCCCCGAAGAGTTTTTCTGTATTAAATTATGCATTGATTGAGCAAAACACATTACTTATACTTATAGTCTGTATACAAGGTTGAAAATAATTGTATATTCGGGGCTGTGCCTGAGATGAGAAATTTATGAATATGTATTCAACCTGCAATGTCCGTCTTCAGATGACAGACATCCAATTTGAACAAAATTTCACTAATTTCATTAAAATGATAGCACTTCAAACAGATAAGTAAGACTAATTGCGGTGACACCATGTGGAATCTCAATTGAGTAGTAATTAGTTCTGAAAAGAACTGGGGGTACAACTCGACGTTTCGATCAGTATGCTCTGATCGTCCTCAGGACAGAAATATTTCAAGGGATGTTTGATACCATCATCAACTTAACACAAAGTAAAGTTTCATGTTAAGTTGTCATTAGATTACCAATAGTCTACAGTGGCTTTAAACATGACAAACAAGAATTTCCAGGAAAGTTCAATGTTTAACAGTGAGGTTTTTAGTTCCCAGGCTGTGGGTGTGACATTTAAGAATGTACTTGGTTTTGTGTTATGGCATCAATTAAAATATCACAAAATGTCTTGAATTGATGGTGGGATTTGGTGACATATTTTAGTGGTTAGACTGCTTGACAATCAAAGGGTTATGGGTCCCAATCCTCAGCTGACCACTAGAACCAGTTCGCTTGTCAGCTTGCCTCACAATTTCACAAAGCCAGGAATTTATCATTGTCATCTGGTCACTGAACTACAATTGACTGATACAGTTTATAATCATAGAGGTTGAACCAATGTTTGCAAGTGGGATTGGCTGTTTGTAAGAACGGCCGAGTTCCCTTGATCATGAGATACAAACATACAGATGTATGTATTCAGTAACCAAACTGATCAGGCAGTATGCATGAGCATTTACTATACTGCATGTAAACTCATTATCTAAACATGACATTTTACACTCCAGGGAGATGCATACAAAGGAGGCTAGGAGGAAGCTAGACACAGAAGAAGAATAAGTACCCACCTCCATCCCACAAATCTGACATCTTTAAATTAAGTTACCGCCTCCAGAAATTCCCCGTTTTCTTTCTTTGTAAACATTTTCCAAAAGCATTAATTTAATGCCACTCTCCAACCACTTAGTAATCCAATGCAAGTCTGTGAATACGGTCATCAAATGTGACATTTGGAAAATCATCCATGTATACATATTGCATACACGTGTACGTATATTACTATTATACAGGCATATCTTGATATTAAAGATTTAAGGATGACTCTAAATAACCAATGGTTGAATTGTAATGTGAATATTAGTGTGAACCTGGCGATGGTATTGATCTTCACTGGAAATCATTTTGGTATTGTCATTTTTAAGTAAAGTGAAATATTAGTTTATAGGTAGAGTACTTTTTCCTAAATTCTACGTTAGAATGAATACAAAATAATCTGAATGCATTTCCGCTCTATTCTTATTAACAAAACATACTAAGCTGAAAATGTCACAAGTTATATGTAACGTATACATGTATCTTGATTCAAAGCATACAATGTACATGTACTCCTAGAAGCAGTTTGGCCAACATTACCAATGTCGTACTTTCCCTTTAATGTGTATCTTGATTCAAAGAGAGTAAGCATACTCATAGAAGCAGTTTAGCCAACATTACCAATGATGTACCTTCCCTTTAATGTATATCTTGATTCAAAGAGAGTAAGCATACTCATAGAAGCAGTTTAGCCAACATTACCAATGATGTACCTTCCATTGAATGTATATCTTGATTCAAAGAGAGTAAGCATACTCATAGAAGCAGTTTAGCCAACATTACCAATGATGTACCTTCCCTTGAATGTATATCTTGATTCAAAGAGAGTAAGCATACTCATAGAAGCAGTTTGCCAACATTACCAATGTCGTACTTTCCCTTTAATGTATATCTTGATTCAAAGAGAGTAAGATACTCATAGAAGCAGTTTTGTCAACATTACCAACGTTGTACCTTCCCTTCAATGTATATCTTGATTCAAAGAGTGTAAGCATACTCATAGAAGCAGTTTGGCCAACATTACCAATGTTGTACCTTCCCTTCAATGTATAATCTTGATTCAAAGAGTGTAAGCATACTCATAGAAGCAGTTTGGCCAACATTACCAATGTCGTACTTTCCCTTTAATGTATATCTTGATTCAGAGAGAGTAAGCATACTCATAGAAGCAGTTTGCCAACATTACCAATGTTGTACCTTCCCTTCAATGTATATCTTGATTCAAAGAGAGTAAGCATACTCATAGAAGCAGTTTGGCCAACATTACCAATGTTGTACCTTCCCTTCAATGTGTATATCTTGATTCAAAGAGAGTAAGCATACTCATAGAAGCAGTTTGGCCAACATTACCAATGTTGTACCTTCCCTTCAATGTATATCTTGATTCAAAGAGAGTAAGCATACTCATAGAAGCAGTTTGGCCAACATTACCAATGTTGTACCTTCCCTTCAATGTGTATCTTGATTCAAAGAGAGTAAGCATACTCATAGAAGCAGTTTTGACAACATTACCAATGTTGTACCTTCCCTTCAATGTATATATCTTGATTCAAAGAGAGTAAGCATACTCATAGAAGCAGTTTTGACAACATTACCAATGTTGTACCTTCCCTTCAAATGGCATTGATGTATATTTACTTAAAGATGATATTCAATAAATTTTCCAATCTCATTTTGCTACCAGCATTATTTGCTTATTCTTATAATTGTGTTATTGGATCATGAAATACATGTACTGTAGATCATGTAAAGGAAGTCATAATATAAAGACTCAGAAGCACAGTGACCTACAAGAATTATTCTTAGCAGTACGAGACCTTAAAATGCATGGAGAATAAATTGATCTTTACATGTACAATCCCCGAGTGGATGTGATCTATCAATATCATCTTGACGGGAAATCCCAAGCCTCTGCTCAGTGTATTTTAAGTAACTAATAAGATTAATGTATTTAAGCTTCATTTCTAAATGATAAGAATGGAACAAGTCGTACAATCATGTATGCTGCATAACATTACGAAGGCAGCTATACAATGTACATGTAAATCATTGTGTATGCATTAGAAGTGCATAGATTATTGAGTCTTCCATTAAAGTGTATTTCCCTATGGGAATATTCTTTGCAAGATAATCTGTTTTGTATTGTACTGTAGATGGCATGTACACTTGGAAGTACATGTATAATGTACATGTATACGTTTGTGTACAAGGATGCAAACAAACTATGTAAATTTACACTTCATTAAAACTTTTCACTGTTTTTGTAAAATATTACAATAATATTTGAATATGTACAAAGAATCCTTCTATTTCAATGAACTAATACAAAGCATAAGCACAAGTAGCTAACCCAATCATGTTTCCATAGTAGATATTCTTTACAATTCCTTGTTGACAACCTTTATGCTTTTACATGTAATTTCATTATTTTTCGTGGATGTAGCCTTTCTAGTCCTTTATATTTTAGCAATTTCATTCAACAGCAGTACATGAACCCTACCTGCCAAAGCATCAATTTGAAACTAATATGGAGGCCCAGTGGTTACCATGGATACCATTAGGGTGCCATGGTAACACGGTGTAGCTTGCTTAGTGCATAGTGTGTGTATGAGAAGCTGATCTGCCATTAGTATGTTATACATCATTATCTGTGGTAGGTTTTGTTAATCTTCTTTGACTTCGGCCATGCTATGTCGAGCAGGGAGGAAGCATAGATCGTGTTGGTTTGCTGGTTGGTGCTTTGTCCGCCATGAATAGGAAGGAATTTTCATATTAACTGACATTTATATCCACTTCTGATTGTGAAACGAGGGACGAGACTATGCGAGGTCAGGTTCTTAGAAGACAAATACAAAAAAATTTAGCTTCCCTAACACCTGAAGAGTTATCTGTGTTTCACTATTTCATCAGAAATGTTTTTAAATATACTTCTATATTCCTTGTAAATATATTTTGTTTTAATTTTCATGTGCAATTTGAGTTGTTCTGTTTGTGTAATTTTTTAACAATTTCTTTTTGTTATATAATATACTACTCAAAACAATTTAGGGAACACCGGAATAATCTCAGCAAGATAATTTATTTCAGATAAACACAATGTTTCACAGAATTGATGAGAAACAACTGCACAATGAAACAGATGATAAAGGATGCATGTAGTGATTACACATTTCATGACATGACGACTGAAAGAGAGAGGGGGTTGCAAATGAAAATCCCGGTTCATGGAACATTTCAAACCTATTTGATGTTAAAAATCCGGTGTTCCCTAAATTGTTTTGAGTAGTATAGTATTTTCTTAAACATTTTATTGTAAATTTACTTGCAATTTAGCAGATGCCGCAATTTGTAAATATTTAAAAAAAATTATTGAATTGAATAGAAAAGAAGGCCATTACAATTATACTTTCATATGAGATACATGAAGTTCACAAAATAATTGACTAAGCATTCTTACACATTAACCCTAACCCTCCAGGGTATTTTGGCTAGAAACCCTGCCAGACGCAACACATTGCATCATTTGTCAAAGTGACTTGGCTGCCCATTGCAGCAAAATCCATCAGGTCACAAATCTGAAGGCCGAACTGCCTCAGAGTCTGTGGTCACCAAATGCAGCAGGATACAACTCTGGCATTGTTCAATGGGACCAGCTCTCAATAGAAACAGACTTGGCTGCTTATGCACTGGTGTTGACAGCTGAATCCATCAAAGTGCACCAGACTTTTCCACCTGATGCACTTTGCTGCGTCTGGCAGGGTTAGGGTTAAGGTGCTAGTGTACAACCAGCAATGAATTTAACATAAATTAATTCATTTACTTAATATCCGTCACCAATTCATTCACTCAATATTGTTTCTATTTGTTGTGCATTCATTTATTCCCTTAATTACCCCTTATGTAGGATCAATTACTTGTAAAATAAATCATTTGAAAGTAATCTGCTTCCATTCTGCTAATAAAAAACATGACAGATTTAATTACACAAGTGCAAGTCTGCCCATGTGTAAGTGTGTGTATATTTGGAATAGCCACCTCTATGCTCTAGCAATGTGTAATTTGCAAGTGGAATACTGATTTTTAACCTTTCAAATGAAAATAATTTGCTTTTTCTCTAAAAGCAATGTACGGTTGACTAGATTGACAATGATTTGAAAGTAATAACTACATGTGTATGTAATACCAATACGGGTATATGACAAGGGTTGATCATGCTGTAGTCCATAGACCTTTACTGGGTGTGTAATACCAATAGGGGTACAGTGTATATGACAAGGGTTGATCATGCTGTAGTCCATAGACCTTTACTGGGTATGGGGTACATGTATATGACAAGGGTTGATCATGCTGTAGTCCATAGACCTTTACTGGGTGTATCCATCATGCTTTTCTCCCATACAAATCCAGGTGACCAAGCTGGAAGGCTAAATAGTCTGGTCCCATTTATGTATTGAGAATTAGTGCTATGATCATAATTTGAGTACAGGGAATATGACCAAGATGGCCGTAACTGTTTATTTGAAGACAGCAATGCTACTTCATGTCAGGTTCAAGAATCTTAAATGTAAATGAAAACAAAGAAAAACATATGCATTGAGAATTAGTGCTATGATCATAATTTGAGTACAAGAAATATCATCAAAATGGCCGTAACTGTTTTTTGGAAGACAGCAATACTACTTCATGTCAGGTTCAAGAATTTTAATGTAAATGAAAACAAAGAAAAACATAAATACAATTGTGAAAAATAAATTAAAATTATCAGAAACATTCTAAAAAATATATGCTGTAATGAAGATGTAGTAATAATAAAATTAAAAATATCTGAGACATGTTTGCAATTGTCAAATAAAAATGTGGAATTAATCATGTTCCAATAGTGATTGACTCCATAGCTGTCTCAACCTCGTATTGGATAATTTTTAATTATATTTTTGACGATTACAATATCCATGAAATATAGTTATATTATAGTTTGGACGATTACTCTATACTATATATCCATGAATTATGGATTATAAATAATTGCATTGCTGGCCATGTTTTATGTGTAGTGCATATTCTACTAGTATGATGCTTTGACTTTACTGTGTGTGTTGCAGTGAGTTGTAGCCAGGTGACTAGACCAATTGCAATGCATAATCAGCTTTGTGTAAATCCCTTTTACCCACCAGGGTCTAGTAGTGTCAACCAGGCAAACCCCGGGGAAGAAATTAGTGTAGGTCTACACCTTAATCTCATTAACACAAATGTTGAGGTTTTTTTTTTTAAGGGGGTTAGTTTCTTGATGATCATTCACTGTTCCCTCCCTTACCCCTCCTTTCTCTCAACTGTGGGATACCTGATCATTTTAATAATTTCTTGTTATTTACCTTTAAGTCTCGGTGTACTATACTGTTTCTATGGCAATGATCCACACTTTCTAAGATCTGTTGAATGCAGTGACTTGCGTCAGCTTCACTGTAGTATTCCCTTGCTACAATGTCCTCAAATAATTCACCACCAGTTACTCTGAAAAACAAAAACAAACAAATCCATTAATCTCAAGTCAAGATGTCTGTGACAGTTTTGTTTAAATGGTGTGATGTGCAGTGTAGTTGAACCAAGTAACCATGAGGGCGGTATTCATTCACAATGCTGCAATTCAGTAGACATCTTTGTTTTTCCAGAGGCACCAATCAATGTTATTCCCTATTGAATAAGGCTGTTCTCACTCACAAACACATACATGTACATGTAACATATTGATACCCAATACAAGTCAAGCACTACACTGATATACTTACAAGTCAAAAACTAAGTAATGAAAATTTTCTTCGGGAATGCTGTCGTGCAGACGAACTGAAATGTAAAAACAAAAAAAAACAATATTAGACAAAATCCATGCGTGAACTACATGTACATGGATTCCAGGGAGGACCACAGGCGTCTATCACCAGGGGGTAGGGGTACAGGGGGCCTACAGTGGTAAGGGGTGCCTACAGGCCTGTTACAAGAGAGAGAAGTCAAAGCCTGAAAATATACAGTATCAAATGACAACAAAGTTTATACATCAACATAAAATGGTATCAGATAACAGATGGCCATCCATCAATGTCTACTTATTCCTAATTTGTTCCAATTATTTAACATACAGTATGCCATTCATAGCTCTCTCTCTCTCTGTACAGCCTGGACACATGTCAGTATTACTGGAGAATGCAATCACTATACAATTTCAAGGGCACAAGAAACACTATATCGACACTTACTGACAATGATTGATATCATTCATGTTTGACATCTGCACAAGCTATTGGCATGATTAAAGAGTTAATTACATGTTCATGTAATCATGTACAGTGAACAATTTTGCCTGTATTCCAGAGCAGAATTCTACATAAAATGCTGTAATTTGCTAATCAAAATGTAACTTTGTTATCCAAAATTAGCATTACTTATAAATACATGCACAATTATTTCCGACTTAAAGTTTTGCTATGCAGAATTTTGGGTCAAAATTTCGACAATGGATTTAAGGTTGCCAAGGCAACTAGGTAGGCCTTCATCATCATCACCATTTCTGTTACACACAGCAGAATCTGCATAATGTTTTACAAGATTACATCCGCCTTACAAATGAATCCTGTCCGCTTATGCACACAAAATTGTCACAGTAATAATCTTCCCTTCAATAAAAAACACAGCCACATCAGACAGTTCCCCAAAGTGCAAAACCCTATGGGATATCAGCGGCCTACGAATTAAAAGATTACTCTTTCTGCGATATTTAATAAGAAGCTATCATATTTCCACTGACACCATCCCCGACAGCATGTAGAGATGACCTAGACTGTATTATTATGGGATAGTCCACTAATGCACCGAGTGAAAAGTTCATATTAGACATCTCCATCTTGCATCAAATTATTTTACCAAATCAAGGAATAATGATTTCTTGATATATGGTCAAATAATTTGATGCAAGATGAAGAGGTCAGATATGTAGTAAGGTTTTAAACAATGTCATACTGGAGATCTGTGTGGTCTCAGAAAATAAAATCTTGTGTACCATTTTGATACTTGTTTACTGCACTGTACATGTATATCACTTTGACATCACACAAGTTGTAAGGATTTGGTATTATAACATCGTGTAATTTTCAAATAAATTTCTCTCTCAAAATATTATACAAAGCAAAAACGATATTAAAGTCTGATTTCTTATTTTAGAGAAAAACAAATTCAAATTTCATTTTATTTTATGAACATGTATGATTTGTTGGAATACAGCCCATTTGATGTTGATTATTGGTAAGATATTGTACAATTATCTGTCCAACTTGGATCTAATCCCACTCAAAAAATGTCATACAAGAACAAGAGACATTCATGAAGATATTTATACAGGTTGTTATGTAAGAAATGAGGTGGTCCACTGTCCATGCAGAATATTCACTGTTTTTAGTTGTTAGTCGTTATAAATTACAACTGTACATGCAATAAGAGTTGCAGGTTTGGTATTTTACTAGGTGCTGTTAAAGTGGTGTTCATTAGTTGTGATTAAGATAATCAATTTTGTAAACATTATACATATTGTAACAGGGAATGATTTTGTTGAAAAAATTGGCAAAGAGACAATATCGTCATGATCAACAGGGCATGCAATTGGAGTGCTAGTCTTAGATTAACTCAGTGACCGAAAATAAATACACCACATGTTTAGGTCATATTACCGTTGCTGTAGCAAGTGATGATGTTCATGAATATGAAGTTGATATAATTAATAAAATACAAGAAAATGCCTTGAATTTTTTTTTATAAAATAACCCGTTTTGTACTATAATAACATTCTCAGTTCATATACATGTACATGTACAGTATGATGAATTATGACTAATTTAATTTAGTAAAATTTACTAAAAGGTTGATAATATAGTTGTACCCCACGGCAGTGAACATAATGAGGATAATGTATTATACTATTAAGTAATAAAATAATGTAAACACAGTATAACATTTAAAGTTTTGGCGACCAGAATTTCAGCATTGTATATATACATTGATAAGAGGCAATAATATAAAATAAACACTAAGTCTTGTGTCATACAGTATCTTTGACATTTAAAGAACATTGACTCAACAGCAGAATGGATATACACTACACATGTACATGTATGGTGTTTTATATTAAGAGAATTGGGTTGTTCTTAAACCCCCTCGACCCCCACGACATACGCTCATATATAAACGAAGCACACGTACTCGCGGAATTCACACTACCACCAGTGCAGTACGAATGTATGTACACTGTATGTATTTCGCAATGCCCATGCGCAAGCATGTCGCATGGCTGGCCGGCCTGCGCCAGAATCAAATTGTATCCCAAATGGGAACCTGTTTACGGCCCGAGTTCGAAAATGGCTAGCTCGCTAGCCTGTTGCGCCGTTTGCTGCATGACGACCTGTTGTCGCGAAATCAACGAATTTATAATGCTGCCACAAGCCAAATTATACCATTCCTGAGTAGATAATTTCATATTCTATCAAAGAAATTGCATACTTATGTCGGATTTTTGCTAGTTGGGTGAGGGCGCAGTTTTTGGCAACGTTCTTAGAATTCCTACAACTCATTACGGTCGTAGTAGAAGGATATCGCTTCCAAGACAGCCGCATGGCTTTCCGGCACCCTGATTGGTCAATAAGCATTACATCACAAACTGGCATGCGCGCACAGCCCCGAATGTACATTTTACTTGATGGACATGGAAAAAAATCCCAACTATTTTGTCTGTCAACATTTTAGCAAAACATACATGTAGTTATTGAAGAATAATTATGTCACAGAATATGTGACTCTTGCTGTCCATTCGATCCTCCGGAGCTCCGTTTGTTCACGTTCAGTAGTACGGGAGTGAGCGGGCATTCTAATTGGGGCCGTATTCGAACACAGATTCCGATTTGGGATACGATATGATTCTGAGCGCGCGTACGTCGTGGGGGTCGAGGGTCGTGGGGGTCGAGGGGGTTTAAGAACAACCCAAACACAATTGGAACAACTAATGCAGTAAATCAGTCAGCATATAAATTGGCTAGAAATGTCATGATCCAAAAGTATCATGCAAATTGAATATAAGTTTCACTTGTGAAGAAAACTTATAAAGGAGTACAACTTGACAAACATGTACATGCATACAGGTTTGTAGTACACAACATGTATGCATACAGGTTTGTAGTACACAACATGTATGCATACAGGTTTGTAGTACACAACATGTATGCATACAGGTTTGTAGTACACAACATGTACATGTACATGTACATGTACATGCATACAGGTTTGTAGTACACAACATGTATGCATACAGGTTTGTAGTACACAACATGTACATGCATACAGGTTTGTAGTACACAACATGTATGCATACAGGTTTGTAGTACACAACATGTACATGCATACAGGTTTGTAGTACACAACATGTACATGCATACAGGTTTGTAGTACACAACATGTATGCATACAGGTTTGTAGTACACAACATGTACATGCATACAGGTTTGTAGTACACAACATGTACATGTATGTACATGCATACAGGTTTGTAGTACACAACATGTATGCATACAGGTTTGTAGTACACAACATGTATGCATACAGGTTTGTAGTACACAACATGTACATGCATACAGGTTTGTAGTACACAACATGTACATGTACATGTACATGTATGCATACAGGTTTGTAGTACACAACATGTATGCATACAGGTTTGTAGTACACAACATGTACATGTACATGCATACAGGTTTGTAGTACACAACATGTATGCATACAGGTTTGTAGTACACAACATGTACATGTAGGCAAGTCTACAAAGATGTGACGAACATGTAATTGACACATTCCCCGTTAGTCATGTTGTCTACATACACGTGGAATGTCGTGGCCGAGCGGTCTAGCTTACCGGACTCAAGTTCTGGTGTTAGCAGCAGAATGTGGGTTCGAATCCCGGCCGTGACACTTGTGTCCTTGAGCAAGACACTTAACCATAATTGCTTCTCTCCACCCAGGAGCTAAATGGGTACCTGTGAGGGCAGAGTTGGTTGATTAGCCCTATATGCGCTGTAATGGCAGCAATTGAGCTGTATACTCCCCAGGGAGCTGAGATAGTTTCAGGATTGATTTATGAGCCTTATGAGCAGGGATAATAATATAATGCGCCTTGAGCACCACTCAGTTGGTGGATACGTGTGCTATATAAGTCCACACATTATTATTATTATTATTATACACGTGTACTTTATTACAGAAGAGCATTGTACGTCGGTCACATAAATTGTACAAATACATGCCAACATTTTAAAATTAAAAAGCGATCTGTGCCCCACCACAAAATAAAAATGACCAGTTTTCAATAGGTCAAAGATCATGTGCGTATACATGGTTGAATATATACATGTTCAGAACAAACTAATGAAAAAGCATCAATTTACATTGTACAATTGCACATAGATGCAATTTAGCAATAGTGTGAATGGCAGCTCTGCATGGACTAAGATCATTTTGCTGTACTACTATGTGGAATTCATTGGTACCGATGATATTACAGCACTACCAACCATTTGACCTGAGGTCAAAATTACCATAATGAAAATGTGCAATTTTCCTATTAGCAGTGGGACTGAATTATCTTGAGGGAAGAAAGAAATGAAAAACAAGTGTGACCCATCCGCATACATGTACTTGTATGACATGTATTATATTACAGGTCCTCTATTTTATTCAACCTAAAACAAAAAAATGCATAATTTCTATTATTCAATCAATAATAATTATGCTAAATTGAATTTTCCAATGATGACCATATGTTTCTGACTTTTGTGTCACTGTACAATCTACTAATGCATGTACCAGATAAAACTAGTATTGATTTGGACAATTAGGGCAAAATTTACTAAATGGCAGGGTGTATTATTGATTGTTGGAGAAGAATGATTGAAATAAACATCTGTCTGTGGTCAGTGATGTATTCATCATATCTTAAAGCAAACTATCCACTCTGTACATTACAGCAGTCGAGGGTGTGTTTTTAATTAATTTACTGAAGAACAACAGTGATAGTGCATTTGTATTAGAGGGAAGGTACAACACTGGTGATGATGGCAAAACTGCTCCTAAGAGTATGTTTGCTTTCTTTGAATCAAGATAAATGAAGCAACTAACCTGTGAAAGTCTGAAGACTAGAACGCAATTGTGAAGTAAATGATTCACACAAGTTGATGCATTTTGCAAATCATTTGTGCCAATCTCATGTATCGGTGTAACATTTTGCATTCGCATTTGTGTGTTACATGTAAGTCTTGAGAAAGTGTGAACAAGCATTCAATGTTGTTATCCTAAAACAAACTTGTTTGTACGATTCCTTTAAAGCGTATAATGCCTTAAGGCCAGAATACTAGATAGGATCAGGGGATACACGAATACGCATTATTAAAGGATCAAGGCAGCTGTCATGTTGTGTTATACCATGGAGGTATAAAATAGAAGGAGTTGGAACGAAGGGGTGTTCAAAGGTTTAATGTCCAGTGCCGCGATCGTAAAACCAGAGGATTAAACACCAGTCAGTAATCCCCATTAAATCAATTAGCGCCTCTGCCCGGTCGGTCCCAGACACGGACCGCGTTGCACTCTGGGTAATGATGCGCGTGAGCAATACGATTGCATCCTTGCCAAAATGGCAGCGTACAGCAAAGACGAGTTTTATTATGGTTCTGATTTCAGTGATTTTTCTGACAACGAAGCCAATCTTGAACCCATTTCCGACGGAGTTGTTAGTTCAGACGAAGATGACATTATGTGTTCATGTGTATGTGGTTTACCGGCAACAACAGATATGATCGGGCGTGACGGTGGGGAATGCAAAATCGGTTACCGAAAATACCAGTCTTGTCAGAACGTCCACACGTCCACAGACCCAGTCATAACGTCCACATGACAAAACGTCCACATGACAAAACGTCAACGTGACAAAACGTCCACGGGTCATAATCATTTAATCAGATATCATCCTTTAATTCCTTGCTTTAAAATATTGGTTTTAAAGTTTAATTCTCACAATAATTAGTGTATTGTAAAGAAAAATAAACATATAGATCTATTTCATGATTAAAACAAAAAATGAGTTTTAATACCTTGATTTCGCGCAACCCGTGAATACCACTTCGCTTACATGCATTGAAAAGCCATTGATCACCCATGGGGCTACATGCAGTTTAAACCTTAAAAAGCATGATAAATTGTTATGCACTTTTATTCACTTTTTCCTCTTTGGTAGAGGAGTACTGTCAATGTTGGTGGTTTGGGTTTGGCTCCTTTTCTTGACGTTCTTCACGTAAGGAAATTAAAAGTATATAATTTATAAATGCTCTGGAAATTATTTAGAAATGATTTTGAGCAATTATTTTTTATTACACTAGAGTAATTGATCATAGTCAAAAAATTGAGATGGACATATTTCTACCGCCATGCTTTGATAAAATGCTGGTGTAATATACAAATGTAAAAAAAAACTGTAAAAAGATTGGACAAGTTTTCAAAAGTAAAAATTTTTTTTTAACAAGATAAATAATTGTGTTGAAATAAATTATAAAATTACAAATATGATGAATAGGCCTAACTGAAAAAAATACTAGGCCTACAATAAATTAAGGTGAACGGCGAAAGGCAAATCAAATCATTAAAATAGAAATCTTTTTAACATATTTTTAAAATAAATGAAGGGGACATAGCTGTACTCATTTACCGTGCAGCAAAGAACCAACGCTTTAAATGGGAAAAAAAATCCCCAAAGCTAACTTTTGTGTAATAAATCGTAAAAACACATTTGCACCGTCAGCATAAACAGAAACGATGTCTCCTTACAAAACTCTCATTTTCATGATCGGGGCACGTCGGGAAAACATTGAAAAAAACATCAAAACGATCAGAAAAATCAGTGATATTTAACAATTCGGGGAAATCAAGGATTTTTCGTTAACTTTGGTAAAATTCGGCAGAAATCGGCGATCAAAACATCGTTAGAAGCAAAATTTTACACCGCATCGAAAGAAAAACATGGCGCATAGCTTGTGGCACGCTAAACACTACTGCGCATGCGAAAACTACATGTCGTTGCCTTGTTCGTGACGTAGAGTGTTTACTCCAGTAATGTGACAACGGAGATTTTTCTGTGTGCGGTCGGATTATCGCGGCAGCAGAGACTGCGCACAGAGAGCGCTTATCAGGTCGTAAATCTTCTCGGCTCAGCGGGGGACACCATTGGTTTAATGCAGGCCTCCAAACTCGATAATTAGTCGTAAATTGGCTTAGGTTTTCGTTCCAACTCCTTCTATTTTATACCTCCATGGTTATACATTGAACTATCTGCGCTGAAGAATCCAATGTCAATGCAGGACTGGGCTTACCTATATTTGGATGCTTCAGTTTGCGACATATCCGGGCCTCTCTTTCTAATTTCTGCAAATCTGCATGGAAAGAAAAATATTGAAACAAATTAAGAACTAATGTTAATATTCATCTTTACATCAAAATCATTCACTCATACTCTTTTTCAGTGTGAAAAAATAGTAATAGTGTAATAGTACTAGTGTATAATAGTGAAGTGGAATCTAGTCTACCAAGATGGTGGCTTGATCGGACTAACAATGGGCACTAGCCAATGCTCTATCTATCATAATGGTCTCGTACCTGTACTACCACTAGGAAATGAACCATTGTCAAGAACACCCGACTGTTATCTAGGCTCAACCTGAGACAATGTCAAAAACACCTGACTGTTATCTATGCTTGACCTGAGACAATTTCAAGAACACCTGACTGTTATCTAGACTCTACCTGAGATAAATCCAAGTCAGTTGGCTAATGATGTCTGCTTTATTAAAGATATGTATATCATCCATGTTTTTTTATTGGCAATATTTTGTTTTAATTGGATAATTTCCTTTTGAATAGAAAAGAAAACATACAGTGTATGTATGTAAACTTATAAATGAAATATGCCACAAGAAAATAACAGAAGCTTGTTTATGTGTAAGAATTCATTGATTATGAGACAAAGCATGATTTAATTTCAGGACATACACTGTAAATATAATTACCTAAAACTGCATGCTTCTCACAAATATTTTGTGAAAAGCATATTTTCTTTTTGTAAAGTATAATAGCAAGGTTCTGATGAAAAAATATTTTTGGGGGTAAAAAAATATTTAAAAACGCGGGTGATTAATCTTTAATTTATTCATAATGCTTAATAATGCATTATGTGTTTCTCTCTTTCAACATCAATTTTAATTCTCTTTTAACAGAATGGATAAAGAGCAAGTGAACAAATTATTTTATGACATAGCATGATATATTAAGGGACAGTATCATCACGATCTCAGCAGAGTTTCAACAGGGCATGGAATCGGTGTCCTAGTTTAAGAAGACCCCAGTGACTGAAATTTACTGGCTTATTTATGCAGCAGCAATGGTAATATGACCTTATCATGTGGGGTATTTTTTTCAGTTACTGAGTTAATCTAAAACTAGTACTCCGATTCCATGCCCTGTTGATCGTTATGATATTGTCCCTTTAATTGCTGGTCAAATATTGGTCCATACATTATGAACAGTTAACACTACATCGATCAATAATTTTATCATACATCCCATTCTAAAGTAATTTTCTTCAATTTCAAGGGAAAAGGAAGTGTACAAATGAAAACAAAATTGTGCATGAAATATGAAAACATAAGGAATATATGCATCTTTAAACCATCTCCTAAAATACCCTTCTGACACTAAGGCAAGCCCTATTGTTCATTGCCAAGCACGATGTTTACCTAAACCATTATGAGCCACAAAAAATGAGAATATGATACTGAAAGATCTGGTTGACAAACAAGAGAAGAAAGGAAGGCAAGTAAAATGAGAAGCGACACTTTTATGTAGCCTTTATTAGCTCTCAGTGGTCAGAGGTATAAATATACCCATAAACTTAACATGATACGGGAAGGGATCTTAAGAGAGTCTATGCAAAATTATAAATATATTGTTACATCAATTAAGAACTACATGTACATATCTATCCACAATTATTTTTGCAAAAATGTATATTACCGGAATATTTTTAGAGGTTCTGTGAACTTGTATTGGATTTGGTTGACTGGTGTTGAAAACAAAGGCAATATATACATATGTATGATAAGTTTGAGAATCAAAACATCACATGCCATGTTTCTTATTCACATTATGTAAATTTATATGTAAATTTATATGTAAATTTGATCACAATGAGTGCTTTGTGTGACTGTTTTATGGTCAAACGTTTATCAACATGTATGTCAATCCACCAAACATTTGATATGGCTTTGATATGGCTCTGTTCTGGCATTGTTAGGTCCTTTCTCCTTATTTTTACCATGTGCTCCACCTTGGATGTCCCCGGCATGATGCAGTGTTAAATGACTTGATCTTTTATCAAGTCACATGTTGTACACAAGTCACATGTTGTACACAAGTCACATGTTGTACACAAGTCACATGTTGTACACAAGTCACATGTTGTACACAAGTCACATGTTGTACACAAGTCACATGTTGTACACAAGTCACATGTTGTACACAAGTCACATGTTGTACACAAGTCACATGTTGTACACAAGTCACATGTTGTACACAAGTCACATGTTGTACACAAGTCACATGTTGTACACAAGTCACATGTTGTACACAAGTCACATGTTGTACACAAGTCACATGTTGTACACAAGTCACATGTTGTACACAAGTCACATGTTGTACACAAGTCACAATGTTGTACACAAGTCACAATGTTGTACACAAGTCACAATGTTGTACACAAGTCACAATGTTGTACACAAGTCACAATGTTGTACACAAGTCACAATGTTGTACACAAGTCACAATGTTGTACACAAGTCACAATGTTGTACACAAGTCACAATGTTGTACACAAGTCACAATGTTGTACACAAGTCACATGTTGTACACAAGTCACATGTTGTACACATACTGGACGTTTTGTGAATAATTAATAAGGTTCTGCTTTTCCTGCTATATTTGGAACGGAAATCCATCCTCTATAAAAACTGTTCACTTTAAAATTTAATCTTCTTGATTCCTGGAAAGAAGTTGATTAAATTACAATGCATTCACAGATAATAGGCTTATTTATCAATATTCTTTAACAACACCTGCTAGCAACAATAATAAACAGACTGGATAATGACAACTTTTCATGGTCAATAATAACAATAAATGACATAACGTTTACAGCATTTGAAATCCTTGTAGCCTTGACAGATGCAATTTACATACAGTACAAGTACATAGCATTGTACCAATGTACAGAGGTAAACATACAGATGTGTAACTGTCGTAGGCTTGGGTAATTCCAGACAATTTAGAGTCAGATACTTCTCTAACAAGAATCATGATTACATTAGAAAAACAATTCCTAATTTCATGCACACAGTTTCTATTGAAAAACTCTTTTATAAAAACCTAGTCTGAAGAGTTTATATGGTTTACTTTATGGTATCCAAAAGACTGCAGAATCATATAGAATCAGTTCTACAGAAACCTGAATTGCCTTACAAGGCAAGGATACTGGGTTCTTCACATCCCCCAATTGCGTAATCATAACAAATGGCACATCATTGTAAAGAGGAATAACAGGGCTTTCCAATTATACCAAATGCAAGGAAAATGAGTTGGTAACAAGAGAGAAATCGTCAGTCAAACTTGAGTTTCCAAACTTTTTTTTGAGGAGTTTAGTTGAACAGCTTAGTAATATTCACAAATCTAGTGACTCATCTATCCTAGCATTAACCCTCCTACACATAGAGGCCACTGTAAACCACTAAATGTCCAATGTGTTGTACACACACTGTTTGTGCATATAAGCCACACTGCCCCTTTGAATTAATCTCCATACATGCATACATACCACAGTTGACCTTATTGTTAGCAGGTTATAGATTATACTGTAACCAAACTCCCAATAATAATTCACCATCAGCCATTGAGAACAATAAACCATACCAAGCCCCCATCAGGATTTTCAGTAGTTATTTGGTAAACACAGACTCTCCATAGTAACCTACCACCAGCCACTGAGTCTGGAACAAAGTATTATGCCCTGCAATATGTCAATCACAAACCACTAAAACCAACAGACATATGAAGCATTATGTTACTATGCAGTATAGCTATGAGGAGTCACTGCCTACCATAGCAATGGCTTGTAGTGGCCTGCATGGCTTGCTTAAAAGATTTCACTGATTGTAGGAGGGTTAATGTAAAATGTAAGTGTCATAGAAACCTTTCTTTCAAACTAAACAAAATGATAAAAAGTGCACATTTTGATTTAAAATAAACTATCATATTTAACATAATTCATAGCATACATGTACACTTTACTGAGCTATGGCAATGTACATCTACATTGTATATACATGTAGCCATAATCAATGTACTTTATAGAATATGATCTACATTGTGTAAATGTTCTTATTAGATTCAAATGGATTCTCATTCCTCCATGATTTACAATCATCCCTCAAAATGTAGAAACTACATGTACACCCTGTTTGGTTACAGTAAACGCTTCACAGTAAGGACATTATGTGGTCATATTGAACATTTTCTTCTACTTTTTTATAACACATTTAACAACAATTAAAAACAATTGTCTTAAAGGGTACACAGGTTAGGCCAAACAAAATAAATGTTGTGTTTCCGGTAACACGTCCACAAAACTAATGGATAGGTACATACATGTAGGTAGGATTTTTTTTTTTTTTTAAATATTTTTTTATACAGATTTGATACATGCACATGTACATATATTTATGTAATACGTGCATGTACATGTCATGTGCATACATGTATATATACAGTATGTGTACATGTGTAATAATTCAAAATACATTTTAAACAAATTTGAAATCAATTTGTTTGTTTACTTAATTTATTTGTATATATACAATACTGTGTTTAAAAAATACACACCTTTGGCCTTATTATGAATCAAGAATACCTGATAAACAACCCAAAAATAGATTCACATGAATATTGTTATATATTTTGCTAAGGGTTCCGTATAACAATAGAACTGTTTTATAGACTTTCTGCTGTAAGTCAATACAAACCCCAAGAGACCACAGTGTGAATACGGTAGAACATATTAGGGTAAATGTCAGTCTGATACAAGCTATGACAAGTAGTCCAAACTCTATGGTTATGCATGCTCATGAGTGAATTTTGTAAATAGTTGAGCATGACTTGCTTGTAAATGTGTCTGACTGCGATACATGCACATGTACATGTTAACCAGTGTAGTGTTACATGTACCTATAGGTGTCTTATAAGGACAATTTATGCTAGTACACAGGTACAGTCTAGCTAACCAAATCTTATTAAAACATCTATTATTAGCCCTAACCTTCCAAAATCCTCCAAAATCCTCTTTGCTAAAGTGAAGGATTTTGAAGGATTGCGGTTACATGCTACATGCTCTTTGCTAAAGTGAAGGGTTTTGAAGGATTGAGGTTATTAGGCATACTTGCCCTTCCATGGTACATACATGTACATCCATGTTTGTTGTAGTGATTGCAAGGTCAGTGTTTGAGTCAGTGGACACTGTTTATTATTCCATGCATGCAGGGAGGGTCCCTGGCCATGTACATGTATCAAAGATTAGAAACACACGTGTGCATACATGTACATGTCATGTGCTTACTTTACTACTGAAGGATTTTGGAGGATTCAGGTTATGTGTAAGCAAATGGGCCTAGGGAGTTAGGGTTAATGGACTGTCTGTTTACAAACTCTATGCATGACCTGTTGAGGGCGCCCTGTAGGCAAGCAGCTGTTGTCTCCATAGCCCCAAAAACATGGTGTCCACATTGAGGCTCATGAGAAGAGACTTAATACTGGCCTCTTCAGTTTGATCTTAATTTGGATAATTTTGATCTCAGCTCAACAGACCTGTTATATTTATGCAAACGTATTTTAAGTTTAACTGTTTTAAATTCCAAATTCTGGCTTATACACTGCATATACTATATAACAGGAAATATTTACAGTAGAAAGCTGACTTGCTGATACAGACATGTTTTATGATAATCTAATAATAGGATTGTACAGTTAGTTGTAGCTGTATTGTATCACAATATAAATAATACATGAAAGAACACTACCATCAGCTCAAACAAAATCTCTTATCAAGCAGAAGACACAACCAACCCATAAGCTGACGATGGAAAGATAATGAGATTTCTGGCTATAACAACAAGATTTTCATACAAATCCTTTTATGTATCGCTGGTTTCTGTGCAGTGCTCTTTTTCTAGTACCGTAAATATTTTCAGCTATTTCACAAAATAAGTGACCGTTGCAGGGATAAAGAAGAGAAATAGTCAATAAATGAATATATCATGTTGTGATGTAATAAATTCTGATAAAGAGTAATTAAAGGGATAATATTATCATGATCATAGTACACTTTCAACAGGGCATGGAATCGGTGACTGAACATTACTGGCTCATTAATGCAGCAGGCACAGTAATGTGACTTTATCATATGAGGTATTATTTTCAGTCAGTGAGCTAATCTCAAACTAGCACTCCGATTCCATGTCCTGTTGATCATGATGATATTATCTCTTTAAGTGAATAACTGAATATGATGTACATGTAGTGTGATAAATTCATTGCTAGTCAACTACCTACATGTATGGATGAATAATGCACAAGTCAATCATTTTGCATTTTTTATATTTTTTAAAATTTTGCCATCAATATTCATCCTTTCTACAGGGAAAATGGAAGTTAAATTTTTAAGAAGCAAAATTGCTATTAACAAAATCAAAGATGCGGAGTATGTGTCTTTAATTCCTGTTTACAAAGCAGTACTGGCTCTGCGGAATCATATTTCACCACATTGAATTTGCACACAGTAATGCATGAGCTTGAATAAATGCATCTAAATTTGGACAAACCTCCATGAGATGCTTTGAATGAAAATGTTTTCATCTCAGGCCTTAAGGAGATTTTTAGCATGAGGGGAAAGTGCCTATGATGTGGTGTGGTAGATTGTTTTGAAGAGAAAACATGTTCTTTCTGATGCCACTAGGGTATTGACGCAAAATAGGACAACTGCCTTGCTGTGGATAAAACCCACATCTGGGATATGACTTATTTCATCATGATGGTAGCCAATGATGAGGACTTATTTCATCATGATGGTAGCCAATGATGAGGACTTATTTCATCATGATGGTAGCCAAACCTAAAGATTGAGGACATCTATACTGCTGATGAGATACATTCTGGACCTAAAACTTTGCAGTTCAGCTTTAATATCTTTTTTTTTTTTTAATTTAAATAAATAAATAAATTTTAAAAAAATTAAAAAAGGGGGCCTAGATTAGCCCTGCAAGTAATGGCTATTAAACATTGCCATGAGACAAAGTAAAATATCATAACCAAATGTCAAGGCTGTAAAACTTCTCTTTAAATAGCCTTGAGGTTACTACAAAATGTAAGCCTTACATGCACCTGTAGTTAATGCAAACATTGTTTAAAAATATCTGTTGGAGAGAAAAAATTTAACTGAATGCTGAAATTGAAAAGGTCGTCAATGCAAATGGAATTAATAACTTGAAAGTGGAAATTGAAAAAAGGTGGAAAATCAGAAAGTGCCATCTAGGTTTTTAAGGGAAGGCAGAACATTAATAATGTTGTCATAAATGCTTCTATGAGTATGATTACTTTCTTTCTGTCAAGAAAATATTGAAAATACATAAAGGTTTTTATTGTTTTCATGAGTTTTCTTTCATATAAACTAATTGGCAATACTTTCACTTTACTTTTTAAAAAAAGACAACATCTCTGACAAATGTATTTCTAGGGAAAACATATACCATTAAGAGCTATACACCAAGTATGTTTGACATTAAATTTAAACCATTTGTTTCTTGTTTTAATTACCCATTCTATCTTATATTTAATGCTCATGATTTCATTTGCAACTTTTGCATATGTAGGACACTTTGGATTATGCTCGGATGTATAACTGTAATATGAAAATCACTCCATGAAAATCTAGGTCAACCATGACCAACCAGGTTAACATGTACATGTAGGCCATAGCCTTGATCCTCTAACAAGTAAGGTGGTAAAACAGAATTGCTGAATGGTAAAATGCATGCTCAAGTTAATGGAAACCTATATAGCAGACCGTACTTTGATCAAATGCTATATTTTTAAAGGAACATTTGTAAGATGTAATGCAATTTTTTTTTTTTTTTACCTAAAATTTTCAGATTTTTTAAAATTGGAACATTTCTATCTTGCATCATAAAAGGAAAACAAATACTTTAAAAATAACACGTTTCACAAAATAATAAGCAGAAGCATTGGTTTATTAGTAATTAATCTAATACAGAAATAAATTGAATTAATTTTGGCTCTTATTTACAGTTAAATCAAGTTTCTGACATTAAAGATATATCGCCCGTGTTTGGCTCAAGAAACCCAAAAAATTAAATTTTAAAAAGCGAAAAAAAAAAAGAAAAAAAAAAACATTACGAAATTTAGATGTCGGAAACTGTAAATAAAAGCGATATTTAAAATGCCCTTGATTCTGATTGATGCCCTTGGCTGTTACGTCACGTGCAAACTGAGGATTAAAACAGTGTGCCAGCATTTTACTAAGTTGAGTTTTTATTTTAATCCTTGACAAATTTTTCCATTCAATGTCTCAAATGAAAGCTTACAACTTCCTTGACCCCAGAAAAATAGCAATTCAACATTTAAATCTATTTTATACCATCAAATCATCCCAAACACAGGAAATATATCTTTAACTTTTTTTAATATCTTAAACTTCAAAGTGTTTTATTCCTAAATTGTGGAAGAATATTAGCAATGTTCTGATTTAAAAAAAAATTAATTGCCGGAAGTTGCTAGTACATAAAACTTACAATACATCTTTAAGTAATGGTCAAACCAAACCGGACGATTTCCATGGGGACGATTACATTTAAACATGATTTCAGCTGTCATCTCCAACTGGAAGGAGTCACACATTTGCAGAAAGACAAGCTGAGATTCTTGTTATCAATCAATGATTATTCATGAGTTGGGAAGTAATGTATTTTGTACGGAATTAAATAGCTCATTCATGTACTGATTATACAGACTATGTGAACATTTATAAGCCAGATGTTGAATTTATTTTAGGCCATTGGAATATTCCACTGAAGAGGTCCACACCCCTTACATCAAGAGTGTAAGCCTTTGATGTATCATATAGGTTCTATGTCTTTAAGCAGGCATCAAATATATGGTTCACGATTGTATTATTTAGTCACTGCTATCAAATCAGTCAAAATATAAAATCAACCCTGAAAGCGGCACTTGAAAATTAATTCTTGGTCCAAATTGAATATGTATTGTTCGGATGCTTCAATGACAACAATTTTTAAGAAATATTCTGTAAGGAGTAACATAAATACAGCACCAGTGGATGTACACTGTACATGAATGTAATATAATGTGTAAGTACAACATTGCTACTCACTTTTTGTATAGTGGGCTTGTCAGACAGACAAGGCCATCATAAAGTAATTGAATTTATGTATAACCATCCTCGTTACATAAATTGTCCTTGATCGATTACCAGTTTAGATTCACGGTTGGTAACCACAACCTCCTCGTGTACATTATATACCAGCACTCTTGCAAACAGAGTTCAGTTCCGATTCATTCAAAGTGTACAAAACGGACGCCAGTGCTATTTCAAATCAAGTGGAAAGAACAGATTAGAGAATGGATGACCTTTTATAGATCAATCCAGAAATAATATAAGTTCCAGACCCTAGGAAAAATCCACATAAAACCCCAGGTCAGTTATAAGTATATGTGTCTGCACACATGAAATAACAGGACACTGTGTTTCAAGGGAATTAAGGTACAACATCGGTAATGTTGGCCAAACTGCTTCTGTGAGTATGCTTACTCTCTTTGAATCAAGATATACATTGAAGGGAAGGTACAACATTGGTAATGTTGGCCAAACTGCTTCTATGAGTATGCTTACTCTCTTTGAATCAAGATATACATTGAAGGGAAGGTACAACATTGGTAATGTTGGCCAAACTGCTTCTGTGAGTATGCTTACTCTCTTTGAATCAAGATATACATTGAAGGGAAGGTACAACATTGGTAATGTTGGCAAAACTGCTTCTATGAGTATGCTTACTCTCTTTGAATCAAGATATACATTGAAGGGAAGGTACAGCATTGGTAATGTTGGCAAAACTGCTTCTATGAGTATGCTTACTCTCTTTGAATCAAGATATACATTGAAGGGAAGGTACAGCATTGGTAATGTTGGCAAAACTGCTTCTATGAGTATGCTTACTCTCTTTGAATCAAGATATACATTGAAGGGAAGGTACAGCATTGGTAATGTTGGCAAAACTGCTTCTATGAGTATGCTTACTCTCTTTGAATCAAGATATACATTGAAGGGAAGGTACAGCATTGGTAATGTTGGCCAAACTGCTTCTGTGAGTATGCTTACTCTCTTTGAATCAAGATATACATTGAAGGGAAGGTACAGCATTGGTAATGTTGGCAAAACTGCTTCTGTGAGTATGCTTACTCTCTTTGAATCAAGATATACATTGAAGGGAAGGTACAGCATTGGTAATGTTGGCCAAACTGCTTCTATGAGTATGCTTACTCTCTTTGAATCAAGATATACATTGAAGGGAAGGTACAGCATTGGTAATGTTGGCAAAACTGCTTCTATGAGTATGCTTAAGCCGTGTTCGCACTGGACTTTTTTTTGGGAAGGTTTTACCGAGTCGATGGTAAAATGAAAAATGGTCAAATGTAACCTCTGTCCGCACTTGGACTTTCGACACGGGAAAATTTTACCGAGACCGTGGTAGAAGTAACCGAGCTGTCAGTATAATGACTCATGAGGGCGCTTTGCGTGACCTTTCTACGTTGACCCGATTGACCCAACAACGCACAGAAAACTTGCTACACATGTACGCATTAAATGCGCCCGGCCTGCCCCCACCGCGCGGTGAAACAATGCAAAGCGCATGCGTGGTGTCCCTGTGTAGCACGAGACTCGCGCTCGGGCCGGATGTACGCTTTCCTGAGCCGCTTTTACCGACTCGCACTGTCCGCACTGGATTTATCGTCTCAGGAAAAGTTACCTGGTTAGTTTTCCTGGGCAGGAGTTGGCCAGTAGAAGTAACCGCTGGACTCAGGAAAAGTAACTGAGAGGAAAATGTCCCAGGCTGTCCGCACTGGACTTAAAATGGGAAAAGTACCCATCGTCTCGGTAAGTTTTACCAAAAAAAGTCCAGTGCGAACACGGCTTTACTCTCTTTGAATCAAGATATACATTAAAGGGAAGGTACAACATTAGTGTTTTTGGCAAAACTGCTTCTATGAGTATGCTTAGGGGAGACATCATAGCCCAACCTCAGGATATTTGGAGGGTCCCGCCGGGTTTCCACACTTTGGTCTTGAACAATAAACTTTGCCGTCTTCATGAATATTGGATATGCAAGAGGTCATGCACAGCCCCACAGCCTCATTAAGAAAGCCCACCAAACTCTACAATGAGCTGGTAAACTCTGACCGCAAAAGGCAATTACTTTTACACAAAAGAGTTTGACAGTGCAGGGCTGTCTTTTGTCAAGGGATTATCGCCCTGATTTCAACACCTCCCACACAGCTTCTGTAATGTGTATGTTAAAAAAAAAAAATGGTTGATAAAACTGTCCAGAAAAATAAACTTTTGCGTTTTGTTTGCGTTCAGTATTTTGCTTACATAATGTTGTCCCGTACGACGGTCTGTTCAGTAACGTATGGCCTAACCGTTGTATGAAGCCATAATGTATTCTTTGTATGTATCCTTGATTTGTTCAAAGTTTTATCATATAAAGATGGTACATGTAATTACTTTTTGATTAGTTGTAGTTCTATCCACATAAAAATGGAGACGTTTTTAATGCGAATATGATATGATATTCCGTAGCGTCAGATGTCAATAGTCACGCAGTTTTAAATCACCCGCCCCCTTGAACTGTAATGCTTTCCATAAAATGGTAATTAAATACATCTTATTAAAAAAAGGTAAATGCAAGGCAAAAGAAGAAGAGTGTCTTTGTGGTCATGCCTTGAGCCACGCCGTCCGTCAGGCATGGTTGACCGGCTCGTGCTGTGAAGCACACGCTGAATTTTGAACCTCGGTGTGTTGCACTTTGACTAAATATTGGGGTACAATTTTCCTCATATTTAGGGTTTGATGTCACCTACGATGTTGAAAACTTCAGACGTACTTTGCAGTCATTATCTGATATCATGGCTATTTTTTTGTGGAGTTTGAAAAGACAAGAGTGATTTGGAGGTTTTACTTTCTGATTTTTTGGGGTAAAACAGTATGGTGTCTGTCCAACTGCATGTTCTTTCAAATTTGTTTAAACAACTGTATTTGTTTCCAATTTCAGCATGAACGAAAACGTCGAACATGGTACATTCACAACTACCAAATCTTCCTTCAACGTCATCGGAAATGATTTACAAGTTACGGTCTTTTTTCTTCCCTTTTTGAATACTAAATTATCCAAAGAGTGTCTTTGTGGTCATACACGAGGAGAACGGAACATGACCGTGATTCCGGATCCTCCGGCCTTGAGCCACGCCGTCCGTCAGGCATGGTTGACCGGCTAGTGCTGTGAAGCACACGCTGAATATTGAATTTCGGTGTGTTGCACTTTGACTAAATATTGGGGTACAATTGTCCTCATATTTAGGGTTTGATGTCACCTACGATGTTGAAAATTTCAGACGTACTTTGAAGTCATTATCTGGTATCATGGCAAATTTTTTGTGGAGTTTGAAAAGACAAGAGTGATTTGGAGGTTTTACTTTCTGATTTTTTGGGGTAAAACAGTATGGTGTCCAATTGCATGTTCTTTCAATCTTTTTTTAAACAACTGTATTTGTTTCCAATTTCAGCATGAACTAAACTGTCGAACATGGTACATTTACAACTACCAAATCTTCCCTCAACGTCATCGGACATGATTTAGAAGTTACGGTATTTTTTCTTCCCTTTTGAATACTACCTTAGCCAAAGTTTGTCTTTGTGGTCATACACGAGGAGAACGGAACATGACCGTGATTCCGGATCCTCCGCCTTGAGCCACGCCGTCCGTCAGGCATGGTTGACCGGCTAGTGCTGTGAAGCACACGCTGAATATTGAATCTCGGTGTGTTGCACTTTGACTAAATATTGGGGTACAATTTTCCTCGTATTTAGGGTTTGATGTCACCTACGATGTTGAAAATTTCAGACGTACTTTGAAGTCATTATCTGATATCATCCCTTCCTCGCGTAATAAAGACCTCGGACAATGCCCAAACTGCCCATGCTATATGTTTTCTTCCAGGGAGGACAAGAAGAGACATATGAGCATCATCCACACGTAATTCATGTTTATTTAAATTGGTTTTAATCATCTAGTTTTCAAAATATACATCTTAAAACAAACTTGTGAAAATTTCATCAAAATCGGTCTCAACGTTTTATAGTATGAACCTTGGTGTAACTCTATGAATTGTTGGTAATTTATGGAGAAGAAAAATACGGCAAGGATATTGATTGATTGTTTTTATCTAATTGTGTGCGGTGTTGTAGAAATTTATGAATTCTACAGTTAGAGACATTTTGTACATCAATGTTTGCGATATTTTCAAACCTTTTTGCATTCTACAGTTGTTTTCTAAACATTGCTGAGATTTCTTAGAAAAGAGTTTGATTTCTTAGAAATCTTTAGATTTCTAAATCAAAGCTTGCGGTTTTCCTGAACCGCTGTATATTGTACATGTTTTCTGGAAAAAACAGTAGAGATAATGTTTGAATTTCTTTCACCGCAATGTTTGCGGGTTTTGTGTGAATCATTATCAAATTGTAGTTGTTTCGACAAAACGGTAACGTTGTGTTTTAAGATGTTCTATTTCATTTGTATTGAATTATCTTTGGATTGTAGAAATTTCGAGAACGTTTTACAATGTATAATTACAAATAAATATTTGGTGTTCCTTTATATAAAGTGTGTTTCCCGAATCGAAACTGAAAAATTGTTCAGTTGAAAATAAATCACGTGTTTTGATATTTTAAAAAGCTTTGCTTGTACGTTTGTGTTTTATTAATGTGAACCCTTTTGAGAGGATGCTCAGACCCGTTTTTCAGAACTTTTAAAGTGTTTTCTGGCTTACAAAAATGTTTATGACGACATGCAACATAAAAAATAATGAAAGCACAAAAAACTCTAAACGAATGAAATAGAAACCAAATGGCCAATGTACACTTTAAAAACAAACTTCTTTTCCAAAAATATTGCCACTATCAGGGATTAACCAGTGGTTTGGGTCGTTTATGGGGATTAACTCAGAGGGAAGATGACATCCATTGTTCAGGTCTGAAGCTGGCAGAGGGATTAACTGGGAGTTAAGTGGTCCTTTTGTGTGGGGTCTGGAGCTGCTGGGTCTGGCTGGAATCATGCATATTCCAAAGGCTTGTGCATTGACCTGTAGATAATGAGCTCATTATAGAAAAGATCAGTACCTGGCGGGATCCTCCAAATATCCTGAGGTTGGGCTATGACATCTCCCCTTACTCTCTTTGAATCAAGATATACATTGAAGGGAAGATACAACATTGGTAATGTTGGCAAAACTGCTTCTATGAGTATGCTTACTCTCTTTGAATTGAGATATACATTGAAGGGAAGATACAACATTGGTAACGTTGGCAAACTGCTTCAATGAGTATGCTTACTCTCTTTGAATGAAGATATACATTGAAGGGAAGGTACAACATTGGTAATGTTGGCAAACTGCTTCAATGAGTATGCTTACTCTCTTTGAATGAAGATATACATTGAAGGGAAGGTACAACATTGGTAATGTTGGCTAAACTGCTTCTATGAGTATGCTTACTCTCTTTGAATCAAGATATACATTGAAGGGAAGGTACAACATTGGTAATGTTGGCAAACTGCTTCAATGAGTATGCTTGCTCTCTTTGAATTGAGATATACATTGAAGGGAAGATACAACATTGGTAATGTTGGCCAAATTTACTGCTTCAATGAGTATGCTTACTCTCTTTGAATGAAGATATACATTGAAGGGAAGGTACAACATTGGTAATGTTGGCAAACTGCTTCAATGAGTATGCTTGCTCTCTTTGAATCAAGATATACATTGAAGGGAAGGTACAACATTGGTAATGTTGGCAAAACTGCTTCTATGAGTATGCTTGCTCTCTTTGAATCAAGATATACATTGAAGGGAAGGTACAACATTGGTAATGTTGGCAAACTGCTTCAATGAGTATGCTTGCTCTCTTTGAATCAAGATATACATTGAAGGGAAGGTACAACATTGGTAATGTTGGCAAAACTGCTTCAATGAGTATGCTTGCTCTCTTTGAATCAAGATATACATTGAAGGGAAGGTACAACATTGGTAATGTTGGCAAAACTGCTTCTATGAGTATGCATGTACATGTAGTCTTACTCTCTTTGAATCAAGATATACATTGAAGGGAAGGTACAATTAACATTGGTAATGTTGGCAAACTGCTTCAATGAGTATGCTTGCTCTCTTTGAATCAAGATATACATTGAAGGGAAGGTACAACATTGGTAATGTTGGCAAACTGCTTCAATGAGTATGCTTGCTCTCTTTGAATCAAGATATACATTGAAGGGAAGGTACAACATTGGTAATGTTGGCAAACTGCTTCAATGAGTATGCTTGCTCTCTTTGAATCAAGATATACATTGAAGGGAAGGTACAACATTGGTAATGTTGGCAAACTGCTTCAATGAGTATGCACTCTCTTTGAATCAAGATATACATTGAAGGGAAGGTACAACATTGGTAATGTTATAAACTGCTTCAATGAGTATGCTTACTCTCTTTGAATCAAGATATACATTGAAGGGAAGGTACAACATTGGTAATGTTGGCAAACTGCTTCAATGAGTATGCTTGCTCTCTTTGAATCAAGATATACATTGAAGGGAAGGTACAACATTGGTAATGTTGGCAAAACTGCTTCTATGAGTATGCATGTACATGTAGTCTTACTCTCTTTGAATCAAGATATATCAGACAACCAACCTGTGAAAGTGTCAGCTTATTAAATACATAATGCAATTAATCAGAAATTTGGGAAAATGCAAAATTTAGATCGGTTACACAATAGCGATTAATTTTTTTCCATAATGTCATGAGTTTAATTCAAGATTTTAAGCTGCATGTACCAGTACACATACTACACAATAGTTCACATACATGTATTCCTAGGTATACATTTTGTACCAAATAGTAAATTGAAAATGGTGATCAGCATGAAGTGAGTGCATACGTCACATCAACAAGATCAATTGAACAAGCTTAACACAAATATTATGCAGTATTGTTAATAACCCCAATCCATTTTTCAGCTGTGTGTCTCCATAGCTCATAATGTACATCTTGCTGGCGGCAATTTCACCCATCCTCATCTCTTCTCCCAATGGACATAACACACTGAGTAAATAAAACATGTCAGTAAGAAATGGGTCACTTTACATTGGCTCAGTCCAATATAAGCTCTTGTAATTCTGTCAACCAGTCTTTGGAGGAAAGATCTATTTTTCTTGCCTACGTGAGTACATGTATAATGTAGAACAGTAATGTATGTGATATCATCTGCATACAAGTTTGTAGCTCATAGCATGGCCATAGCGGATACACAGAGGGAAAGGGGCGGAGCATGTGCCCCCACTCTTTTTGTTATTACCCTATATGCAAATTTAACTGTTTGTGTGTGTGCCCCTCCCCTTTTTGTCCACCCTGGATCAGTCGATGAACTCTAGAGGGACAATATCGTCATGCTCTTATCAGAGCAGACTTTCAACAGGGCATGGAATCGGTGTCCTAGTTTAAGATGAATACATTGACTGAAAAATACTGGCTCATTTATGCAGCAGCAATGGTAATATGACCTTATCATGTATGGTATTATTTTCAGTCACCGAGTTAACCTAAAACTAGCACTCCAATTCCATGCCCTGTTGATCATGATGATGCTGTCCCTTTAATAATTATCATCAAGATGAAAATGTCTTTATACCTATTTTATTATTTTGAATGTTTGTTTAAACTACTTGACTATAAACAGAGATCAAACTTCCCTCTAGTCCAAGATTAGTGAATTTACATAAGGACTACTAAATGTGCTAGGTTTTATATTGCTATGGGTTAGTGTATACACAATCAGAAGCACATTACATTATACAAACAAAAAATACAACTAAACTCGTAAAATAATTATTGGTTATTTGTCCTGTTGGCTACCTTTAAATTCAATATTCCAACCGCTGAATAAATTGGTAGATCAATGATTTGGTAGATCAATGATTTGGCAAATTTGGTAATGGGCCTTCCCTAAGCAAACATAATGTGCAATTGTGCACAGCAAACATTTTCTAAAAACAGGTCACAAAAAAGACCAAATGACTAGTTTCTTACTTTCCTTTAATCTTTTAACCCTCCTACTACAGCTGCACTTAGTAGCAAGTAGCTATGGTCAAAATCCGTCAACTGCCTGTTTTGACTGTTGACCCAAATGTGCACACAGGGTCATTTTTGACTGGTTTTCACTGTCATTTTGACCACCCTGAACAATACTAGACAATGCTTTTACCAGTCAAAAACGGTCAACTCATTTTGACCTGTAAATATGTACTTACTACATATAAGGTTTGACAGTGTTTGGTAAGTGCACTAGATATACCTTGGCAAGTATATCAACATTTTAACTGATTTTGACCCTTGTAGTAGTAGGTTTAACCCTAACTCCCTAGGCCCATTTGCTTACGCATAACCTGAATCCTCCAAAATCCTTCAGTAGTAAAGCAAGCACATGACATGTATGCACACATGTGTTTCTAATCTGTGATACATGTACATGGCCAGGGACCCTCCCTGCATGCATGGAGCAATAAACAGTGTCCACTGACCCAAGCACTGACCATGCAATCACTACAACAAACATGGATGTACATGTACATGTACCATGGAAAGGCAAGTACGTGTATGCCTAATAACCTGAATCCTCCAAAATCCTTCACTTTAGCAAAGAGCATGTAGCCTAGCATGTAACCTCAATCCTTCAAAATCCTTCACTTTAGCAAAGAGGATTTTGGAGGATTTGGGAAGGTTAGGGTTAATGGGCCTCATATTTGGGGCTAAATATTTTGCCGAGTTGGTGAAAAGATGTTGTATTTTTGGGGGGATCAGATTACAACTAAATAATAAAATAACTAGATTTACAATCCAAAATGGGAGGGTGTATGCATTGTATATGATATAATTAATTTTCTTTTGAAAACACTGGTTCTATTTTCGTGCCAACAATCCAATCCAATCTAATCTCATGAATGATTATGAATCAAGTGTCGTTCCCACAAGGTTTTCAGACTAGCAGTACATCATACATGTACACAGAAAGCAAGCTTACATGTATGGAATTATATCTGTATGCATTACAAAGTGAAATAAAGCATTTCAAATTTGCTATACAAAAATATAACCTTGATATACAAAAAAATAAATTGAATATCAGTTGTGCATGGAATTTTTGGATAGAAATCACTCCCTGTTTTGATGGTTGATCTGACCCTATTTACACTGTGTTGGTGGCTGGCCCTATTCATGTAGTTACACAGTAGTTGGAATAATTGTCACATTGATACATTGAAGAAAGTACATGTTACATTGTATTACAATGAATGGTTTATACTTGTATTACAATGTAATACAATATAACAATTTATTGGGTTTAGCTAGCTGTGTACATTCCTAATGTAATTGTACTAATACATGTACAGTGGTATTTGGGAATGTACATGTACGTGTGTACAACACTTGAATACCAGCTGCAGGAAGACAATCTATAATCTGTCACTCACATCACAATTCAATCTAGTTTCAGTTTCATGAAGACATACATGTACATGGTGAAATGAAATAATAAAGGAATGTCCACAAAGAATTGATTGTACATACTGTCCAGATATTCTGTCCAGCTTTGTTTATATTTCCATTTCGGGGATAAAAATTACAATCAAAATTGTAGTTTAATTTGGATTTTAGATCAGGATCTGTCTGTATCAAACAATGAAATAAAACAATAAAATAAACAGAATAATGCATAAAATATGGTCCCTGGTTTAATGTATTCATACATGTAAATGAAACATTGCTCAATATTATGTAAATTATCAACACATCATAGACCATTACATAGCATTCAAGGATGCAATTGCCCATCAAAGCCCTCTGTGTTTTAGTAGGTCTATGCATAGTAATACTGCCCATATTTTACAAGCAGCATGCATGGCCATGTAACAAGTTTGATTGACAGCTGCAGAATTGACCTATTACAAAAGTAGTCCAATGGAATATATATTTTTTTTTAATGATCCTTTGTTCAATTTATAAATATTGAACAGAAATCCTACCTGAAGTGAGTTATATTATAAAATTTCATCCAAAATTTAGCAATGTTTGATTGAGACTAGTGTTTGGAAATTTTGGGGATTAAACAAAATAAAAATTGAAACAATGATCAGATCATAGCCCTAAAACATTCAAATGTAATATAAAGTTCTACTGAAAAATTGATAAAGTATGATTAACTGTACCGTAAATGTGGATCATGATCCAATGGACCCCCCCCCCCCGGCAGAAATAGTGGGGATAAATTTACCTCCCATCCCTTGTGATGTGACTGGCTCTGTCAAAACCCTAAACTTGGACCCAATTTTCAAAAGTGAGATTTTGGTATAGTTTGATTCTCTAGATTTTCCTCTTTCATTTGATACCAGATTTGTAGAAATCAGATTTTTTTTTCTACAATCATTCAGATTCAAAAACCATCATTTGCAGTGGGCCTTTAATTTCATGTGACACTATCCAACATGGGAACTTTAATTTCATATGACACAGTATGCTACAGTTGACGCCTACAGTGAGTTATAATATCATTTCAAGAATTTATTAGGCATACGGTTGACAACAGAATGTAAAAGGTCAAAATATCCTGGCCACTACAAGGAATTCTTCAAATGATATTACTATTATTACACTGCACTGATGGTGTAAACTTCTACTGGACTGATAGGTTTAAAGACGTATCACCTATGTATTTCATCATTTATACTGGCACTTTTATGTTATCAATGAACATTGATATTATACTTATGGAAAGAAAGAGAAATATTTTAAAATGACAGTTTCACATATTGTCAGAAGGTTTGTTATACTGTATTTAAAGTGCCCCAAATGAGTTTAGGATGGATGGAAGTTTTGTTTTATTTTAAATAAACCCATGGATCTCCTCATCATTATTTTGTCAAATGTGACATTTTAGAGTATTTGTTTTCCTTTCCAAAAAATAATTTTTATTTTCCCCCCCTGGAAATTGCCAGTAAAATAATGAAAATATATGGAGCATGATACATGTGTAATGTACAGTCAGAGATTACCTCATCAAACTTGACTGTTAAATTTATTGAGTTTTTTTTTAAATGTTAATTACAACATCTGAAGATGCAAGACTGATGATATACTAAAAGCAATACAAAAATTTACCTGTTTCTTTACAATATTTTTTTAAATAATACCCAGTTAACTTCTTTACAGTAATTATTAGACCAAAAAGGCCTACTTGGCAAACTAAAAAAATTAAACAATAAATTAATAATAAATAAAAAAGTGGGTCAAGTACACATACACACAGAAGACAATCACCAATATATTTTTGTTCATGGCTTATGGAAAGGATCGGTGATAATTCCTATTACTCAAAGAGTACCAAATGGAATTAATACCTAAACAATCTTCTATAATGCATATCATTACCACCACTCCCTACACACACAGTAGCTATAAACAGAACATCCATTAATAGTCCATCTCCTCTTTATTTGAATAATTTAACAGTATCACTTCATTTTGTTGACCAAACCATTAGCTAAGGCTAATTGTTAGTGTCATGTCCTCTTGTGTTGTTTCTTATCTAGCATCTGTGCAATCATGCAGCACTAATGTAACCATTATGTTATAGGATAACACATTGCTAAGGAAACCTGTCTGGTCATAATCTTGTTTTGTTATAATAAGACTGAAATCTTAATTAAAGGGAAGTTACAACAGAAATGTCCAGAAAATCAAATTAATAATTTTTATTTCGTATGTAATTGTCCGTTAAGACTGTTTTATCATTATTATTAATTCATCTGTACCTCCTGTAATAATTTTTGTATAATATTGATATATTTTTTATATAATATGAGGGCCCCAAATGATCAGCTGTGCTGGATGGGTTACCCTCATTAAAGACGGTTTTAAATAAAAAATAAATAAATTAAAAAATAAAATATTTTCTATAAAAACTTGATTTGTTGTAAAGTTGACACAAGTATCAATCATCCTGAGAAATTATTCCATTCCTCAAGTTTTTGTTAAAGGGACTGTATTGTTGTGATCAGAGTAGACTCTCAACAGGGCATGGAATCGGTGACCTAGTTTAAGATGAATACAGTGACTGAAAATTACTGGCTCATTTATGCAGCAGCAATGGTAATATGACCTTATCATGTGGGTTATTATGGCAGTCACTGAGTTAATCTAAAACTAGCACTCTGATTCCATGCCCTGTTGATCGTGAGGATATTGTCCCTTTAAACATAACAACCTATAAATGTAAGTGTTTCATTGTTTTCTCAAAAATGTGAGAATTAAACTATTGTTTTATGATAAAATTGTAGGGTTGAGGTGAACATATGTTATTAAATAAAAAGTTTACATGCACACCTTCCATTTAAAGATTCATCTGTGTCAATAGGCCTGTGATGGGTACCCGGGTTCGCGGGTACCCGACTGTTGAGTTCAATACCCAGTTCCTTTTTCCAGTTTGGGTACCTGAAACCTACCTTATAAAATCTGATGTAACATTTCAGAATGCCAGTCTTTGATGAACACCAATCTTCCTTGTTTATAATAAGGTTTCAGGTACTAATAAATTACAAATTTTGTTCCTTTTATTGTTTTCTTTTTGTGTTATTATTTTTGAGCATGATGGCACGGTGGAAAATCCAGTTTTATCCCCCAGGAACCGGACCATTACAACGGCCGAGTACATGGTTCTAAAATTACCCATGGATGCACAACACTACGTGAATCAGTGATTTTTCGATTAGGATCTGCAAATTGTTCTAGAAAGACAATTAATCACTTCCAGAATATATGTATGAAGTCATCTCAATAAAATAATTGACCAGACCATGACTAATGAATATTTAGTTGGTGAATAAATGAATTTAAAACGTAAAGTGATGAATTCATTGCTGTCAATAAACCCTCCTATGCCCAGGCTGAAATTTGGCCCAGTAAGCACCGCACCCACAGACAGTCACTTGAGTATTTTTGGTTGCATTGCCAATTGTTCACACGTGTATAAGCGTGCTGGAGATAGTGGCAAAGTCAAACACACTTGTGCATGTCTTACAAGTTATATGCAGAGTCACACAGAGCTGTGTATGCACTGCATAAGTTACAGTCGAGTGGTTTTGGTTTGACCTCCTACTGTACCATAACCACATGTCCTTGCATTTATTTGAGTGCACTGCACAAAGTCAATGGGTTGGGAGTGACATACAAATTTTGAGTGTCTTTGATTGTTCCTTCCTCCATGGTTAAACCTATAGGAGGATTAATGGTGTCTATAGACCGATAAACCAGGCTGCTGTCAATTTTCATTTTTAACATGTTGCATCATTGGACAAAAACCAAAACAAATCTTTTAGAGACAGTGAGCCAGTTGTCATGATGGTGTGACATCACACTTTGGAGCTCTATATTTTCTATGTGGTACGCATGGTTACCAGACTTTTTCTAATGACTTAAATCGGTTTATTGATGCAAAAAAGACAGAGATGAGTCAGAAGTTGTTATATATGAATTCTTTATTAGGGTTACAATGTAATAAACATTAAGTATGTATTATATATATATATGCCATCACTGATATTAATGATCTTCAGATAAAATGTCAGACTTCTGGATCCGCAAATTTATTTTTAAATAAATGAAAGTGTCTACAGTGACCCTTGGCATTTAAAATTTATAAAGCAAGTTTGATCTAGCCTGGGAAATTCAGCATATATCACAGTTGTATCTATTTTATTCAGCTGCTGTTAATTGTGTCCAATTCTCAGACTAGGAAAAAAGCATTGCGCATGTGAAATAACTTGTATGTGTGCAGGGAATATAATACATGTAGAAAAACAAATTGCATTGTCCAAATATGTTGTTATTTTCACCTTGGTAAGTGGGACAACCAGCTATGTTTCTATCTACTGGGCATGTCAAAAGTCAAGATCCAAAATATATTGTACCTTCAGCACTTTGCTTCGTTTAGAAAATGGCACTTCAAAAAATGTGATGCTGCTGTTAGTATGACAGTAACAATAAATGTAATGTCTGTTCATTTCTTGCCCCGTGTGGCAATGATCTTTAGTTTGTCAAAGTACATGTTTGTCTGACGGCTCTGTCAAAATAGAAAGTAATAAATGTGACAGGCCTATCAGGTTATGGATATTAATCAAATTAAATCAGACGGTTTGATAATAATGAAAATTAAAGGGGCAAACATTCTTGTTGTTAAGACCACAGTCTTACACTAATTTTTTTAATTTTTTTTATCACCAACCATAATTACAAGATATTTTCTCTAAAAAATTTTTTAAAAATAATGTGCCATATCTCGATCTTAGTTTGCAAATTTATGCCAAATTTGTCTGAATGTGGAATGAGCATCATGTGTCATTACATGGCATTCCATAAGTACAGACATAAAGCATACACTAATCCAATAACTGCAAACAATAGGCAAACATTGTATCACACTGAATCAGTTGGAGGAAAGTGTGTGGAAACTGTCCGTAAAAATACTACAAAGGCGTTATCTAGTGTAATCTCTTGAATCTTTTCTTGACAAAATAAAATTGTAAAAGTGTAAACATTACATTATTCAAGAGTCACATATTTCTGTTGGCACCGCTATAATGTTAAGTCCGAATTTTAAAAAGTCGTTTACGGGTAATTGGAACCGAAAAATGGAACCGGGTAATGACAGCCTTATTTGGCAGTGCCATCTTTTTTGCCATGTGACCTCTCCCCCCTCCTCCTCCATCCCCCCCCCCCTCCACACACACACACATCCGCCTGCTCTACACCAGCATAATTATAACTAATGCATGAGTGTGATTTAGACCATAAATTGTTAATTCATTGTGTCATTAAAATAATGAAAGTGCATTTGTTTTTATTAGCCATCATGTGGAAAATAGATCACTGATAATGAAAATGCTTTCAGTTTTGTTTGCATTCATCCATTCAAATTTATAATACATTTCCTCAACAATGACATGTCAGATGGAATCATTTCTCAGCATGTTAGGTACCATCACCAAGTTCACATTAAGAAAGTTTTGTAGATTATACTTCAGTTATTTTGTTATCAGGTAATTGTCAAAGGTGTACATTCCCCATTGAGTAGTTTTTTATACCTTTTCTTGTCATATTTCTTAGGTTCTGGTTGGGTATTAGTTTATAATCTTCTTGTTCATTAAGCTCAGGGAAGCGTTACTTTAACTGGAAGGTATCAGCAAAAACATTAATTACTGCTAAGGCACATGTTTATTTTGTGTCATAATGGCGTGATGTGAGAACACCACACCAATCAATTACTTTCTGAAGAATGGGAGGTTTCTGTCAACTCGCACAAATTCATGGTCGTTTTCAGCTAGGAATCAAAGTTCCTCACGCTGTCTTTACCATGAAATAAAGACTGATGAGTATGTGGCTGCGGGTGATAACGGATCAAGCCAAAGACAAGTCCATTATTGCTTGTGGCCATGACCCAGAGGTCTTCATCCTGTGCTAAAGAACAAGCGTGCAATTTGTTTTCCTATTCAATGCTTATAATGAGGAATACACACCCATTTTTGTTTCTCGCCTTGCATGTAGATTGACTATTCTTATTTAATATGCTTCCCTTGTTTTCCCTGTATTAATACCTCCTTGTGGACCCTGGATTCGTGCCTGCCACATTGAGCAGGTGGCACCTTCATCCTTGTGGTAACAGAATCCTTGTGACTGTTATACACTAAATGGTTATGCTTCCTAACATGGATATTACAAAACTGTGTTCAATGAAACAACTGACAGTGTATCCATTAAACATGCATTGATTATACAGAAAAATGTCTTGTCAATACAGTATTCCTAATTGCCTTGCATCATTTATAGTATGACAGGCCAATATACATACAGCGAAGGGTGTGATTATTATGTGAAGAGGATGACTCATTGCTCACTCAGGTTCAGTTAAGTTCATTATTTTATCACAGTATGATGATATTATTAACCTTTAACGACAGACTCAAGCTCTAAATAACATTACATGTTCTGACATGTATGATAAATAAGATCTGAAGCATTGCAAGGTGGAATTACAATTTAAGGAAACTTTGCGGTAGCTCCGTGTAAATTCTCCAATGAGTTTGTTGAGAAGAATCACCAGTTTTGATCTGTATACTCGGATCATTTGATTACATACGTGGTGGTACTGCAAATCTTAACTTGACATAATGTATATATTTTCATGATTTTCTTGATTTAGAATTTCTTGAAATCAGATAAGAATCCAATCTGAAGTAAACAAATCGCCTCTTCTGATCTTATTTATGGTTGTTCACAGTACGTAACACACGTAAACATGTTTTTAAATGTGATACGTGAAATGGATGGACTTTCATACAAAATGTATGCATTTTGGCTGGTAGTCTGTTGTATATTGCTTAGTAGCTATATGTACATGTGTGTAATTGGTGATATGTTCTACCATGATTGCACATAATTAGGTTTAGTGTCTGTATTTCATAATATACTAACTGTGCATAGAGACTTTGCAATCCAATTATGTGTACATTATACAGAGGTTGATGTGTACACTGCTGCTTTAAGAGCAGGGGAGGGTAGCCTCTTCACACAGTATTCTGTTGCTATGGCAACTAGAAGCTTCTATCAAGAGCTGGGGAGGAATAATGGAAATGTCAAGCATGCTTTGACAAGCTCCGATCCAGCTCACAGACAATTTGAAAGATTGCTCATGCAAGCTTTTTTACTACAATAGGTGTGATGAAATCCAGGGACCTAATAATAGGAGAACAGATAAAAGGGAGGAGCTTTACATGCAAATTTGCATAAATCCAGGGTTTGAGAATAGGTTAGTGGGAGGAACCCTAATTTGCTCATTATAAATGTACACCAAGTACCTGTATACAACTGGCAATTAACCTATCAAGGCAAAATCATGTGAACACAGGTCATGAAACATTCTCCAATCTTCAAACGCGATAACTAATTTACAAAAACTACTCTACAAACTTGTGGGTTGTCTAAGGAATATACCTAACCATGTGCAGTACCTAAACTTGTGGGTTGTCTAAGGAATATACCCAACCATGTGCAGTACCTAATTACATAGACTGCTTACCATTAACCATAAATAGGCCCTAAATATATACAGCAGTGAATTCTATGCAAGTGCACTGCACAGCAAGGAATGTCTACTTGGTATGCACATTTTTTCGTAACTAAGGATTCGCCGATCATGAATCAAAATCATTTTGTGACATATCTCATTTCTCATTTTGTGAAATATCTCATTTCTCAATATCTCATTTTCCAAATTCCAAATTTGTTTTCCTTTTCTAAAAAGAAATCATTGGAAACAAATTTGTGGGGAAATCGGCAGGAAAATAGTGAAAGACGCGGCAGTACATCTTTAAGTACGGATCAGTCACAAACGTCACAAGGCCAGCCATGGACAGTTTTTTTTTAAGATCATGGGAATGCTGAATTTGTATGCATGGCTGAAGCTTGTGATCCAATACATATGAGCATGGTGGGGCGTGATACACTTGTTTATACTGTGGCCAGAAAAAATGTTATGATAAAGAAGCCTTTATTAGTTCATGATAAATACATTTACAAATTATACCGAAAACTAAATTAATTCTATACAAATTATTTCACTGTTAAAAGTGTTATTCTTATAAATTTTCATACATTGTACATATTAACCCTAACTCCCTAAGCATTGTTAGTGAACAATAAAAATCCTTCAAAATCCTCCAACTGCCTTTGTTGTCTAGGGAGTTAGGATTAAGAAATTTGTAATTCACAGTAAATGCTATGCAGTTAGTATCATACATAAATCAGGCACCTTGGTAGCTAATATGATTAGTTTCTGCGCTACATGTATGTATAAGAAAAGGAAAAAAATATCATTCATTTCTTCACAACAGGCAAAAAATAGCCAACAATATCCATTGTAAGATGTATCTTACCAAGGAAAGAACCTCTGATTACTCCCTGAATATCGTATCAAAGAAAAAATCCCAGAATAGAGCAAAAAAGCATTGCCCGAAGCTTAACATTTGATCTTTAAGAATAGAACTCGTGTTCATCCGCATCTTTCATTATCTTCATGTCTCGAGTGAGGGTTCAATTTCTTCTCGACTTCATTCTGATTATGAGATTCTTTCTGATGATTCCATGGCATCGAATTGTGATGACTACGGTTTAGGATAAGATTACTGCTATACAAAAATATTTATGACGGGAATGAGTAAATAGCATCTAGGCCTTATAAGTGGGTAGGTGCTGGTAAGACAACGTTGAAATTTTACAAATCAGGAATTTAGTTCATATCTGCTGACTGCTTATGCATACAGACACTACTGTCACTTGATAGAAGCTTCCCACTTATATAACTGCCTACTGGCCAACCCCGTCATGAATGTAAAACAAGACTGATATGAGGCAACCAGAAACCACAAACGGAGGACATTATCGACTGCCATTAACCCAAGAAACTCATGTTATTAAACAAAACCAAAATGGCATGGAATATTTACACTTGTCAGTCAGAAAACCCTACTTTATATGTATTTTATTAAAGGGTACAAGACTTCTTTGGGGCAATACCATGGTTACGTTACATTTTGGAGGTTTTGGTCCCACTCTTAACGCCATAATTTATATTTCATACTTTTTTTTTTTTTCATAGTAGTTGCATTATACCCAGACCTTACTCAGCACAAAATACATATTTCAGAAATTTTTTATTTACATAAGATAAATGCGACATTTTCTGCATGTCCAAAAAATGTAACGTGAGTAACCAGTATTTTTTCTCCTATATAGCGTACATGTAACAAATATCTGAAATTATTTTTTTGTGATGAGTACAGTCTAGGTATAATGCAACTTCTGCTAATTAACTGATGAGTGAAATATATACACACAAGTAGGGAAATTATTGCATTAACCCTAACTCCCTAGGCATTGTACTAAAACAATAAAAATCCTTCAAAATCCTCCAACTGGCTTTGTTGTCTAGGGAGTTAGGGTTAACCCTCCTACAGGTTTAACAATCAAAGACACTCAAAATTTGTATGTCACTCCCAACCCGTTGACTTTGTGCAGTGCACTCAAATAAATGCAAGGACATGTGGCTATGGTAGGAGGTCAAACCAAAACCACTCAAGTGTATATGAGTCTGCTGCTAACTTATGCAGTACATACACAACTCTGTGTGACTCTGCATATAACTTATGTAGGACATACACAAGTGTGTTTGACTTGGCAACTAACTCCAGCACTCTTAGAGAAAAAATACACATGTGTGAACAATTGGCAATGCAACCAAAAATACTCAAGTGACTGTCTGTGGGTGCGGTGCTTACTGGGCCAAATTTCAGCCTGGGCATAGGAGGGTTAAGAGTAGGCCCAATACCTCAAAAATGTCACGTGAGTAACCATGGAATTGCCCTTTGTATTTTACAGAGCTGGTCGGAATAACAATGAAAGTAAATTTTTGTTGAAAAAATAATTAAAATGGAACTCTCAAATGCACTTAATATTAAAGATATGAAACAATGTAGCACATGAATTTTAGTCAACATAGTCCAAACAATCTGCTACACACTGATTTGTTTAATTCCACGTCATAAGTCAGTTTAATCAAGGAGATGATGCGCAACACACATACGCATTGGTCTGATTTAATATTACACCATGATTGTGTCTCAACTGATCAGATTGTCTAAATTAAGCGTCTGCCACATTTATTAATATCCCATAATCTGCTCATGTAGCCATTGGACAACTGTTTTATAGTGAATTATGGGCTTTCAATCTATAGAATACATAAATTATTACAATTGAAAGGAATGTGTATACATATACAGGGTGTGTATATACAAATGAGTTTGAAATCCCATTAGCCTGTGTATATTACAAGAGTCTGCATCTTTCAATCTTAATTTCACAGCGTTTTTGAGCTGTGTTACTTGGATGACTGACTTAGATACCCGAGTTTGAACTGTGACATTTTATTGACTGCTAGAAATACATACACCAAATCCGATCCAGTACATCCGACAGCCAACCAAGGGTTATGATCTATACATAGTCATGCAATTGTATGGCCAGACAATGTAGTTGTTTATCCTACTGGCCTACTTTACATACATTGGAGGCCACGGGGGGGGGGGGGGGGGGGCAACCTGAAAACTTCTGAATGAAATATTTGGGATAAATTTAAAGGCAGTGTATACCTCTGCAAATCATGTTTTACATAAAACGTACTTTGTGTAAAGATGGTACGTATATCAAACATCTCTTGAAATCTTTCCGAGGTGCTATTGTTATTCACAAATAATGTTCGTCAGAATGCTGATAACAAACGATATCCAAATTCCACGTTAGAAAGTTGGAGATCCACTAACACAATTTCAGGGGTGATCAATTTAGACTAAAAAGGTCCAAATACATGTATTTCATGACCTTTGAACTCTGTAATCAGTTGATCCTGGCTACCATGAAAATCCATTTAATTTCAACCCCTGCAATGAGAAACTGCTTTTCAATTTGTAATCTGACTGAGGTCTGTGTCTGGCCCCCTGGCACTGACAGTTTAATCAAAGTAGTTACCTATTGGATGATCACTGTTTAACATGAAGTACCAGCCTACTGATACCACTTAGGGCCATCTCATAGTATGCAATCAGTGTATGATGTAGTAAATACAATTGTAAGACCAGTAAGCCTGCATAGTGACCAGTAAGCCTGCGTAGTGACCAGTAAGCCTGCGTAGTGACCAGTAAGCCTGCATAGTGACCAGTAGAATGCTGTCAGCTAAACGCCATTGTGCACTATTGGTAATCTCAAAAAACATTAAATGATCAGTTTTACGTAAAACTTAATGTTGGAAAGGAAAACTTAATGTTGAAATATTTCTGTCTCAAATGCTATTGTTTTAGAAAATTTTGTGAAATAATTTTCAAAATATCTGTATTACAGAGACAGAAATTCCATGTTGGAATTAATATTAACATGAAAGCATTTTCATTATTTTCTTATTAACGACACAATGAAACAAGCTGAAACTGTCACAGTTTGCATTTTATACATATATCTTGATTCTTGTGGATACATTACAGATGTTTTATCAAAAGTGTGGAGTGGCTTTTAATGACCATTCATGACACATTACATTTACCATAGCATTGTTGTCATAGCAACATGGCTTGAAATGTCATTAATAATTGTCTAAATGACCAAATCAATACCGACTTTTAAAAGCATCAGGACAGAAAGCATGGGATATGTAATTTACATGAATTAAAATCAATGAGTATTTATAACATTAATATTTAGCTTTGAATCTTTATTAGACTCTATTGTGTATAGACCGACCTGGAAAGTGTCAACTTGTGAATATGTTTGTTGTGTATTTGGATATTTCAATGGGTAAACATACGCTTTGTACTCCTTATAACAGGGAATTCTGATCTGCTTTCAGATTTTATACTAAGTCAAGAATAACTGGAAAACAATTGGACTAATTTTACACAAATGTGTACCTCAGACGCCTAAACGTATTGCTGGCTAATACTTAGGAAAGACGAATGGTTTAATACAACATCAGTTTTAATGATATTTTTTAATTTGTTTGTTATATTATTACTTTTTGTTTTTGTTTTTGTTTTTGTTTTTATTACCAATGTTCTAGATGTACTTGTTCCCTTGAATTTTGATGGTAGAGCTACAGGATGTACATACTTCACAATGCAAATTGAAATTGTTGTAGACCTGAAAGTTGTTAATTCTGTTATGTACATAAAAACATCAAAGCCACTCTACTGACAAGTGTACTCAAGTATAACTGTTATGTGGTTTTTGATCAGTGAGTACACACAAGAGGTACACAGAGAGTAAACATCATTATACATGCACTAAGACATAACAAGTGTTTAACATAAAAAGAACTATGTGTACACAAAATTTAATTAGTAATTCAATTTCTTCTGCAGGTTATAGCTAGTGAATATAAAGTGTACAATTTACATAAATTATCAAGTAATTCCTTTTAAAAAATTGTTGGTCTCCAATATTTTTAACTGAGTTTGTACAGCAATGCCAAGTTCCTAGCATTACGCAGGTTACACACATTGAAACCAATTCACATACTCTTTTGCACTCCAACCCAATTCTCTCACATTGTGCCAAAATTGCACGCATTATGCGAAAACTGCCCGCATGAAGCTTGAAAATACTGACACCTACTCTTAACCTAATACCCCTCCCAACATGTACATAATCCATATCTGTTCAGTATGGTAATATACAGTCTAGATTTAATTGATTGAATGGGGAATAACACTTGATTATTCTTTAAATAGGAAGCCCCTCAGTCAGACAGAAAGATTTCAAGACAGAAAGATTTCAAGACAGAAAGATTTCAAGGAATGTTTTGATACCATCATAAACTCTACACCAAGAAAGTAAAAAAAACGGTGATCGTTTATGCTTTTTGAAAATGTTAAAGGTACATTTACATGCCTTTAAAGGGAAAGTATAAGATTGATAATTAAATTATAAATGATTAAATATATGTAAATCTTACTAGTGTTAAGCTGATGATAGTATTAATCTTCCCTCAAACTGTTTCCTTCCTCCATGCTCAAAATAAGTTTTGTCCGAGTTGCTGTATGAGATACTTTCACAGGATAGTTTGTCAATGTGTTTGGTTTTTTTTTCAAAGAAAGCATACACTTAGAAGAATTTTTCTGACAGTACTAGAGTCAATCAGCTTTCCACGGTCAATCGTCATGGTAGAGATCTTGTAGAGTTTTAATCAGTTCACATGGACAGCATGACCTGGTCAGCCCTTCTTATTCTAATCATGGATAAAGAACCATGTCCTAACCATCAACTGACATCTGACCACAGAGCAATGCAGCATAGTATACATGTACACTTTGTACAGAATGGCATCCTTAAGATATTGAAAATTACCCCCAACCTATAAACCTACATTACCCATAGCTAGCAATATTATCCAGCAATAGCTTTGGGTGTATTGGATGCCCTGTTTGCTAAATAGACACCCTGTTTCAGTATTGGTAATACACATCACAAGAATTTAAGTTAAATATTTGGACAACCTGTTTTTCCAAACAAGCAAAACAAATTTGGTTGCCCAAGTTTTATCATTTTATTACATTACATGTACATAATCCACAATAATCCGCATTACCTGTACAGGAAATGTTTTTAACCCTTCTGTGACTGCAAGGGTCACAATCAGTCAAAATGTTGATATACTTGCCAAGGTATATCTAGTGCACTTAAAAAGTCAAACACTGTCAAACCTTACGTGTAGTAAGTACATTTACAGGTCAAAATGAGTCGACCATTTTATACTGGTAAATGCATTGTCTGGTATTGTTCAGGGTGGTCAAAAATGCCCCTGTGTGCACATTTGGGTCAACAGTCAAAACAGGCAGTTAACTGATTTTGACCTCTATAGCAACTTCCCACTAAAGTGCAGCTATAGTAGGAGGGTTAAAGCAGATATTTTGTGCATCCGTCCATAATATTGATTCTGAATAGCTAATCTTGCACTTTGATTAACAAATTTTATGTCGCATTCTGCTATGTAATACAAATCATGGTAATGTACATGTACATGTACAGTCTGAATTTATGCAGAGCTAATACAAGCAACTTGATATTTGTCTTGACCACACTCGTGTGTCAATCACTCTACACAGAAGAACAGGACAAGGAAGTACAACCCTAGATCCAATGCTTGTTATTCTAATCAATGTCCTTCATAGTAGGTCTAGTCATGAACTGTGATATCTACCCAGTTAGCTCAGTAGGAAAGAACTATGGTATGCAACACTGACCTCAGTCAGTATATAGATGGGAGACCACTCGGGCTGGTTTGGGTACCATATAACTAGCACTGGCTAACTGCTTACACGAGTCTGGTGCCAGGATGTAATAACAGGACCCTGGTAAAATCTCAACAGGGAAACTATTTCGCTTGAAATTTTACGTAGCAAAATATTTGATTTGTGTGTAGGAAATGCTACAATGTAGAAAAGCAATTCTTGAATTTTGCATCACAAATTGTGAATAATGATATGTAATACAAGTCAAATTTTTCAGTACAGTGTCCTTTGGATATAGTATGCTAAGCCATGGGTCCTGGCTACTAGGATCAGTGCATATTAAAGAACCCAGGGTACTTTAAATGTAAAAGTAGGGGTTTACATGATTTCATATTCAGAGTTTGATGTGATGCAAGTATACATAAATATCTCAGGGCATATTCTCGGGACACATTTTTTACTTGGATTCTTTCTGGATTAAAACATGCAAATCAGTGCGTGAGTTATGCAAGCATACATATAGCTATTTTTAATTCATTTACATAAATATCATGCATATTTTTGTAATGACCTATGACCCACACTCACTATATGCTATGCATAATTCAGTAAACTTCAGCATAAGCCATATTGCAGTATGGATAAGGCAAAACTTTCTGTGGTCCTATATCAACAGATCCTCTTAGTAGTGGATCTGGGCGAAATACTAACACTAATTTTTGCTCTTTTTTTTTAAGTGTCCCATTCTCCTCTGAATTTGTGCACCTACCTTCCTCCCCAGCCTCTATAAACCCAAGCCATCCAAACATATGAATGATAGGCCTGGAATATTGACAAGGTAAACAGTGCACATCGCTGGATGTTATACTTCACAGACTGGTAATTTTTGTTCCAATAAAACTCTGAGTGAATGGAATAAGCACAGGGAGTGTATTATTATAGTATTTGTATCAAGTGCATTGATGCACTGAAATATTCTGCCTCTGTTCTGATGATTAGTATTTGTTTTACTTGTATTTTATGCACAAATTTCATTATCATATATTCCAAGGATATTCTTTTATGATGGACTTCAGTTTGGGTTAACCCTTTGGCCCCGAAAAGTGACAAATGTCACTTACCCCTAAACAGCAAATAACCCGAAAAGTGACTTTTGTCACTTTTGAAGCTCTTTATGTTGAACTGTCTTGACGTTCGTTTTGATTACGTTCAGACAGTCTATTCACTGCAGTGTTACATAGAATAATCATCGTTTTATATTTTTCAACAACAAAATACAAATTGACTCTTTTTTTTGAAAAAAAATTAAAATAAAGGGAACAAAATTTCAAAATGTTTCGTGAAATTTTTTTCTTCAAAATAAGGCCTTCAAGTATTTTTTATTTTTACTTTCAAAATTGTTGTGACTTGAGGAGGTTCGGTAAAGTATAATAACGTGACTCTACATGACTCTACATGAACACAAATACAAACACACGTACAATAATCATTGTTTTATATTTTTCAACAAATAAAAATGAAGAAATTGACCGAATTTTTTGAAACAAAAATTGGAAATAAATAAGACAAAAATCCAAAATGTTTTTGCCCCCAAAAAAAATTCAAAACAAGGTCGTCAAGAATTTATAATTTTACTTTCAAAATTGTTATGACCAAAATGAGGTTCGGTAGAATATAAAAAGGTGAATGTGCACATGTGCACATTGTTTAGGCTTTGTTTTGGTTTGTTTTGGAGTAACGTAAGATAGAGTGTCATCATTTACCAACCTGTGTCAAAAGTTTTTACTGAAGTTTTTTGAGTAATTTTGTGGTCTGCATGGCACACACAAGTGAGGTACTGGCTGTAAGGTAAGTGAGCAAATAACAAGTAGCAAAAAACATTGTTTGGTTTGTGTAATCCTGACTAAAAACCTGCCCCCCAAAAAAAAAAAAAAAAAAAACAACACAAAAAATAAAAAAATAAATAAAAAAATCCCCGACAACAACAAATTGTCCCGTTTCCATAGATACGTGAACCAAACAATATTTGTTACAATTTATTTATTGACCATATTGATGTATATATGTTAGTAACCTTTATTCAACCACACAAACATGTGTACACACATAAAATATACTAATGTAAAGTTGAAGTCTCAAGATATGCTAAAATATGGTATTGTGTGTGAATAACTCAGGGTCAGCAGGTCAATGCGCATAAATAATTTAGGGGCCAAAGGGTTAAAGAGGAACTCCAAGCAAATTTTAATAATTGACCAAAATTGCTTCCAATTTTTTTTTCAGATTTTGTCATAAGGGAAACTTAATAACATAAGTTACCCAAGGAAATTTGTTGGTGAAAATTATTATTCTGTCCACACCCGTTATGTCTTGAATGCTGAAAACACAATTCTGAGGTCCATTGGTCTCTCTTACATAAATGACCTCTCTTATGAACACCGTACAACAGAGATCATATTGTCAGTTTTATTTATATTTCGTTTTCTTCAGACAAAACCTCTCTATAACAAGGACAGGTTATATTTTATTTGCTAAGATGTCTTTATAAAGTATGCTGTGTGTGAGTCAACAAGTAACCTCCTGTGGCCCTCAGAACTGGGGTACACTTCATTCTCTTATTCTTAAGATGTGTGACGTCATATGCATAATTTTATCTATGGGCAAATGCCACTGATGAAATTAATAGCCTTAGTTATATGTGTGACATGAGTCTGTGATGGCACATTAGGGTGCCTATCCTGTCTGTAAGTGTGACCATGACGTAAACGTATAGTTGCAGCCGGAAGTGCAGTGCAAACGAATGGTACCACACATGCACACTGATTCATTCACAGGTATAGTAATATAGTACTATTTGGAGCCGGAAATACGAACATGTTTACCAGAGCTGGTTGCTAGAATACGGTCCAAACAGTACCTAAACCTAAATGCACTTACCTCATCATGACATCACAATGCTGACGTACGCTACTCATAATATGCATGCGTGCATGAGCCATCAAATAAAAGTTAAAACCCTCTTCTTTTGAGTGAGGGCGCATTCATGTTTCTAAGGACGTGTGACATTGTATGAATTTGGTCTTTAGTACAATCCGAAGGCACAGGTCAAATGAATCTAGTCTTGTTGAAGGAATTTTTTTTTATTTATTTATTTTTTTTATTATGAAATATGTCAAGTTAAAAAATTTATTTAGAAAAGCTATCAAATTACAGTGTAACATTTAAGAATTCATAGATTTCTAAACTTCATGAGAATAATATCATCTTCAAAATGCTTTACATGTACCTCGTTCAATACAGAACCAGCCATGAATATTTACATTATGTAGCCTACCAGTACTATACTAGTGTACACAGAGTCAACACTTAACAGCATTCACAATCATTTAAACACTTACACATGATAAATGTTTTGTTGTTCCAAAAAACACAAAAACATAGAAGAAACAAGCAAATAGAAATATGAGTAGTTACCTCTTTGTGATAATTTCTTGGTGTTGATAATTTTCGCCGCAAATTCTTGATTGGTTTTCTTCCGTATGCAGCGTTTAACAATACTAAACGCACCCCTACAAAAAAAATAGACATTTTGTGACCAATATTTTAGATGTTTTAAGCCTCTGTCCTCCATAAAATTCACGCCATTTTAAGGTAGTATAATAAAGATATGATACATTGTAGAGAAATGTAGAAAATACTTACTTTCCTAGCTCGTCTTTGAGGTCATATTCATCCGAAAATCGTGTACAGACTTCATGCTGGTGTGTCGCCATGTTGAAAATGAATGCGGCTTACATGTAATGTACTAGCTAGTGCACGTCCGTCCGTAAAGTGCTTGCCAGTACAAGTGATTGACGTATTGTGTAAGTAAATGGGCGGGGTCCGATCTAATATTAACAAGGAAACAGCAATCAAAATATGAATTTCATTGAGAAAAATCAATTCTTATCAACTGGGTTCTGTCTACTGAATAATGATAACATCCACAATAATAAGCTTTTTTTATCTGACATTATCAACAATTTTTTGTTGATGACTGCGATTGACTCGGTACATGATACAGTAAGCCTTCGCGTGTTCAGTGAATGAAAAATTATCATATTTTGAGAGAAAATAAAGAGTAGTACCCTATGACCTCTGGATGGTTCCGCGAAAAATGATTGTGAATTTAATTGTCTATTATGATTGTCTGTATCGCAAGTAATGTAATTGCCTTTCAGTATATAAAGTAATTGCCTTTTTAAAATTTGATATCATTCAATAAAACGAGGATGGAAATGATTAATGTTGTTCTGTATCACAATAATATTTTCAATATATCACTGCGTTTAGTGTAAACTAATTTTTATTTTGGTCTGACTTGTTTAATTTGTAAAACAGCAGTTTGATATAAAATAATGATATTTATTTAAAATTCTAATACGATAATTTCGGTTAATTTTTATTCCATATCATGCTGTTCAGCGCGTTGGCCCAACGTATTAATTGGTATTGTCTGTGTTATGTACGGGGGCTGGATACCGACAGGGCCTAATTTACTGATAGGATACGCAGGGTGGTGGCAGGTGGAGCGGATAATTTTAAGTCAGATCGGGCTAGCTGTGGTGGCTCGTATTCATCATATAACCCACCCGCCAGCAAGCTGTATGCCACTGGACCGTGGCCGCCCAAGCAGAAATTACATTCATGGAAATTCTTAGAAGGGTCTTCATGGAAAAATGAACGAATAAATCCATTCAACTGACACTTAATTTTATTGTGAATTTAAAAAGCCAACACCGAGTGACCTAGTCATCATTCATTGAACGGATGCAGACGCTCTACCCGGAAGTAAGCAAGGAAACATAAACAGGTTCTCCTCAAACCGAAACTATAGGCCGACCGTACCTGGCGCTGGCCTCTAGCTGAAGAACAGCTTCAACCTCCAAGTGTTTTCCTAGGACAAACGAGGGCAATTTCAATGTATAAACAATGAACACTCTTGTTGTATTAACAATTTTCTTTTTGAAAGGCAATTTTATTGAAACACCCCTTTCATCATAGGAACAAAATAAACAACTGGGCTGCGGCACAGCAGACCAAGTAAACCTGGCTGGCCGCGATGTTTTCTATAGGATGGTAAAAAACAGTACAGGTTCTCTTCTCTCAGAGATAATATAAAATTACTAAAAACACTTCCAAGCTACAAACAATTATTTGTATACAAATAGGCCTAGGCCTTATAGGCATAACTTTAATTGATATTAAAATGAATTAAAACTCCATTGTCAACCATCCTACAAAAAGGTGCAGCCAGGACGCGTATTTTTTTCTCCACTGGATAAACGAAGGTGATTTCAACAAAAAGACATTTCTAAAATAAGATTTTTTATTAAAAGTCTGTCGGTGAAGGGGCGATGCCACATACAGGTGTACGTACCTGTACGACAACGAGCGAATACAATAATAAAACCACTAGAGGGCGATAGATAGTCTTCTGATAACACTGAACACGATTTGTATACTCTTATTCACGTCTTTTTCATATTTTATTTTATATAATCATGCTTACTATTTATTCATTCGTTCACTCAAATATGAGTCCTTCAAACAATTATGTTTTTATTTTAAATTGAAAAATGCACACAGATCCAATTTAAAGGGACAATATCATCACGATCAGAGCACACTTTGAACATTACATTGAATCGGTGTCATAGTTTAAGATGAACCATGGAGGAAGGAAGTGACTGAAAATGACTGGCTCATTTATGCAGCAGCAACGGTAATATGACCTTATCATGTGGGCTATTATTTTCAGTCATTGAGTTAATCTAAATCTAGCACTCCGATTCCATGCCCTGTTGATCGTGACGATAGCTATAGACACCATAAATAGAACAGCGCCACCTTTTGATTAAATTTTGGGTAACTATTTTGTGTATGTAAAGCTTATAATTATCGGCACCGTAAATAGTCGTTGATAGCAAAATTCTTCCATTTGTGTTACTTGTAGTTGAATCTGTCCACTAAGTTTAATAATTTTTGTATTAAATTATTTTTGTTGGGAGAAATAACTATTTTTACAGAATATTCAATCGAATATTTAAATTTTTAAACTGTTAACGCCTTTCTTTATACGACAAAAAGGAATATAGATTGACGCCATCTATACGGTAGTAATCATTGGTCGTATGGCCCTAGCAACAAACGGAACACAGCCATAAACATCATGCATTTGCACAAAATAGTACACAATGCTGGCGCGCGCACCACTGTGCTGCGTTCGTTGTGCATAATTATGCGCAGAGACCTAGCTAGAGATCAATACAAGATATACACAGATTGGCAAACAGGAAAAGATAACGACTGTCCAGATCAAATTTGTCAAAATTACGTGGCGTAAAGGTGTGACAGTTTCCTGATTCGAGAATTTTGAATGTAAGTAAGACATATTCATATTGACACAATGACAGTGATGCATTTCTTCAGTAACGACATCGTTAATGCCAGAAAGATGGCATTTTGTGTTTTTGTACTGACGTGTTAACTGTTGTTAATGTTAGGTAAAACTTGTAGCTTTAATTGCATGGTGAGGATGATAAGTAAGATTACTATACCTCATACATATTCATGATCGAGATCCGAATTCTCACTGGTCCATTCACCGTCACGTGCCAGATGCTATTTTGGCTATTTACCAAGCGCCCGCGAGTATTCACGCATAGGGTAAATACGCATGCGCAGTAGTGCGTAGTAGACTGTCGCATCGGGGAACAGTCCCGGCGGGGAAATAGTCCCAACGATCTGTTCCCCGCGCGTCGCGGCGCGCGGGGAACAGTCGCACGGGCGTAGTACGCACGCGCGAACATCGCCCTAGCTACATATTATATACATGAAAAGATGGCCGCGGCACACGTAAATGTAAATTCGCATTTTCCCGAGCTCAATGATGCCGAACTAGAGAATATTGTGAATATGTATGACTATAGTAAAACAAATATAACATGGTTTATTTCGGGTGAACAGTCGATATTAGCTCCCCTCGGTATTGAAAGTTGAGAAACTAGTTCCCTCGGCTTCGCCTCGGGAACTAGTTTCTCAACTTCCAATACCTCGGGGAGCTAATATCGACTGTCCACCCTCAAACCATGTTATATTTGTATACTAATTGTGGTGACACCATGTGGAATCTCAATTGAGTAGTAATTAGTTCTGAAAAGAACTGGAGGTACAACTCGACGTTTCGATCAGTATGCGCTGATCGTCCTCAGGAGAATGTTAAGGCCAAGAGAATGAAAGTCATAGATTTGCGTCCGGGAAATTTCGAAAACACATGAGGCTTTTTTTCATTATTCATTATTCATTATTTCCATTGATCATAAATAACAGCGCAATCACAAGATGTTTCTTCTAATTTGACGTATTCTTAATCACTTTATGTACGTGCTTTCTACCTGCGAGAGAGAGAGGGAAGGGTGAAGGGTAAAAGAGGAGTAACAAGGAGAATTTTGGTCATTAAGACGTGCATCATTATACGTGCGGGCCACACACACAGGCATAAGATACAAAGGCTCAACAGCGAACGTGTTGTGCATGTGAAGGCAGTACAGTTGCAGGTGCGGATCGGACGGAGTTTACCATACAGTTTTAGTGCGATGCGACTTTTTTTGTGAACGACGTACGCGGGACTAAGACTGTATTAAGAGAACATAGTGTGCTAATGATTATAGCGCACATACTGGTGGAAATTTGGTAAAAACTTCGTTTTACTGATGTGGATGATTTGGAACTAAATTTGTTTGGTGGAAATACCTTTTTTGTGCAAATAATGATTTGTTTGGCAAATAATGAAACATTTAGGCGGTAGCTTTCGGGACATGCGGGCGGTGGACGCAAATCTATGACTTTCATTCTCATGGCCTAACTGTTAGTTCGGTCGCATTTTGCATGATAGGTTCGTGTGTAACGTTACTGTACGTGTTACTGTTAGGCCCAACCAAATTCATGTTTTTTATAAAACATTCTACCATAGTTTTTTAAAGGAATATTTGGTGTTTACTCTGACTATTTTATGTTTTTGCTGAATTTCTCAAATTTGAGAAGAAGTTGTTATAAAAATGATGCATTTGGGCCTAGGCCTACTAACTTTATTGGCTACGTTAATATTTGATGTAGGCTAACGTTAACATTAGCTATGGTAACGTTAGAAACACAACCATGACTAACGTTAACACATTCACACAGTTAACTACAGTTAATGTTAATGTTAGCATTAATGTTATTTTAATTAAATGTGACTTTTAACATTAGTTTGACAATTAACCTTAACGTTACACTAGGCCTACAGTACAGTTACATTTCTCTTTTTTCCCACAGACAACATTCTACCACTTTGATATCCATCAAATAATCAAGCATGTATGACCGTGCACCACGAGCCCTCACCAAGGCCCAGGAATCTACTGCTCCTACTGTGGGTCCTGGAAGTTATGAACCTAATCCGCCTTCAGTGATCAAAATAAAAGCCGGTAAGAATCATTAGATATTACAAGGGTGTGGTTTTGAGCTTACAAAAAAAATAATGTTTTTGTATTGTCAGAGTCATGACCAGAAACAAGCGGCCTAACAAGTTTGTGGTATGCGCAAAAATGGGTAGCCCTAAAAAAAGGCCTAAGTTGAATCAAAAAGTTGAATCCAGTTTGTCTAAGTGAACAACATCAATAATTGTGTATTCTTTAAAGGGAAGGTATATCATTGGTTACATTGGCAGAAGTGTTTCTATGAATATGGTCACTCTTGTTAAATCAACAACCAACCTGTGAAAATGTCATCTTATTGCATTCAACAAAATAGTGCACTTGCTTTCAGGTTTTTTGTATTCTATTCTCATAAATTCATATATCATAAAACTAACCTGCGTAAATTCATACATGTATATCATAAAACTAACCTGCGTAAATTCATATATCATAAAACTAACCTGCGTAAATTCATATATCATAAAACTAACCTGCGTAAATTCATATATCATAAAACTAACCTGCGTAAATTCATGTATCATAAAACTAACCTGCGTAAATTCATATATCATAAAACTAACCTGCGTAAATTCATATATCATAAAACTAACTCATGTAAATTCATATATCATAAAACTAACCTGTGTAAATTCATATATCATAAAACTAACTCATGTAAATTCATATATCATAAAACTAACTCATGTAAATTCATATATCATAAAACTAACCTGTGTAAATTCATATATCATAAAACTAACTCATGAAATTCATATATCATAAAACTAACCTGCGTAAATTCATGTATCATGAAACTAACCTGCGTAAATTCATGTATCATAAAACTAACCTGCGTAAATTCATGTGTCATAAAACTAACCTGCGTAAATTCATGTATCATGAAACTAACCTGCGTAAATTCATGTGTCATAAAACTAACCTGCGTAAATTCATATATCATAAAACTAACCTGCGTAAATTCATATATCATAAAACTAACCTGCGTAAATTCATATATCATAAAACTAACCTGCGTAAATTCATATATCATAAAACTAACCTGCGTAAATTCATATATCATAAAACTAACCTGCGTAAATTCATATATCATAAAACTAACCTGTGTAAATTCATATAAAACTAACCTGTGTAAATTCATATATCATAAAACTAACCTGCGTAAATTCATATATCATAAAACTAACCTGTGTAAATTCATATATCATAAAACTAACCTGTGTAAATTCATATATCATAAAACTAACCTGCGTAAATTCATATATCATAAAACTAACCTGTGTAAATTCATATATCATAAAACTAACCTGCGTAAATTCATATATCATAAAACTAACCTGCGTAAATTCATATATCATAAAACTAACCTGCGTAAATTCAAATATCATAAAACTAACTCATGAAATTCATATATCATAAACTAACCTGTGTAAATTCATATATCATAAAACTAACTCGTAAATTCATATATCATAAAACTAACCTGCGTAAATTCATATATCATAAAACTAACCTGCGTAAATTCATATATCATAAAACTAACCTGCGTAAATTCATATATCATAAAACTAACCTGCGTAAATTCATATATCATAAAACTAACCTGTGTAAATTCATATAAAACTAACCTGCGTAAATTCATATATCATAAAACTAACCTGCGTAAATTCATATATCATAAAACTAACCTGCGTAAATTCATATATCATAAAACTAACCTGCGTAAATTCATATATCATAAAACTAACCTGCATAAATTCATATATCATAAAACTAACCTGCGTAAATTCATATATCATAAAACTAACCTGAGTAAATTCATATATCATAAAACTAACCTGCGTAAATTCATATATCATAAAACTAACCTGCGTAAATTCATATATCATAAAACTAACCTGCATAAATTCATATATCATAAAACTAACCTGCGTAAATTCATATATCATAAAACTAACCTGTGAAAGTTTCATCACAATAGGTACTCATGTTTTTGAGAAAATTACAAAACTGTTACGTATTTATTCTGTGTTAAATTTAAAATGTTGCAGGCCGGCATCTTTATGTTAAAATCAACATAGTAATTCCTGTTTTCCTTTTGGATGAAAGCACTTCAGACATAATTATTGACTAATTGGTTTATTTATTAATCTTATAATTACCAATGTTGTACTTTCCTATTAACTCATTTATTTTGGTTGTTTTGTTCCAGATGGTTATGCACCATTTTCCTCTATGACGACACGTGAGACATTCCTGAACATTCAAGACAGTGTGATAGCTGCACCAGGGCCTGGTCAGTATGACCATATGACCGACATGCGTATTGTTGGTGGTCACTCACTCGCAAACAGGTCCAAACGATTTGAAGATCCACAATCAAAGACACCAGGACCAGGGACGTATAACTTGTCAAAGGGGGGAGATTGGATAAAGAGAACAGGTCTTCAGTCTCAAGAAAGAGAAACATCAAAGTCTGGCACGGTAATAGTGTAACAAATAAAAGTCTAGATTTTTGCCCAATTTGTGTTCCATCATTTTTTTTACATTAATTCCTTTTGACACTTGATAGTGTAGTTTTTGTTAGAGCTGGCTGTCCATAGTAATAGCTAGGTTGACCTATTTTTGAACCTAGATCAGCAAGGTGGATTAGTCCAACTTGACTGTAGTAGGATAAGTATTTTTATTTTAATACCTTGGATCCGTTTCAGCCATTCCACTTGATTTTTTTTTCAACTGGAATATTTGCTCATTTATTGCTTTATTCTATACATGGGTTTAACAGTGTGTTTCTTGTGCATGTGGCTGGGTAACGCTTTCGGGGGTTAATTTTTGGGAAAAGTGTCGTCTCAAATGCAACCAACTTTTAATGTTATACTGCTAACATGTGCAAGAGACATATTGGGCTAACCTCTGAGTTTGCTCAGTTACAACTAATTGCATTTGTCACCCCATGTGATGACTGGTTCAATGACCACTATTATTTAACTTGAATCCATACTGCTGTTTCTTGTAAATTTATTTATTTGAGATTAATTGTTAAAGTAAAAGCCACCCACAATTGAAAGCAACAACTGGAAAAGTTGGCCTTTCTATCATTATTTTTTTTGGTTTGTTTTTAGTGACCAGTTAATTCTTTATAACTCCCACGACTGGCGGAATTTCTGAGGGGGTTCTGTTACAATAGTAACTTTAATTTCAACAGAAACTTAAATCTTTAATTTAGTTTACTTTGTCAAGTACTAAATAGGACTTAATTAAATGGTTCTGAGCCCAAAATGGATATGTATCATTATGTTCAGGACTTGCATAAAGAAAATTATTACACAATTACACTTGACTGCAGAACTAGGTGTTCAAAAATAAAATAAATTTTAAGATATTTTATACTGGCCCAAGAAGACTTAACATGCTCAAGGTTACAGTTTGTTGGATTCGAGTGAAACATATGTATTTAAAGGGACAATATCGTCACAATCAAAGCAGACTTTCAATAGGGCATGGAATTGGTGTCCTAGTTTAAGATGATCACAGTGACTTAAAATTACTGGCTCATTTATGCAATAGGAAATAAACACTAATCCACTGGGCTACTTAGTTGAAGGATCTAATAAACCAATGCTACCCCTTTAGTTGTCTAGTGTAAATGTTTGAACTCTGAAGTCAATAGGACAAAGTCTCACTCACTTTTCTTAATCTTTATTGTTGATTTTACAGTTGGTGACGAGTAAGATTCGATATTCACGTAAACCCCAAGCTCCATCGATTCCTACACCAGGACAAGCCTACGGATATGAGGAACATGAAGATGGAACGTTAAAGAAACAAGAACCACCACACAAAGATGAAACAAGAGGACCAGCTTATTACGCCCCTCCATATGTAAGAATTTACAATCACCCTCATAAAGAAAACTTCAGTCCCTAGAAGGATGGTTGACTAGCTAAATCTTTTGTGATAAACAGGTCAAAGGAATTACAAGTGTTTATTCAGAAATAGAATGAAAGCCATTTAATGTCACTGTAAAGTAAAGGACTGAAATATATATGTTATTACGTATTCACTAAAGAAAGCCTTCATGATGGTGGCTCTGTAATTACAAATTGTTAATCCACAACTGATGGTGAATTGACCGTATTAAGGAAATATGAAACCATAATGGATTGTCAATAATATAGGCTTTTCTAGTTCCATCTTTGTGCATCTTTGTATTTTGTATGTCCAGAGGATTTGTAATGACATACATGCACATGTAAGAAGCGGCAAAATAGGGAAATTTATTCTAGGACATCCTGTATTTTTTACATCATTTCTTACTTGCATTTCCCCAACAGCAAGAAACAAAGACAACCGCCAAATACAAAGGTGTCCACTTCGGTACCCTATCCTCAAAGAGGATGGATTTTGACGGGAAGCCTGGGCCAGGACCAGGAGAGTATGACCCTTATGCGACCGTTGACAAGAACATAGAACTCCTCAATATGGCAGGAGCTTCTAGAGATTCATCCAGGGTATTTGAGTCTAAGCTACCGAGATATCATGAGATTGTTGTAAATCAAGAGGAGAAAAAGGTATGGTATTATCATTATAGCTCTGTTTCACAATGACATGTACAAAGTGCCAATTCTATTTATTTACAAACTTTCCCTGAAATTTGGACACCTAAATTCCCTAAAAACATGCCCTGTTTTGGCCCGTCATCAATGATTGTTGGCCCTGGGCACCCCTGCCTCAACTTATCCAGCATCTAAAAATATTCTGCAGGCTCCCTGTGAGAACCCAAATATCCACATGTCGTACCAAGCAAAATTTAAATCTATGTAACAGAGGAAGAGCCAAGGATATTAACCAAGCAATCTGATAATCCCTGTTTAATAAGTTGATTTCAGGATGTCATCAAAAGTCATAGCCAAATTCAGATATAGTTGAAAACTGTCACGCTACCTGCATGGAAGCCAAGAGCTTGATCGATGTAGTGACAGTTGTCATGGAATGGCTCAACCCTATATGCTAGTCTGTGATGTTTGATTGACAGACTGGATATGTGTATTGGTTTATTGTCAGTTATTGACTATCACTGTTAGTAAGATAATCATTTTGTTTTTGTGGTTAACAGGCGGTCCCAGGACCAGGCAAATACGAGATTAACAGTCAGTTTGACAAGAGACCACAGGCAGTTAACACTGAGGGTATGGAGGTGGATCATCCACCATTCATGTCACAATCTAAGGTAAGCAAAGGTTCTCTCTTATAAAACAATTCTATGATAAATTTATTTGGTTTTGTATTGTTGCAGTCAGTAATACATCTTTTCCTAAGAAAAACTTATTTTCCTGTAAGATATTACCTGTAAAAATTTATTATTCCTGATTCAAAATGTCCTTTTTACAGGCCTGTGATTTCTCAGGATTTTTCCCAATTTCAGGATTTTTACAAATCTCCCCTGGTCTCAATATTTTCTTGAAAGAAGCGAAGTAGCCACCAAGGAAAGAAAGAAGTAGCCTGTATTGTGTCCAAACCTAGTTTCTTGTTTATGGGTATGTGGAAAGTTTTTTCAGGATATTTTACTTTTGTCAAATCACACCCCTGTTTTTATTAAACTGGTTGTTGTGTTTTTTGTTTAGCGATTTGTTGAAAGCAAGCACTGCTCCCCTGCCCCAGGCACCTACAATGACCCAAGGCATGCATTGGAAGCACTGAAGAAGATTAGAGGATTAAAGAGAAGTCCATTTGGTCAGACAGCAGTACGATTTGTGCCCCAACCACACATCCAGAAAACTCCAGGTAAAATCTCTTGCCAATGAAGACTAACATTATTTAACCCTAACAATCCCATATCCTCCAAGGGGCACTTTTTGGGAAAAATTTCAGCACTGTTGGAAACTGGTACTTTCACTTCTTTAAATGGGGCAAAATTACTACCTGGCAAGAAGTACAGGCCATAAGTGCTGAATATGAAAGATTAATGAAAATGCATGGTGCATTTTGAAGTTTCCTAAAGTGCACTGATAGATTTTGGAGGATTCAGGAATTAAGGTTCCTAGCCAGAATACCTAGGGGGTTAGGGTTAAGCCAATGAGTAGAAACAATGTTTGCTAATTGCTAACCGGATAATCAAATAAATAAGTTATAATTGAAAATAATTAAATGGTGCAACTGTAAATCTAGGAATTTGAAGTGAAAATTATCTAAATCTTTCTTGAAAGAAATGGCAACTTGAACAATTATTTTAAGGGAAGACTGATACAATCAAGAGCTATATGCTAAGTAAGTTTTACATTACAATTAAAACATTTTGTTATTTTGAATTGACCACTTCTGTACCTATTTTAACCAGTTCGCGTCGGGAATAAAAAAGTTTTTCTGGGCCCCTGTGCGGGTTTCTTTTTCCTGCACACACATTAATGGAAGCTTCCACAGTGCGTGGCCACGTCTTCCGAGCATGTCACCGTACATGCGTGGCTCAACCGAGCATGCATACAAATATATCGGAGTTTCCTATGGCGTGTTTAGACGCTCTCCGATCCGTGGTGCAAAAAAAAATTACGTGTATACACGGCCTCCGACGCGAACTGGTTAAGTAAGATAATAATATGCAAATGTTTCCATTTGTTTAGGACCTGGGTCATACAGCTTCACTGGTCTTGCCAATGAAAGCTTGAAAAAAGCCTACATAGAGAGCACAAGGCGTGGTGCTTTTGGTTCGACCTCCGTCCGTATCAAACCAATCACAAAGAAGGAAGATACAGCCCAGCCAGGCCCTGCCCATTATCAAGTTAAGAGTCACCCAACCTACAGTCGATACTCTCAGAACGTCACTGCTAACTTTGCCTCACAAACAGAAAGACTACATTCACCACCACCAATCATCAAGGTAAATATGTCTTTGAAATCCACTCTAGTCATAACAAATTCTTGGTCCAATGTACTTCCAGTGACATTCCCCCTTGTATAACAGAGTTCATGTTAGTAGCTTTACTTGTCAATCATTTAGTTCCAGTGAAACAAAATACATAAAGGGCAATGACGATGCATAAATTATTTTAATGCACATCTATGTGTTTTGCTCAATTACTTAGTGGTATTCAGGCAAACTGTATGTATTATTGGTCAGAGGAGCACTTCACAGCGTAGGAAAATGATTGAAGCTGTAAACCATCTCAAAGTTGCCTTTCAAGGTGTCGTTCATTGAAGCACATCTCCATAGTGTTCCCAACCCCCCAAAAATAATTGTTTTTTTTCTGGCAACAGGAAAATCCCCCACCAGGCAGCTATGAGGTTAGCATGTCACATGATGTCAGCCAAGGGAGAAAACTACCAGCAGCGCCGAGGTCCGAAACCGGCAAACGGAAGAAGGGATCTTTCTTGTCGTCATCCACACGCTTTGCTCCACCAAGAGATATCTTCCTTGAGAAACCTGAAGTTAATAATCCCGGTAAGGCCAACATACTCTTTGATTATTTAATCAACAGGGTCCAATTTCATAGAGCTGCTTAGCAGAAAAATATGCTAAGCAAATATTTTTGCAGCCAAAATTGCTGGATCAATTGGAATTTTGCTGTGCTTTAAACGACTTTACCACATAGGGGTATGAACGTTTGCCCGATTTGTCTCTTAGCCATCATACTTTGTATATGGGAAATTTGGTCCCCACGTATGCAATGTATCACATATTTCCCTGTTTGCAAAAAAAAAGATGGCTGAAAAAATAAAGCGCGTCACCGCACCGATTTTGAAGCCGACCGATGACCAGAAACCAGAGACTTTTTTTTTGGCCTAACCTTTCTGCTGTTTTTTCTTTTCTGTAATAGGCCCAGGTACATACAACCCTGCCACCAAGGAGGATCCTAAGAATGCATTGATGGTGACAAGAGATAAACGCTTTAAAGACAAGAGAAATGACAACCCAGGTCCTGGAGCTTATGAGGTAAGTCTCTCATTCTTTGCCTCCCACATTCAAAGAGGTATCGCTGGTGTTTTTTCCCCATTTCTATGGCAATTTTCTTTTTCCTTGGAGCATTGCTATATTAACCCCAACTCCCTAGACAACAAAAGCAGTTGGAGGATTTTGAAGGATTTTTATTGTTCAGTAACAATGCTTAGGGAGTTAGGGTTAATTGACGAAAGGATGACAAGATGACAAAATGACAAATTTCAAAAAAAAAAAAACGATTGTGAGAAGCATGGTATATATGTACCAAAATGAATTTATGGTAGGTCCCGTCATAAATTTATTTGGACAATTTTGTAATGATTAACCAAGCTTCTGACAACTACTTTTGGACAATTTTGTAATGATTAACCAAGCTTCTGACAACTACTTTTGGACAATTTTGTAAAGATTAACCAAGCTTCTGACAACTACTTTGTGAAATATCTCATTTCAAAATTTCCTTTCTAAAAGGAAATTATGAATATTCTGATGAAAACAAACAGTTCTTGAAATTGTTAAAGTGAAAAACATTATCTTACATCTTTGAAGCTTATCAGAAATCTATTCCTTTAAAAATGTTGAACAGAGAAATTCATTGTCTTATTTCTGATGTTTTTTTTTTGTTTTTAACAGTTGAGTCCTCTTCTCATGGATACTGTGCTGAAAGGAACTTTCAATGCTACCCTCAATAATCCAGTGGCACCACAAGCCCAGATTACAAGAAGCAATTCTGTTATGCAGAAACAAGCCTTTGTCCTTGGTATTTAATGTGATCTTTGGCAGGCCAGGGGGCCGGTATCAAACAGTTGCGTAGAAGACAAATATTCAGGGGTGTGATTTGTCCAGATTTTTCTGGTTTTTCGGATTTTTACATATCGCAGTGTTGTGACCCTCTGGATTTTAAAGATTTAAGCAAAGCAAAGCAAACGCTCAGAACTATAGATTTCACCCCAGTGCTGTTCACAACAGCAGCCCCAATACCCCTAGCAAAATTTATGTGGATTTTTCAAAAATTTTGTTACGCAGGTTTTTATGGTTACCAGGTAATCTTTTATACAAGTTGTGTAAACTATGGTTGGTTGTCCGATTAAAGGGGCACTATCATCATGATCAGAGCAGACTTTCAACAGGGCATGGAATCAGTGCCCTTGTTTAAAATGAACAGTGACTGAAAATTACTGGCTCATTTATACAGCAGCAATGGGTAATATGACCTTATCATGTAGGATATTATTTTCACTCACTGGTTTATCTAAAACTAGCACTCCGATTCCATGTCCTATTGATCGTGATGATTTTGCCCCTTTAATTTTACTTGAAAAAAATTTTGCTAAACAAAATTATCTGCTTGCTTAGAAGAAAAGTTTACCATGCAGGATTTTAGGTCACCATTCAAATTGTCATACAAATTGTGTAAACTTTGGCAGGTTGTCTATTTAATTTTGCTTAACAAATATATTTCCTTAGCAAACTTTTCTGCTGAGATGCTCTGTCTATGGGTACCAGGGTGATTTGTGTCAAGGATGGATATTGTCAAGGGAATTATTGGTGTAGTGGCTTAATGTTTCAAAGTGCAGTTGACTCTGGTTGAATAAAAAGGTGCCTTGGACCAACCAAAGTACATGGTTATAATTGTACCTTGTTTTAAGGGGCCTACAAAACAGACAGAATCCATGTTATGGGCTAGGGATTTCAGAATTTATTTTCTATGAAGGAGCTTTTTATATTGAGAGTTAACTGTAAGATATAAAGAGTATATTAAACACTAACTATATTCAAAGGTGGCTTGACCACTCTATATCCACTGTCCATGCTACTCCGTGAGCTGTTTTTTGGGCACAATAATTGTAGGTACACAAGATTTTTGAGAATAAAACTGAAGCTATGAAATACATATTCTCACTACAAAAACTGTATCCCTTGGCTTTGTACAAGATATTCTTGATCAGTGGCATGTGAAAAGACCTTGTGTTTTATTGAGCTAAGGAAATGAGTAATCATCTGCTACCTTCAGTGAAGGAAAGGCCTGCTACATTCTACTCATTCAGTCAAATATTTCATTCTTATTCATCACATGTTTGTAGCAACTGTTGACTGTGATACAGTGGCATTCAATACTCGTGTTAAATCTACTCTTGATTATTTTAATTAATCCGTCCAGATTATTCCTTCAACACTTTGTTGTAAAACATGATAATCCAAAGTTTAACATCCATTCTCCATAATATGTGATGTGATATTGCGAACTAATATTTTTTATTAGATTGTACATAATTACATAAATTATATGATATTTTATTGCCTTTTGAATGATGCCGTCTATGCAGTTATGTATCCATCCAGTTATGTATCCATCCAAGATACTTGAGTCCTGCCAAAATGCTATACAAACTATATTGTATTCATAATTATATTGTCAAAATAATTTTAAATTTCACAGGCATGGAGATATTGAATTAATTTGAATGTAAATACGTAAAACAGTGAATGTGAGAAACTGATACCAATTTGTAAATAAATGATCAGATGAAAGGAAATACATATTATTTGCATATGGTTGATTTATTAAGTTTGTTTATTCCACGTTTGTATCGATGAAAAACAAAAATTATAGTGAAATACATGTAAAATTATTTGTTTTCATGTGCGCTCCATTTGTTCTAGATCTGCCCCTCTGGCAATGAGATGAAAACTTTTGAAAACTTGAAGGCAAGAGTACACGTTAAGATAAAAAATGAACACTAGTTATACAAACATGAACCAGATCTAGAAATAGAAATCGTAAAATTACATGCATATTGCATCCCGCCAAATAATGCCATCATCAATGCATTATAAAATTGTTGAAGAATGGGAACGATATGAAAGTACTTCAGCGCAGGTGGCATACTGGGACTGTATTCCCTGGGGAATTTTGCCTTTTTTGTCGAAATATAAGGGAAATAAAAGTTCATTGGCCTAACCTTGGTAAGCGTTTATTCATTGTATCAGTACTGCCCTCTTCTTTAGTGACAGCAGAACCAGGCTAGCCCACTACGTCATGCCGAACAGACGACACAAGGTGTAACATTTTGCGCGCGCTTTGTTTGCAAGCCATCGCAATTATTGCAGACACGTACTGCTGTTTAATTTCCAGCTGGTCAAATAACTTCCACGAAGAATCTTAAATGGTATTCGATTTTCATATTTACCCGGACTTAGTCCAATAATATAAAGTGATCTGTACTCACGGGAGAACAGTATCCAAAAGGCCAACAGAAGATATATGTAACTATTTTCTGTCTAGTGTATTTTGTGCATGAAAGAGTCGTAAAGTTTACTGATGAGAGAAAGTGATTGACACAAGTTTTGTGAGTTCCCACAATGCATATGGGAAAAACAGGTGGGAAATATAAACAGCAAAACTTTGACGTTAACCTCATTCATTCACAACGGAGATTAAGCCTGTGCAAGAAAACAACACTTCTTCAGACGAAGTTTTCTAAGTTCAATATTATCCAAAACGAAGACGAGAACTTGACTGCCATGAGCGAAGAGCTCTTTCTTGGCCAATGTGGACGAGCAGGAACTATAAAGGAGACAATTTCGTGTTTCTTATGGACCAACATTTAGGCTTAAAGGTAAGAAACTAATTTTCACTAAAAATCTTGGCTGTGGTAATAAAGTACATGTACACTGTACATGTACACTGTACATGTACACACCGGTTATGCTGCCACGCACATATTATGCAATTGAAAAAGTTTCATTATGGCTGAAATCATTGCTGATCGGTACGGTTTTCGTACATCTATTACCCTTTTGAAAAAAATGCGTAACTTTAAAATATGGACTTTGGAACGTGGTGTATAAATTATAATCCAGTACCGTTTGAAATATTTTCCATTATCCCCGATATTGACATTGGTGGGCGATTTTCCCCATGGATCGTAGGAGGCGTAAGACGGCCAGTAATCGCCGTCTTTTGTGAACACATTTACTCTCATAAATCGCGTAATGAGAAACAATTTGTTTATGGAAAACTATTTTCACTTTATTTGATCCCCTGGGATTATTTGTTAATGTTATTATGTCGGTATATTTATTACCCCAACTTCGTTTTTTTGATGGTAGTCTCCCCAAAAATCTCAGTGCTCCGCTCCCTTCAATCCCCCATCAGGAAATTCCTGGCAACTCGACTGCTTCCAATAATTCATGAAATAAATCAATAATTCATTAACCGACATACAAAAGTTCGAATGCATTATGGTGGTGTATTGCGATAATTAATTTTCTAAGAAAACGGTAAAGCGCCCTCTATTGACGTTTTAGCATAAACATTGCTTTAACTGTGGCAATGTAAAAAAAAAAACGATTATGTATAAAAAAAAACATTTGGATGGATCTGAAAGTCAGAGCATTTACAAACATTTGCCGACCGGCACTTTTCTTTTCAACACAAAAACATTAAAACATGTAACTGTTTTTGTAATTTTTCTCACAAAAGTGCGCACCTATTGTATAATGAAATTTACATGTTAATTTGATGATATAAATTTATTGAAAACCAGAGGGTTGAATGAAGGAACGATATCAAATGTTATACCTTCTCTTTAATATTAATATTTTGGAGCCTGTCTGTCCAACTTCACAGTTTTCATTATTTCCCCAGGCAACCTAAGATTCCCATGATTTCTCTTTGTAGATAAATTCAAAGGCATAAATGCCATACGTATTTGGAAGCGGGGTACGGTGGACAAGAGCTGGCACATATCTCGAATTTCAGTCCTGTTTCCGTTCTCGGACCGCGGGGTCCACGGTCAAAATCAAAGATGGAATTGAGTGAAGTCGATGACCGTTACATATTGCTGCCTCATTGCATTGCTGAAGGTCCCTTTGAAACACTTCTTACCAATCGCCATTTGTCGTTTATATTTTTTACCAAAAGACGTTCTGGTAAAATAGTTAAAATTCATAATAAATACTAATCAATTTAAACAGAAGTTGCTTTTCTATGAAATTAAATTTAAAAATAACCAAATGTGAAACTAACTTGGTGTAAAGCTGATTGTATCAATCTTCCCTAGACATAATTTTTGTCTGAGGTGCAGTGATTTTCAAGAAAAGTGAAATAATTTCTAGTTTGTATTTTGGAAAAAGTAAATGCCATACCTTTCCCTTTAAAACTCATTAAATTGATCTAATAATACATTTATGAACATACATTGCTCTTTCATAATAAGAGTAATGATATATTATTTGAATGCGCATCTACAAATTACTTCTATTCAACTATGTAGGGAAAGTAATGGGGCATGGTTAATAGTCAGACAGCCCATCAGTCCAACAACACTGACATTTCTCAGCAATTCCCGGGGGCAACTGTCTGATAACCAATTGACAGGATCATTCTTATAATATGAATAATGTTCTGTCGGACTTGATGGACAGCATGAAAATATCAAGCAGTCCCCAAATGATAATTTGGGGATATTTAGAATTTCCTCACTCGTCGATTAGTAAAACTAAACAAATTCGAAAAATATAAACTACAAGAATGAGCTGATGATATGTTTGGGGTAAAACAAATAATACAACATTTATGTACAGCAGAGACATATTAGTAGAAGAATTTGAGTCCGACCGCGTTCCCAAACCTTCCAAACAGACAGCCAGCCAAACTCACGGTGCACATTCTCCACAAGTCGATTCTCCCATGCCCTCCTCACCCATGCATTAGCCACTCTGACCGAATCCCGAGCGAGTAACAACCATGACCCAAAGAGGACCTGCTCTTTAGAAGATGTCATTATACAGAGTTATTTGTAAACATCAGTGTCCAGACAGATATTTGTTTCAATAAATCCCATTTAAATACAGCTGTTGTTTATGTCCCCTGCTACAAAGCATAGCTGAAAAACTTCCTCCATCGTCCGACCTACTCATTTTGATGAGATACCGGTAGTTGCCTGAGGAAGAATCATGAACCGTTGTGGGAATTCTATACAGCAGGAGTCTGCGTACTCCTTGTCCAAGATATACAAAAAATTCATATCGAAAAAATGATACTTTAGCGTCTGGAACTTTTCACCCTCTCAAACAACGATGCTACATAGTTGTCATCTCAGCAACATTTTCACTACTTAACTTTTCGACTATCAAAGGTCAACTTCGCAACTTATTACTCAAGCGGACCAGCTCAGCCAGTTGCTCAGTCTCGGACCCAGTCTGTTTTCAGGGGTGTATGGAGAGGGTAACATAAAGCTATGTATGAGAAATAATTTAGTGATTTAAATTCATATCATAAACAACAGCAGCAGTAACAGCAGAAGCAACAGCAAAAATATCAACTTTGGACTAATAGATGTATGTTAGAAACAATTTAGTGATTTAATAAAACAGCAGCAGTAGAAACAATAACACAGTAATGTGTTTTTGACCAACACAAAGCTATTCCGGATTAATGGGTGATGACGTCATAGATGACGTTTACCATTTAGAAGAAATGGCCCATTGGAGCTTCTGATATCAAATCATGCACATAATTATGTTGTACTGATTTCAAATGAAGGGGCGTTTTGTATTAAAGACTAAGCACCGCCCCTTTACCTGCTGAATATAGACCTACTGTATTACAAAACGGTGACAGGATCGGTGACGAGGATTGCCAAAATAACATCAGCAACAACAACCTGTTTATATTTTCTTACTTGTTTCTTTGTTCTTAATGACCAGTGATGTAACAATATTGATTTGCTAAATGTATCCGCTCCATGCACATCGTAGCCCTCTAGGGTTAGGGTTAGGGTTATGGTTAGGGTTAGGGTTTGGGTTTAGGGTTAGGGTTAGGGTTAGGGCTATAGAACATTGTATAAACCCTTTTGTCGCTGTATGGGTTAGTAACCATTAACAATTGACTGTTAATTGCACACACTAACCAGCGATATACTATATAAATATTCTCGCAGGTCGAGCACGGATCGGATAAAAAAGGCGTTTCCTGTAAGTAGCAGGTCTTCTACCACCCAATATTAATCTATTACAGTGAACTTGGCCAGCAAGGCATTTCATCTGGTAGAACTCATTAATCGCTGTCTCTTCACATTTTTGATGAAAACGTGCTTATATTATGTTTTTCTGAATTTCTCTAGCATTTTTCCTAATAGATGATTTTCAGACCGCTGTGCTACACGATGCCTGAAGCATCAGCAACAACATAGGCCTACATCTCTCCAGGATATATAGGCCTACGTACGTGTCTCAGTAGCGAGGAAAAAGCCAACATTTCTAGGCGGACATGTAGACTGCTTGTCCAAACGTTTTCATAATACGGTGTTTCAGCTTTTTAATGTTTTCACCAATGACCACATTAATATGCTTTCCATGTTCACACTATAATTAGTATTCAGCACTGCTGGCGATGCGTCAACTTTTGACGGTGCTTTTGAACTTTGCTTTGAAGTATAATCACATGTTTCTTTTTATATAAAACCACTTCATTCAGTGCAACTTGATCCGAGCTGAATGTGAAATATGATCCAAAGTTATTCCAGCGAATCATAACATAGAAGTATACAGGCGCCTTAGAACTTGAATTATGAGTTTATCACCGGAGTAAATTGGCAAAACGTGCAAAGCTTCAAAACTGTACAAGTGTTTCACTTAAGTATTTGCTTGAAATAAGGAAATGATGCAGCCAGACTCGTGTTTACTTTTTTTGACAGGTTTGTTATAGTGGTAGGCTATTTCTCTTTAATTAATAGATTAATTTGATAATTATTTTCTCAGTGGCGTATATCTAATGGAGTACGGTGGTTAAATGCAGTGTCTAATGTCTCACGTGTCAGTATATTATAAGCTACATTTTTCTCGCCATGAATTTTTCCGAATTGATATAAGATAAGGCCCAATGTGTAATTTTTTCGAAGTATGCAGCTCAGTAGGCGTGACAGTAAGAGATCCTAGGTGCCCCTTCTTGATCTTCATAAACATGTAAACTTGCCATACGATTTTGAGTTCTCCCTTTTTGGTAGGGTGCCCCATTCCCGTTTAAAAAGTAAAGTCTGTCTCGAGCCAAATTGGCTCATGAGGCTGGTGTTTATCTTCAGTTGCGTTTCCCCTTCTATCACGCTAGAATCCCGCCTCTGCATGCTTATGAGTACGGAGGTGTGAGCGTGATATGGTTCCAAGGGTCCATGGTTCTGTGTGTGACCATGGTGTGACCAAACACGCCCTTGCGTTCGCCCTGTCATATATACGCATTGAGTTGTACCTCCAGTTCTTTTCAGAACTAATTACTACTCAATTGAGATTGCACATGGTGTCACCGCAATTAGTCTTACATATATACGCATGTTGACCCTAACCAAGTAGTTGTCGTTATGAGTCATAGTTTCAATTTTATGTTTGTGATATTTTCATGATAGAAACAAGTGCGAGAAGAATGAATCCCAGCAACGTAATCTTATCCATCAACCACCCTGCTAATCCTTGATATACAGTGTGGACTTATTCCTACCCATTGGACCCAAGGGTGGCTCTCGGTACGATAACGACACCAGCCTGAACGACACAAAGATCAAAGACCACCTTCTGTATGGGTAAGTTCTGTACAATATATATTTTGAATCATAACATTGATCATCAGCTACGTCAGTTTTGTTTTCCAGAATAATTGGTTTGATATAACTCAAAGATGAACAAGGCCTATGAACTCAATGATTGATCAGTGCAAGCTTGGATCAGTATTAATCTTTAAGTTTCCTGTAATGGTTAGTCTGAATCCGTACATTGCTTAAAGTAAAATACGTATTTTACAAAATAATTCAACAAGGCTTGGATAAAGAGTAGGCTAAGAAATGTAATGAATTTATGACAATTATGATAAATTAACTGTTGATAAATATTACCCTATGGCCATTATAACAATGCTTCGGTCAAGTATTTCATAAACTCTCTGTATGAAAGTGGGCAACTTCCCTTTTACAATGAAAATAGAAGGGCGCAGATTAAAAATAAAATTGGTGAAACACAGGGAATTATGTTGCAGGCCTATATTATTAACCATTTAATAACCGAAAATTATCAGTAACACCCACCCTATTGTGTAAGTATACGGATTTGAACAAGATCCTATTGAGTAAGAGTTTATGAACATATAGGAAAAAGAAACGAAAAATCACAAAACCGCATATGTCACGAACGCTTCTTTTCCGTCACTGATTATGGATGATTTCTATACCGTATTATCGATACATCATACAAAATAACCACAAGGTCTTGTACCTTTTCACAATTCTCGTCTAAATGTACACGCACGTTTGTCCATTTGTATGGCGCGCGCATGAATCACCACATCACTAATCAAAGTTTACTGTAGATCAGTGTCTGTAAATACAACATTGGCCAATGCCACTCGCATATGTCCTATCAGCTGCAGGAATCGTCATCAATGTCTCCTTATACGGCATGGGATATGCATTATAAATATTGACATAATGGGGAAAGAGCTTTTGACATTTTCATTTAGTACTGTCTTTTAATGCTATCTTGATAATAGCTTCCTGGGACTTTGGAGAATAGAGAAACTGTACAATTTTATGACAATGGTGTGAAATGAAACTTTATTATGTACTTCAATTTTAATGTAAGTAAACAAAATGAAAATCAAATGTCTGTGTTTTATGCATAAATATTAAATCATGACGCAGTGTTTTGCCTTTCGCCGAAAAGGCTCTGCATAGTCAAGTGTGTACTCGGTGCTTTGGAGTATCTGCGGGAAAACCCAAAGGCGACTCGGGCAGGACTCGAACTCACGACCTCTGCATTAATAAATAACAATATAAGATATATACTGTTTGCGGTGAAATTCTCAATTGAGTAGTAATTAGTTCTGAAAAGAACTGGAGGTTAAACTCGACGTTTCTATCAGAGCATACTGATCGAAACGTCGAGTTGTAACCTCCAGTTCTTTTCTGAACAAATTACCACCGGTACTCAATTGAAAATTTCACATGGAGTTACCGCAAACAGTCTTTACTTATCCTTTTCATCATGCAAAGCTACAAATTACTGATATAAGGCTATTAACTGTCATATTTAAGCATTTTTCAAGCGATAATTACCAGTCATCTCGAAATAATTGTCCTCCTCTCATTAATAAATACACGGTATGGCATTCCATGTACCATGTATTGACCATATCACTATGTTTACAATTAGGATGTCATCGAGAGTAACAGGTCGATTTCACGACCGGCACAGAGTGTCGTCTACCAAAACAAAACACTGAAACAAAAAAAACAAAAAAAGAAGCGCGTCACCGACTTTGAAGCCCACCTTTGACCAGAAACGGGAGACTTTTTCTGTTGGCTTTATCTGCTAAAACATTATTACTGATTGACCTTGGTATTATTTGAAGAATGAAAAATGCTTTTGATGGGCCATTAACGCTGTATCAAATGAGTTGAAAAAATACATTTACTTAGGCCTAATTGTAAAACATAAATTGGCCCTATAGAGTCGGCTAGGTCAAAGCTTGTTAATTAAATGATTTTGAACATAGCAGGTGTATAATCATGTTGTGTGTCGGTATAGGATCAAACGCATCATATTAAGCTGTAATATATTCTAATATGGAGAAATTAAAACCGAAATGGCTCCACAACACTAATGAACTAATGAGGATGTTTGATAATTAAATAATTTAATTGGTGCGAGCTCATTGAGTCAATAATTAGCTCTCACATATGCGTAAGGGTCACAATTATTCGCAATGAAGACTTGTAATTCTGAGTGGATGAAAGAAGAGACTGAAGCAAAGACCTACATTTGTATTGATCACCATGTAGTTGCTTGCTGCGGATTCTACCACAATTCCTTTATCACGCTAATTTACCTATATACGCAAACATAGCTCTGATTCGCAATCAAACTGGAAAGGGACCAGCCTTTTTCCTTCCAGTTTTGGCCATGGATTTGAATAATACTCCGTATTGAGCTGAAACTTTCACAGGGTGGTTGTTTTGTGGTCATTACCAGTGGTGTACCGTCCCTTGAGCCGATAGTAATTCATATAACATCCATGCTAAATCGTCATATTATAGTAATTTATGTCAAACCCAACACAAAAAGGCACCTTTTAGTCTCTGCTTGAGTAGCTCTTTACTGCTATGAATCATGCAGCTTTCTGTTTTCGAAAATTAAATTATTCGCACTCATTATTTTGCATCAATGGTCAAATCATCAATGTAGAGTGCTTTTAAGTGCACCAGGAAAACTATGAGCCCATTATAGGCGAGTGTGTGCAAATAGATTATTACATTGTCTTTAGACCATAACTCAACATTACACTATAGAGTGACGTGATTAAAAAACAACGCTTGAATATGCATTTAGACCGTCAATTTTCCTTCCATTATTAAGTAAGTTAAGACTTAGCCTGAGGGAATATTACGAGAGTGTTGTTTTAATGGTGGATCAAATCGTATTCATCTCAGCAAATGCCTATTAAAGGAAAGATACATTAGTAATGTTGACAAAAATGCTTCTACTATTAGTATGCTGTCTTTAAATCAAGATAGGGCCTACATTGAACAACCTGTGAACATGCATTCAGAGATTTCGTATTCAGTATAACGTGAATAAGGTAATTTTTAAATATTTTATTGGAAATAATTTAAACAAAATAATAAAAAATAACAACACGCCAGACATCAATATATATTTATAAGGAAAATCAATGTTTACATTAAGTTTAGACCATTTGGTTATTTTTTAGTTACCAGTTATATACGTTATCCTAAAGTAAATGAATATAGACATTGTGAATAGATAGTTCTGAAATTAACTTATCCGCTCCGTGCACTATCCGTTGAGGACGCCCAATTTACGCAAGCCACAACTGTCATTGCTGGTGAGCTTGCACTATTGACTCAGTTTACATTAAAGTGTTACCAGGGAAGCTAAGAGTTTCGCTGAAGTACTTGTCTTCTAAACGTACACGGGATATGGAGCTTTGTAAACATACAATGCCCTAACCTTAGAGACAAGGAGCATGTTCACTGCTAGAGGGATACGATATGCACTAGGTTTCCTTGGGAACTAGAGTAATGTTGTAAGCTGTTACGCAACGCAAAGTTTCAATATTGGATATTTTGTTGTCTAATTTTGTCAAGGTCCTGCGTAAGAAAAAGTGCACGCATACTCCATGAACAAGTTCATTTTTCTCACACAGAATCAACAGTTATGGTCCTACACGCCATTAAAAACTGGCTTCTCTCAACGTAATTGTCGATCTCACACTCAATCAAATCTGACATCAATAAACATTTCCTCAAATGATACATAGTCCACTCAATTTGCCCGCGTTCGTTTGCGACAATGTGACACCATTAACGCATATCTCGACAACAATTAACCTCTGTATTTCACCACGTGATCACGTACTCGCATAAGACATACATCATTCCGACGTTAATTTGACGTTAATTTGACGTTATTTATTTAATACACCCCATCTTCCCATGCACTATATTGACCTAAGACGCGACAATCAGCTTAGTTTTTGTTTACAGCGTAGTTGTTTTCTTAAATCTGACTTAAAGTAATGTTCCTCGAAACAAAATATTCATTAGGTCTCTACTATTTAATTGTTTCGTTCACACACCAATACCCATCACCAGTGTATTTGGTAACTCCCCAAATAACACATTCTAAAGGATATGTTGTATAGTGCCAATATAGTTTTGTCCTCCACTTTCTCTCTGGCCCATATAACCAAATTTCTTTCACAATACATTTCTTTCGACCAGAAGTCGCTGCAGAAGTCCCCGTGAAGCGCTCAGAACGCACACAAAGCGTACCGGTATTGAATCCAAGGATTTCCGAGGCATGAAATTAAGGCAGGCCCGGCCCCACGCGTGTTCTTTTACGCTTCGCGCTCGCACGTTCCCACCTCTCAGTAGTGATCGAAGGCCGTGAATTCAAGTCCAGTAACAAGAACGGTATAGGTCTTAAGGTTATGTCAAATAATCGCTTTAATAAACGGTACAAATAACATTTTCCCATATTTCTCATTTCAGGACAGTAATTCCAGAACGGTAACCCAACATTTTCAATCTATTTTTTGTTTTAATATTAATTTCTCTGCCTCTATGCAATCGTGACTTTTAGTTTAACGGTCTCATTTGAACGGGTTAAATTTTCAACATTTTAAAAACAAATCCTCAGTATCTAGTCGAATATGTTTTGATCGTTATATATCCATTATTAGTTGCCGTAGAAAGCCTTGGTTTTAATACTTAATGAATTCATCGGTTGTTTCCCTGAGTGGCACAGTAATTCTAAACAGACCTTCCATTTGAGTCCTAAGGAATTTCTTATTATTTTGCTTCCCGTTACCTGACACCAGTAATGATTGGTTAAGGTATCTCTGTGCCTATAGTTCATCAACTATCTACGAACGGTTCCCGACCTGTGATTGCTATGAGGTTGTTCCTGCTTTGAAGGGGATTACTCCTTTCGTTTTAATGAGAATTTTAGTCTGCAGTACAAATTAATGAATCAATGAAGATTGGAGGCGACAGAGCCAAAATGTCCATATTGTTGATAAGAAATCTCTCTCCTAATATTTAGTAACGTCATCATAACGTCTGAAATGGAGGAATGGAAAACAGGAGGGGTGGAAGACAGACTTGCAAAGGTCTACTAATCCATGTGTCTCTTCGCCGTATATGGCAAAAAAGTCTGGTCACGCCACTTCAATTCATTAGGGCTATCCGCAAATCTCTATTAACCGAGACAATTTCTGAAATTGAAAGTCTGTGTGTACCTTCAAATATTGATTCATTATAAACAGATTCTGTCACAGGGCAATGTATTGGGTGATCTGAAAACAAAGATTGAAAAAAAGAAACATGTCAATATGGCTGTCTTATACAGCCGATCTATGGCGCCTGATGCCTGGTATCAGGCAAATTTGATAGTTCAGCATTCAAATATTTAAATACAACCGTCTTTTTCATTTGGTATCCCAACATCATTTTCCCATAAGATGGAGCTTTAAAGTTGTTCAATAGAAAGAAGATTAAATTTCCCGGATGCTCTTCAAACGCAAGTATACGACAACGTGGTTTTTGTCGTTGTGTACATTTGACGACCTTGAAATATAGCGTCCTATTGTCAACTGACAAACCTTTTGTTATGACACATACTACCGACAGCCACCTTCCTAATTCTAAAAGTGTCACAGAATCTTAAGCCAATACCGTGTGCACACTGTTACTCAGCGTTAAACAAATACATGTTCACTTTCACTTGATCATTTCCAGTAGACTGTTGTGTGGTGCAAGACTATAACGCTAACGGTAGAGGGGACCCAATGACATTAAACCGCGTGAACCAACAAGTTTTTACATGGTACGGGTATTGGGTTTCTCTGGGATCGTGTCGTCGGCGGCAAGCGCTGATTGATCGGTGTGTATCACGGACGAGATGTTTGACAAATTGGAAACGAGATCTCCGTTGTTGTGTAATGAATTCAAATGTGTATTGGACGCTTTGTCCTTTTTCTTTTTGTCTGGCGGCCCTCCAATCATTTGGCTTTCTTCGTATCTGGACGGGAAACAGAATGGACCATGGGTGGATTTGAAAATGGGGTTGAGCAAACAGTGCGATTAAACATACACCCCTTAATGCAGTTTTAACGCTTATGACCAAAAGTCTGTAGACTAGATACGGCAGTCAAAATTAGTTTGAAGCACGGTTAAATTTGGTTTATAGTTGAAGACCTGTGATTGCTGGTATGTTATCAGTAACCATAGAGAGTAAGGTGCTTCTTGCAAATTTGCAAGATGTGATTTTCCTGGCTAAAGCTCTATAGACCAATCCAACCTGTCAATCAAGCAGCACGGATTAACCATGGGTAAGCCTTTCCATGACAACTGTTGCTACCTCGGTCAACCGCTTTGGAGAGTTCATGGGCGGTGCATGTAGCATTGCTAATGGGAGGGTCTCAGGGCCGTTTGTGAGCCAGTCGATTCAGGGCTGCATTTTTGTCGTGTGCCTCAAGCCTTGTAAGCCGCTCTGTACCAGTCCTCTGTAGTTATCTGTAACCATGATTTTTTCAGCAATAGTGAGGAATGTATATGTTTTTATGTACTTTCATTCTATAATTGTTTTTCTATAGTGTAAATTATGTGCTCAGTACTTTCCTGTGACCTCTGTTAATTTGTTATAGTCACATAGACTCGTTCTTCCCAATTATTTAGCAAACGTATACCGCGATGTATTTTGTATCGTTGTAACGTATTTTGGAAAGAGTAAAAAGGTTACATTTAATACGATCATTTACCTTTGATGCATATATGGGGTCTTTAATTAGGCTGATTGGAATAATCTAATTTTAAAAAATCCGTACAATGCAAGTTATGAACAGCGCCCTCAGTTTATATTATTTTGGTCATTCTTTTATCAACATGTCTTGATCAGGTTTTTGTTCCACCCAGCGACAGACGAACAGGATAGAATATACCAGACTATAGGCCTATAGACGTTCTTCATCTGGTCGTTGACTGATCAAAATTTGTATTGTTCGGTGTGTTACTCGCAGCCTCTGTTTAATTAAAGGCATCGCGGTTTAGAAGGAAATTATTTGTCTGATTCCTACTGAGACCTAAAGGGCCTACACAAATTGATCATTACAACAAATGCTGCCTTTTCTTCATGTGACCTGCAACCACGGTGGTAATTTACCAGCATATCTATTGATTTGTTCAAAGAATCTCTTACAAACATTTTGTATACAAAAAAAAAAAAAAAAAAATGCTCAATCTAGTAAGTTACACAAAAATTTTAATATTGCATTTTGTTTTAATTTGTCAAGTATGATAAATGTGTCTAATTTAAACAATTTTGTGATTTCTAGTCTTCAATCTTGCTTCTTTTCTTCAAAATTATATATTTTCTTATAAAATTCATCGTTCCTGGCCAATAAAGGCACTTAGTGAAGATAAAGACTGGAGATCCACTAACATTTATCCAAGTAGTCCGGATAGCATTAATATTGTAATGGACTCAAATGGAATCTTTCCACAGTGACCCATACTTCATTACTCAGATGCAGAGATAAACTCGTTCTGCTACTCATATCTTGCCTGGCATTCCTATAAGCCAATATCCTAAATATGGGCTATCCAAATATATAATCATAAAAAGTGGATATTTGCTTCGATGTACAGGGGAAGCCGGTATGAGGATAATCATATTACAACAGTTCATTTTGGTAATGGATGTGGACGGAGTACTATTGTCTGTATAGGAGTTACGGAATGGACCGATGGGTCGGCTGATGAAATCGATGGAAATCCATCATGTCATTTTATGTATCATATTGACTACTTACACCATGTACCTTGGAAACCAAATGAAATTATCAGTACTCTGCCAAATTATAACATTTCCAAAATGAGTCTGATTTGTACTTTTCATGTAAGATGAGACATGTACTGTGGTCATAAGTGAGCCATCACACTCGCTTACAAGTATTTCTTTGGATGGGATGGCTGTAACCATTAGGAAGGGAGGAACATTTATGGATTTTTTGTGAAAGTCAAACACAGTCTGAGACATTACCAGGAATGTTCGCCTTCACTGATGTCATTCAGGTCATGTGATCCGGGTGATGAAGTTGTCCATGGTGTTTATATTTGGTGATTTGCCCAATGTGAAAACCTCTGGTGTAGTTTGATTATAGTTTGGTGCATGTATTCTGTCGAACTAACAAAGTTCTCATCATTCAAATAAACCCTATGTTACCCTCTTGAAAAAAATGATTCTGTTCAGACCAGGGTAGACAATGTCACACAATAACCTAATATGTTCTGGACTGAAATTGTGGACAAATTTACATTATTTCAGAGAGACATTGAGCTGAAACTTTCACGAGATTGTGTGATTGAATTTGATGTCCTTTAACCGTCAGTGTTATACATAATTGCTAAATGAATGTTGTACATCTGAACTCTAACAGCTCTGACGCGTTTTGGTTTGCCTTAATTACTACTACAATCACTATACAACTGTTTTAAGTGCTGGTGTGTACATTGAAAATCATAATGTCATATGTTAGAAATACAGAGCATTGTTAGAATTTATCGAAATGCACTAGCTTGACGTTTGTCTACCGCTTTTAGTGCCATCCAACATCTAAATTCACTTCGGATTGGAAACACTTCATTTTTTGCCAAGGCCGTTCTTTGTTCCCGGTCATTAACATCGGGCTGTTATTTAATAAATGGACATAGCATTATTAGTGAAACTTGCCCTTGGCATGGTGATTACACATTTATGGACATTTTGTATGTAGAATCCTTCGCATGCATGATTGGCCGACCATCCGCCGGATAATTTCTTGCATTGGGGGTCTTCGATGTGATACAAACGGGAATGAATGGCATGGGGTTGACTGCAGTACATTGCCCCATGACAGCTCTTTGTCACGGATGGTTCTCGTTTTATCAGAATATCTTTAAAATATAAAATGTAATTATTTTCAAGTCAAAATGGACGTATACAAATTAAACATTAAATATTATATAAGAATTCAATATTCGTATGAAGTGCACCGCGGGCTATGCACTTTAACTGTACAGCATCTTGTCATTATAAACTTCGATTGAGGGCGTTACTATAACTGGGTTCTAAGACCTTTATCACTGCAGCTAGGCCATGGCGGGCCAGTGGCTGAGAAGAGGATAGAGTGTAGCATTAGTTTAGGGTGAAATATGGCCTCAAATAGACAGATATTAAAAATGTGGCTGATTTGACACTATAAATGATCCATGCGTTTGCTTTAAATTTCTCCAGAGTCGCTACTTATTGTACCTGACTGTGAACAAATTTCAAATTTTGAAAATTATCTCTTTTATGAATTTATTTAATTCGTTTATTTTTTTATGAAAAAGGACATGCTTTGAAGACTTATACGTAGGCCACAAAATTATTGTATAATGTTTTTACGTATAAAACTCTTTGTAGCTTTGTAAACTGGATATGGCAAGTCACTGACCTCAAGCTCTTGCTCGTACTTGTACTTTGTCAATAATAATAAAGTAAGGGTAGAGAAATATGACAATGCCTATACACGGAAATGTCTCTCTTTTGTGGATTCATTCACTATGGGAAGGGCCAAGGTTAATTGAAGGATCCTTCAATCCACGTGGATGAATTCTTTGTTTGTGAGATGTCAGCATCTTTTAATCTTTAGTGACCATGTCTTGCCGTTATTTCATTCCGGATCAGTGAAGTTATAAACAGTATAACCCTGCCCATACTCAATCCCATGTGATTTCATTCTCGAAACAACTGTTTCATTTGTACCGATATATACATACAATCGCAACTAAAACCTTTTTTGCCAAACGTGAAGCGCAAATATTACATCTCGACGCATGTGCAAAATGAGCTGATGCTTCTTTCATACATCTGCTGATTTCTCCATGTGAAAAATCTCACCGCCAAGATAAATAAAGGCAAACGACCGCTCAGAAATGGCGACCATCTGTTGTCAAATGTTTCGTGTTAAATTATAGGACATTAAAATGGTGGCTAAATGGGCGATACGCGTAGGGGCAGAAGGGGTTTCCAGTTAAATATTTGGGTTCAACTTTAATTTTGTTAATATTGTTGATAAAACTGCTATTAGGCTTCTCTCTTTGAATCAAGTTATCCATTAAAAAACAAATCGTTAACATTTAAGTTTATTACGTTTTGTGGTTAATGAGGAAATAGTGAAAACTAATTCGTATTCATTCCATCGTGGAATTCACGTCTCCATCAATTCATTTGCAAAATATATTTGATTAATTTTACTAAAATAATAGCACCTGAGACAGAAATAATTAAAGGGATGTTTGATACCATCATCAACCTTACACCAAATAAGTTTCATATTAACTATTTTTTAGAATAACAAAAGTGTAGACGTTTCCCGTGAAAAAAATCGCTCATTTTCTGTTTCTGTAATTACAAATGTTCCTTTATAGTTTAGGATGTTTGCCTTTTGGTGCGTTTGCTTTAATTAATGATTTAATAATACTATATTATCTGTATATTATCTCAATAGAGAATTGTGAAATGGAAATAAATGTGAATAAATTGATCGACCGTGATTCCGAATATTATATGGAGGTTAATTTATTTTACGACCTGATGTGGTCGTCTGCGAAGATTCAAATCTGAGTTAGGATTTTTTGTCTTTAATTCGGTTTACAAACTGAACTAATTCTCATTACAGATATGTAAATTAAACAAATCATTTGTATTCGCAAATTCTGTAACTTATATATTTTCATACGTCGACCAGCTGAAGAAGGACGCAGCACAACAAGAAACCACTGAGCTGAGGACGCTGATGCTGGATCGGGATGCGTGGAATGCAACCATCAGAGGCTCCCGAGATGGTGTCCGCTGAAGACGACCTCTCGCATAAGCAGCAGCATATATTTTGATATTTGGTTGACATCATGGTTATTTGTGCAGTTTATGTTACAAAAGAGCGTTTTTGAGGTGTTTCATTCTTCCTATCCATAATTATTTATTAAATATATTTTGTTTTAAAGAAAGCTGAGCTAGGGCCAGAATTAAGGATTTGAAATAGTTGTGAGCGTAAACTTTCTCAGGGTGAGACTGTAATTACTCGTCACCCTAGAAACCTCCAAGAGCACAATCTGCCCACACTCGGAAAGATAAATTTGCTTAAACTCGCTCTGCCGACCGCTCGGGCCGCGCGGGCTGCCGCAGTGATTCAGTGATTGGGAACCCGTACACGGGAGTGTGTTTCCATTAAGGAACGCTGTTTGTCATAAGATGTTAACTCGTCTCTACTTGAAGACGCAATTCGAGACGGAATTCAAAGTTTACACGAGTATCGATGCTCGCAGAGTTACCGCTCCGACGACTTGACGATGATGAAATTGTTTTCTTAAACACGTCACCCAATACTCCTATAGCTCCTTTTCTGGAGTATGTCAGTGTAAATTATTGACTTTTCTTTTGTATCCATTATATGCACACCTTATATACTGGTGTGTTTGGCTGGAATAGGTACAGCACATCCGAGAGATCTATCAATTCATTTGATGTGTTCGATTTTTTTTTTACAAAACATGATGGCCACAACGATTTCAAAGAACTTCTAGTAATGGTCACAGTAAGTAAACGAACAGCACTATAGCTAGGGGCGGATACAGGGAGGGGTACACGTCAAAACACAGTGTTGTTAAAACTACACCCACTATAGTGTTCATATTATAGTCATCACTTAATATGAATCGTGACCATGGGTGAATAAAGCTGACACCATTGGTGTTATTTTAACACCACAGTTTTTGCAGAATTCAGCAACCAATCGCAACAATGACAATCGTTAGAATCCTTTGGTTCATTAATTCTTTGTTTTTTTCTTTAAAAGGATACAATAATTACCAGGATGCACTGTACCTTTGTTAATTTCAGTAATAATTCTGAAATCTTGTAATCGGGCAATTATAAAAGGTATACCATACCTTCATAATTATGAATGTTGTTTTATTCGAAGGTTTGTTTGAATTCCACTTATTTTCATCTTAAAACGAAGAACAAAAAGCCGGAATGAGAAATGTTCTTCCCTCACTCCTTCAAAACGAAATAAAGAATAAGCTGTTACAAGCTGCCTCAAGTTCCTAAGCTAGCAGGGTATTTCTCAAAGGCATTATGATAAGACATTATAAACAGGACAAGAAAGAGGAGCAAGACATAATGTATATTCCCAACTGAGGAATATAAATTAACAACCTTTGTATATTTGCCGAAAGAGTAAACCATTTATTACTCTCCATTTTCACAAATTTGTAGAAAAGTCACGTTTATTATAGCGGCATTTCTTTGATCTGTTTGTTCATATTTCTCCCCCATTTTCAGATCAGATCCGGTGCGTTCTCAGTCTCGTGTACTTGTACTCTTACAGTCAATTAGTTCTTATCTGCTGATCTGTAACCGGGTAAAACCCTAATTCGACCTTCACCGAGCCCACAACACCTTTTCTCATTCTGCCTTTCTACCGGGCACTGGCCCATCAACTACCCGCCAGTCATGTTCTCTCATGTTCTCTCTAGAAATCACCCCCCGTAAATCTTTGGCCCTAAGGGTTCTACCTCTTTTAGCCGCATAAGATAAGCCTTATTTACGCCATCCACTCAATCGATTCGTTTTGCATTATCCCGCACACCGAATCTTTCATATTTTTTTCAACCCACCCTTACTAATAAGTTTACGATGCCTTCATGAATGCTGCACGCTTCCCTGCTTTCTATCATTTAAAAAACTAGAATAATATCTGTGAAATGATGACTCCTGTTTGATGATACGACCTCATGTCATTCATAAAAGACGAGCACTGAGACAAGAATGATTTAATCACAAGGAGATATGGTCGTGAGCTGATGCGGATTTTCCACCCTTTTGACTTCATCTGAGGGGTCTTACTCCTCTACATCAGGTCCGTCTCACCGCGTTAGCTGGACCATAAAAGTGTCATCTCGCTAAACCTAATCAGTGTGATTGTGATGAAAGCGTGTCCAAGAACTGCCGTGAAAATATTATGAGATGTTCGCAGGCCCGTGTGATATTAGATCCACCCTTTTACGAGCTACGTTCGGGCCATTTCTACGTTTATCGTAATAAGATTGTTAATTTTCCTCATCGTAAGAGGTTTAATTTATGGCCGGAAGATTTCATCAAGATCTTGTTAAGTGTGTCCGTGGAAGATTTTCCATTCTATTATTGTCTCGTTCTCCATCTGGACCCTTTTAATTTTGCTCAGTAGTGTACCCACACAATATAATTGCTATCTTAGAAAACATGGGGTTTGTTGTGGTTGTTGCCGCCGTCAATGTTGTTATTGTTGTTGTTTGTGTCATCCCTGTTGTTGCTGGTGTCAATGTTGTTGTTTATGCTGTTGTTGTTGCGGTTGTTTATGTTGTTGTTGCTGCTGCTGCTGTTTTTTGCTGTTTGTTGTTTATGATTACTTTGGTATTTGATTAAAGTGGTTTAAGAAGGACACATATTAAATTACTCAGTGGTCTGAAGATATTGCAACACAGGAATGTTCACACTATTGCTGTTTTTAAGTGTGTTTTTCCATCGCCGCTTTAATTCAGTTTACTCATGTGTTTTGTATTCTTTTTTGATAACGCACTTATCCGTACCCTCCGTTACTCATAATTACTTCCATCTCATATCTTTATTGAGAGTTGTCATGAAGGCAGATAATCTCAGATCTTGTTATCCCAAGATGCATCCAGCACGTATATGCCTACAGCAATCGACAAATGAACGCCATTTGCTTAGTCTCGATCTTCTGAGGTTGTTGTGACAGAGAGCTTTGATTACCGTAGTACGCCCTCCATAATATAGTTTCACTATCCACTTAAAGATCCACTTGTCCACTATCCACTATCCACTTGTATACTTTAAGTAAAATGTCTGTAAGTGGGCTTACATCACTCAGTACTTAATGAGAATCAAGAAATATATACAAACAATCCTTTGAGAGAGGTTTTAATTTGTAATAAAAAAAATGCATTCAATTTTTGTATTCATTCCAACGTGGAAATTATATCCTCGGATTACAGAAATTCCCTTTGGAAATCATTTCATTTTGAAAAAAATATTCCAAAGTAGTTTTAATACCATGCATCATCTTGTTAACACCAAGTAAGATTTTTCGAGATTACCATAGTGTATAAATCAATGTTTTTCGAGATTACCATAGTGTATAGATCAATGTTTTTCGAGATTACCATAGTGTATATTATAGATCAATGTTTTTCGAGATTTATACCATAGTGTATAGATCAATGTTTTTCGAGATTACCATAGTGTATAGGTCAATGTTTTTCGAGATTACCATCGTGTATAGATCAATGTTTTTCGAGATTACCATAGTGTATAGATCAATGTTTTTCGAGATTACCATAGTGTATAGATCAATGTTTTTCGAGATTACCATCGTGTATAGATCAAGGTTTTTCGAGATTACCATCGTGTATAGATCAATGTTTTTCGAGATTACCATAGTGTATAGATCAATGTTTTTCGAGATTACCATAGTGTATAGATCAATGTTTTTCGAGATTACCGTTGTGTATAGTGTCTTTAATTTCCCCTTTTCCTGCCGTTGCTACCAACTTATCAAATCTCTCGTGTCTTTTGATCGAATTGCGTACTCCTCCCCTATTTCTTTGCCCATATCTGTCTCTCATGCCCATGCCAGTTCCTGTTGTACATAGCCGGATCAATGGAGGATAAAGGAGTCATGTATACATCCCTTGTTATCATCATACATGTAAATGTACCATATATTTTCACGTGTACCACACGTTTTTAGCAGTATACTCACTTTTTCCATTTGCCCACCCCTTTAGCCACTTACCTACGTCCCTTGTATTACAACTATTAATTGTAAAAATTTTCATTAGTTTTTACGAAACAAACTTTTGTCTTCTGTTAATACATCATACCCATAGATTTGATTTTTGTGTACCGTTCATTCCTCTTTTGGCCCGGTCAACGCCTAACATTTCTAATCAATCTGCCACTGCCCCAAGCTTATGTCCTTCAGTATCCTCCATCTAATGCTCCTTATCTTTCTATCACCACCATCCGCATCTTGAAGAAACCCCTACACTCCCTATTGATCCATCAGGTCTGTACGGCGCTTCTAAGATAACTGTGTCTGAGCTATAGACATGATCATTGATTCATATGAGGATTTGGCAGCTTGACCTGGAGCATGTCAAGTTAAAGCGTGGTTTAGTTTCAGGAGATCACAGAGATTAGAATACGCTAACTTTGCAGTATCGTATACAATCAAGGGTCTTAACGACAATTATCTTGTTAATATAACCCATTTGTGAAACATGAGAACTCTCACTTTAATATTTTAAATATCTTTCTGGTAAAGACATTAAGGATTCTTCAAAGACGCCTTAAGCACGGAGCTTGTAAGTCTGAAGAAACTTGTGAAAAGAACACAATTTTGTATAGTAAAGATGTCCCTACAATATCCTACAAGTGTCCCCTCTTAAAAACCTGGATACGATTTTGACAACATAAATCCATCTTTGTTGGTCAGCTACGTTGCTCCAAAGACAAGTTTCTTATATGTAAAAGATCTTCCCCTTTTAAGAACATTATTTGTCTTGAAAGGATGGTCGTGATTACTTCTGCCACCCATGACATACAGCGACGGTGATGATAGTAGTGCTGCCTCCAAGACTGCTTCATAATGTTTTTGTGTGTAAAGTTGCATCTTCTTGTCAGCAGTTTGATGCTAGACAGAAAGTACAACACTGATAATGTTGTCAAACTACTTCTTCAAGTGAACGTTTCAACCAGTTTGTGGAAGTTTCAACTGAATGTTGAGTCTAAGTAATGAAAAAAGTGGGGAAAAGCATTATCATGCGTTATCTTGGCAGATACTGCATATACATAATTCAGAGAAAGTCAGGGTACTAGACATAGATCATTCTGTGCTAAGTGAATTACTCACACCTCCTTCCTATGGCGTTCAACTCAATTCCCACTTCTTGAATCTTAAAGGCAAAGTGATTTACGCAGTGCTGGTTGGTTATTACGATACGCAATTAAAGCTTCCCGTATCATTGACATATATTCTTTTACAAAAGAATTAGGATTCAACACACAGACAATAAACGGTGATAGGCCTACGTGTAATGTATTCTCTATACCAGAGGGGGTCGGTGAAACAAAATAAGGTAACCTAGGGCGCCCTCTACTGGTTATGGCTGCTATACTTCTTACGCTCGAAATTAATTAATACTTTGAATTTGCTAATTTCAAGCCAGTGTAATCAATAACCTTTCTTTACAAAGTACAACGAGTGAAATAATTCGAAATTTGGAAATGACTGCATAAAGATGACAAAGTATGATGAAGAGTTATATAAGGCAATGGTTATTAAAAATTCATCTTATTCATCTGCCCGCCTCAGCACTCGAGGTGATAAAACAATCGAGAAGAAAAATTGGGGTCCAGTGGCGCCGCCGAGGGCATTCTTGACGTATTATGCAGTGGGCTTAAGGGATGGACTGGTGACCGCTGGGATGAATGTTAAATTCTTGATTAAATATCAATTTCCTTCCGTCTCCAAGTTCAGTTTATGAGGCCCTATCTCAAAATATAAATATATTTTTAATTTAAGTATATGTCGCAGAAGTGTAGTAATTTCAACCTGAATGTTATGTTGATTTTAATCAATAATCTCAAATCCAGAGGCAATGTCAGAAATGTCCATGTGCTCTGTAACTTTCTAGCTTTATCGATATCTTATCGATACTGAATCATTGATAAGTTACACCATTTATTTGACCGTGGTTTTCTCCTACAACCATACGGCTTATAATATGGAAATAAATCACAACTTATGTACGCTGAGCGCCAGAAGCAAGATCTGTTATTTACTGAAGTTCATTTTATGAATGTTAACCTTAATTAGACATGATTTTAACATTGCTCTTTCTTCGTAATCAATTATGTAAAGGCCACAGGGCTTACTAAGAAAAAACTAAGGAGTTTGGGAGAGAGGGGAAACAGTGGCAGAGAGGAATAATATTGGATGCATTTATTGACTGGTGACAACAGAGGGTGACATAGATCAAGGGGGAGGGGGTCTTTACGTAGAGGCAGAAGGATTTGGGCGAAGGATTAGGTGCTCGCAAGAAGAAAAGAAAATGAAAGATGAAGGATGACGTATACATTGTATACGGAAAGCCATAAGAAAATTCAAGTCAATGTTTCATGTCATTTTTTTAAATCAGCGCTATGTCGTTTGCCGGCCACTATGCCAATCTGGTCACTAGAGTAACCTCGCCACTATGCCAATCTGGCCACTATACTAACCTGGCCATAATGCTAATCGGGCCATTATCCTAACCTGGCCACTATGCCAATCTGGCCACTATACTAACCTGGCCACTATGCCAATCTAGCCACTATACTAACCTGGCCATAATGCCAGTCTGGCCACTATACTATAAACCTGGCCACTATGCCAATCTGGCCATTATACTAACCTGGCCATTATGCCAACCTGACCACTACGCCAATCTGACCACTATACCAATCTGACCACGATACCAACCTGAACTCTACAACACTCCAGCCACTACGACAACAAAACCACTATGATCACCTGATCAGTAGGGCTAACCTGATCAGTGCTATACTGCCCTGGTACCTCTGGTATACGTTTAGATACATAAGAGTGAGCCTATCACATAAATTATTCTGTCCACGATCTTCAGACACCATTTATAGAGATTCACCAGTCGCTCCCCAAATCAACATTACAATAAACTCTGTGTGAATTAATTATAAGCTTCCATCTCTTTCAAGTGCTATGTAAATCATCTAACGAACATTTGGGTTTTAATTTCCTGATAATTTTAATAACTTCCACATTACTATTCTCACTGTGACTCATATTACCGCTACCAAAACGACTTGTTACCAAAAACCTTCGATTCGAGTTTGAATGTTCATTTCAAGAGCCCTCACGATATTTCTTATCTGACTACACTTATGAACGACAAGATACGATCAGTAATGGGGTTGATAAATACAATCCAGCCTTGCTGTGCCGTTCTTGACTTTCTGGGTATGATTGTGACTCAGTGTTGCCGCTAACAATCGGAAATAGATATTTACCTCCCCTTTTGAGATTGCTACATTCATTACAAAGAGAGAATTTTGTTTGTTGCTTCAGATTGTAGACTTTTTCATTATCAAACATACATCAATCAAATAAAGTATAACACTTTATTCAGACATTAAAGTATGTCCGTTGAAAAGATTGGATTAGCGTTACACTTTATCACCTTGATTTGACGTCTGCCTTTGTTTGATAAGGCATTTTTAGTCTTCTTGTTTCTTTTTGCTATGAAATGATGTCGAATTGCAGCCAAAATTGCTGGATCGACCGGAATTCTGACGCGCTTTGTTTTTAAACGACTTTTTCACATAGGGGTATGAACGTTTGCCCGATTTGTGAGGCCTCTCTTAGTCACCATACATTGTGTATGGGAAATTTGGTCTGCTTGAAGTCGACCTATGACTAGAAACCAACAACTTTTTTTTTGGCCTTCGCAGATTGGAAACAACGTGGATATGTCATTGTGGAATCATAAAATGTTGGTGGGGAATCATTTATTTAGCATGGCAGAAAGAGAGAAACATAATACTTTTTCTGCCGTTTAATTCGTAACCTTTGAGCTGCATTCAACATCTAATGGACTATTTATCACAGTTCAACTAATATCTGCCGTTGTGATGTGTAATCGGCTTGTTCTTCGTAATGATCAAACCAAACATCTATCACAAGACACAGACCCACATCTTAAATTGATACCTCAACGTCTTATCATCCATCCATTAATATAACACGACTTAAAGATCCAATCAAGTGTATGAAGAGTTTCTAAGTAAACAAAATTTCTCGACATTGATATTGTTCGCTTTTCCCGATCTTATACTTGTATAGTTAAAAGTATCCCCTAAAGCAATGGCTTTGCTTAATCTGTTTATTCGATGTCATATATTTTGTTATCAATTTCATATCATAACATTATTATGTTAGAAGTAGGTTGCATGTTACAAATATCGACGTCGATGGGGGTATTTTAAAGAAAACAAAGAGACCCGTAGTGTGAATACCGATCACCATTCTCATTTCAATAATTAAAATCCTAAAATCTCAAATTTGTCATCAATTTTTGTATTTAAAAAAAAACTTAATTAACAAGTTGAAATAACGTTTTTTCACTACAATTTGGTTTAGAATGTATTGGTCAAGTTCGTGGCGTGAAAATGTCGCAGCTTCACGTTAACTAGTTGTGCGAACGCCTGGGTTCTATACCTACTCACTGGTCTGTCATACACAAGTAATGTGCACAGTCGATAGATCGGAAAGGTAAATAAAACATAAACAGATCACTTATGCAATCATTTGCAATATTTTCAATATTTGGCAAATTTCAGTCCTTATTTTCATTTCACGAACCACTTTAATTTTCCCAGCTAAGCCCGGTCTGACAACAACATTTTTCAAAAATAGGACGATGCATACACTCATTGTAGCACTTACGTGAGGCGCACTGAAGGCTCGTACTTT